>VHKM01000922.1:592500-977500 GCA_007210695.1 Neogobius melanostomus | reverse complement strand
TAATATATCTCACCATTTCTCCAGGTAAAATGAAGATTTATGTACACTCAACAAAAATATAAATGCAACACCTTTGTTTCTGCTCCCATTTTTCATGAGATGGACTTAAAGATCTAAAATTCATTCCAGATACACAATATTACCATTTCTCTCAAACATTGTTCACAAATCAGTCCAAATGTGTGATAGTGAGCACTTCTGCTTTGCTGAGATAATCCATCCCACCTCACAGGTGTGCCACATCAAGATGCTGATCTGACATCATGATTAGTGCACAGGTGTACCTTATACTGCCCACAATAAAAGGCCACCCTGAAATGTGCAGTTTTTTGCTTTATTGGGGGTCTGGGGACTCAGAACCAGTCAGTATCTGGTGTGACCACCATTTGCCTCATGCAGTGCAACACATCTTCTTCACATAGAGTTTATCAGATTGTCAATTGTGGCCTGTGGAATGTTGGTCCACTCCTCTTCAATGGCTGTGCGAAGTTGCTGGATATTAGTGGGAACTGGTACACGCTGTCGTATTCGCCGGTCAAGCACATCCCAAACATGCTCAATGGGTGACATGTCCGGTGAGTATGCTGGCCATGCAAGAACTGGGACATTTTCAGCTTCCAAGAATTGTGTACAGATCCTTGCAACATGGGGCCGTGCATTATCTTGCTGAAACATGAGGTGATGTTCATGGATGTATGGCACAACAATGGGCCTCAGGATCTCATCACGGTATCTCTGTGCATTCAAAATGCCATCAATAAAATGCACCTGTGTTCTTCGTCCATAACAGATGCCTGCCCATACCATAACCCCACCACCACCATGGGCCACTCGATCCACAACATTGACATCAGCAAAGTGCTCACCCACACGACGCCACACACGCTGTCTGCCATCTGCCCTGAACAATGTAAACCGAGATTCATCCATGAAGAGAACACCTCTCCAACGTGCCAGACGCCATCGAATGTGAGCATTTGCCCACTCAAGTCTGTTACGGCGACGAGCTGGAGTCAGGTCAAGACCCCGATGAGGACGACGAGCATGCAGTTGAGCTTCCCTGAGACGGTTTCTGACAGTTTGTGCAGAAATTGTTTGGTTATGCAAACCAATTGTTTCAGCAGCTGTCTGAGTGGCTGGTCTCAGACGATCTTGGAGGTGAACCTGCTGGATGTGGAGGTCCTGGGCTGGTGTGGTTACACGTGGTCTGCGGTTGTGAGGCCGGTTGGATGTACTGCCATATTCTCTGAAACGCCTTTGGAGACGGCTTATGGTGGAGAAATGAACATTCAATGCACGAGCAACAGATCTGGTTGACATTCCTGCTGTCAGCATGCCAAGTGCACGCTCCCTCAATGCTTGTGGCATCTGTGGCATTTTGCTGTGAGACAAAACTGCACATTTCAGGGTGGCCTTTTATTGTGGGCAGTATAAGGTACACCTGTGCACTAATCATGATGTCAGATCAGCATCTTGATGTGGCACACCTGTGAGGTGGGATGGATTATCTCAGCAAGCAGAAGTGCTCACTATCACACATTTAGACTGATTTGTGAACAATGTTTGAGAGAAATGGTAATATTGTGTATCTGGAATGAATTTTAGATCTTTAAGTCCATCTCATGAAAAATGGGAGCAGAAACAAAAGTGTTGCATTTATATTTTTGTTGAGTGTATATGTAAATTAGCCTTCATTGTTTATGGAAAAAATAATTTGATAATTGATGCCAGAAAAGCATCACTAAAGAAATTCCAGAGTAAACTTAGTATTCCTGTGTGATCAGATGTTTAAAAAGCGCCTGTGGTCGGCTCTACAACAGGTTACAATCAGATCAATCCCATTACAGTGAATAGGACTAAAGCCATGACATGTATTGATCCTGAAGCATCATATGAGCCACCGGGATGGAAAGTAAAGGTGCTAAGCTAACCACCCGCAATAAAAGAACCTTTTTATTATAAGCATAAACAGTTGCAGAGTGCACCTTTAAATAGGTGCAGTTCCAAATAGCTGATTGCCAACCAAACCGACTGAGACTGGTCAATAGGGATTCGCAGATCGCAGATCGCAGACCGTCCAGTCCCAGTTGTCAATCCAGTAAGCAGGGTTCCTCCGTTCAGTTCGATCTAGACAGGCACTCCCGAGGGGAGTGGGACAGGAGACACCATGTGAATAGTAATGAACAAACTACAGATAAAATAAATATTGTATCATAATGAGACAAAGTTTGCAGTAAGAAGAAGAAGAGGATAACGCTCAGTGTACCGTACTTCCCACAGCAGTGTTTCTTCTAAGGCAGCTTTACTTCAGGCTGTGGGTTAGAGCTTTACTTCAGGCTGTGGGTTAGAGCTTTACTTCAGGCTGTGGGTTAGAGCTTTACATCAGGCTGTGGGTTAGAGCTTTACTTCAGGCTGTGGGTTAGAGCTTTACTTCAGGCTGTGGGTTAGAGCTTTACTTCAGGCTGTGGGTTAGAGCTTTACTTCAGGCTGTGGGTTAGAGCTTTACTTCAGGCTGTGGGTTAGAGCTTTACTTCAGGCTGTGGGTTAGAGCTTTACTTCAGGCTGTGGGTTAGAGCTTTACTTCAGGCTGTGGGTTAGAGCTTTACTTCAGGCTGTGGGTTAGAGCTTTACTTCAGGCTGTGGGTTAGAGCTTTACCTAACTGACCTGATCATAAGCTCATTCTCAGAGGTACGTTTTGAGCCTAGTCTTAAATGTAGAGACTGTGTCTGCTTCTTCTTTAACGTGAGCTGGGAGTTTATTCCATAAAACCGGAGCTTGGAGCTAAAGGCTTTACCTCCTACAGTGATTTTGGAGACTCGAGGAATCACTAGTAGCCCTGAGTTTTGAGAGCGGAGTGCTCTGGTTGGCCGATATGGAACGATAGCATCTTGGAGATCGATCGGAGCCATACCCTTTATGGCTTTAAATGTGAGGAGCAGGATTTTAAATTTGATTCTAAACTCAACAGGAAGCCAATGGAGAGACTTTAGCACAGGTGTAATGTGTTCTCTTTGTACGTGTTAACAATCTTGCAGCTGCATTTTGAACTAATTGAAAACTTCTCATGGAACTTTTAGGACACGCTGCTAGCAGGTAGTTACAGTAGTCCAGCCTTGATGAAACAAATGCATGAATAAGTTCTGCATCACTCTTAGGGAGTATCTGCATCATCACTCTGCTCCAGTCTGAAGTCTGGTGCAGGAGCATCATGGTGTGGGGCTGTTTGTTGCCTGGACAGCGTGCAATGGACAAATGTATTTATTTATTTATTTATTTGAGCAGTAAGTCAATTCACACGTTTATCAAGATATTTTGCAGACATTCACAACAGCGTGGAATAAGTAAGTGAACCCTTGTATTAAATATCTGGCTGATTCTTCTTTTGCAGCAATAACTGCTTTCCTGTAGTTGCAGATTAGACGTGCACAACGATCAGGATGAATCTTGGACCATTCCTCTTTACAAAACTGCTGCAGTTCAGTGAGATTCCTGGGTTCATTTACTATTTCCTCCCTGTCCTGTAAATGTTTACATGTTACGGCCAATAAAATATGATAACATTGTTTGGGTAGTATTAGTTTAAGCAAACTCTGTGAAATCATTCTTATGATTTTGATGAAGATCAGACCACATTTTATGACCAATTTAGGCAGAAATGTGAGAAAGGGTTTTTACCTACATTTTCCTCCCACTGTATAGGACATTTTTGTGACAAAATATGAAAACATAAAATAACTGAAAACTTGCAAACGTTTTACAAAGATCTCCCAAAAACAGCAAAGAACCATGACAACCTCCTCCCAAACCACCCCATGATTCAGCTTGACTCTAACCATCTTAGTTACTCTGACCTTCACCAGATCCTTTTTTTCAATTTGAGACACACCTTTTAGCGCATTGCCCTGATGACTGTGAGATTCCTGTGCTCTGTGCTCCTGCAGGGAGGCGGGGCCAGTGGGTAGGTCAAAGGAGCGCTGTCCGTGGCGGCTCTGTTCAGCGGACAGGGCCCCCCGCAGGTCAGTGTTCTCCACTGCAGCTTTCAACACGAGGATAGAGCTTGCCTGGCTCTGAGATACTATTTCCCTGTCCATTCCACGCAGGGAAGTTAGTCTGGTAACAGAGTAATTGCAGCAGTTTGAACGGGCGGGCCTAACGCGCACAGACTGTCAGTGAAATAAACCAATCAGCAATTAGCGGACGTGACGACAGCTGTAGTCCAACTCACAAAATATGAACTGAATATAAACTCACGAGCACGCGGAGGCAAAATCCTCCACTACTTCATCCATGATTAGTTTGGCTAATGTTAATGTTAATTGAACTAACAACATAGCAGCGCAGCGAGTGACGTAACCTTGTCAATTCTCTGTGACGGTCGTGATTGGTTCGGCTAGGCCTTAGCCGCCAATCAGCAACTTGTTTACCGTGTGTGTTCAGACCCGCCTTCTTTCACGCAGAAAAGAGGTGGGTGTGGTTTATCAGGCTAGGATAGAGCAGTAACACTGGAGTTTTAGTGGTTCCCTGAAGGCCCTGCACACACTGGAGTCAGATTTGACGAGTTTTAACCATTTCATTTGTTCAAATAACGGCTGTTTCCCAATTGCGAGGATCCTCGGCGTCTCGACCACTTCGGAGTAATTCACGTCATCACAGCGCCGCCAAGTGGTGTTCCAATTCACTCAGACCACTCGCCTCCTCGCCAGAGCCGGTTTTTCCTATACGCAGATTACGCAAGGTGCGTAGGGCCCTCACTGCTGCAAGGGCCCCGCATCTCAGTCCAATCACAGTGTTTCACTGATTAATGAGCGTTGTTACGGTGACAGGCTGTTGGACAGGCAGCGCTTACTCACTCTCCGCCTACTTTGCCACATACAACACCGAAATGGAGCAGGAGAGACCTACCGCCTTCCTCCTGTCACTCCCAAGTTCCCAACGCGTGAGTGCCTGTCCGCTCGCGCTTCCACTCGGGCCGTCTCCACTCGAGCCGTCTCCACTCGGGCCGTCTCCACTCGAGCCGTCTCCACTCGGGCCGTCTCCACTCGAGCCGTCTCCACTCGGGCCGTCTCCACTCGGGCCGTCTCCACTCGGGCCGTCTCCACTCGGGCCGTCTCCACTCGAGCCGTCTCCACTCGGGCCGTCTCCACTCGAGCCGTCTCCACTCGGGCCGTCTCCACTCGGGCCGTCTCCACTCGGGCCGTCTCCACTCGGGCCGTCTCCACTCGGGCCGTCTCCACTCGGGCCGTCTCCACTCGGGCCGTCTCCACTCGAGCCGTCTCCACTCGGGCCGTCTCTCCACTCGGGCCGTCTCCACTCGGGCCGTCTCCACTCGGGCCGTCTCCACTCGGGCCGTCTCCACTCGGCCGTCTCCACTCGGGCCGTCTCACTCGAGCCGTCTCCACTCGGGCCGTCTCCACTCGGGCCGTCTCCACTCGGGCCGTCTCCCGGTGTTCGCCTCATGCTCGCATCCCGTGCGGCTTTCCCGTCCCCCGGCCCGGGCGCTGCTCGCCTAATGTTTGCTCTGCTCGGACCGGGCAACTATCTTGTTGTTTCGAGTACTGTAGAGTATCAGGCCAGTAGTTTGGTGAATAGATTGGTTTCTCAAGAAAGACAGCACGCAAAGTGTTCCTCATTCGACACGAAGAGTTCACTGGCACTTGTCCATCAGGGGTTTTTTCCCCCCATAAATTCTCAATGCAACTGTAAGTTTCTGGAAACTGCACTTTTATAATTCACCCACAGATGTGCGGTGTACAGAGGTGAGCAGTAGGCTTGAAACAGAGCTAGTTTCACCTGTACAGAGCAGGAGGAGAGTTTCCGAGACAGAATGTTCGCTTGTGCATAAAACATCCAGCACTGACAGTAAATGCCTCATCATCTGTTAAACGATCAGTTATGATGTGGCCGAGGTACTTGACAACATCACATACATTCAAGATGTTCCCGAGAGCTTAAAGTGATCTGTCCTCGTTTGTCCGACATATAATGACACTTTTAATTTGTATTTCACATTCTGCAGTGAATAGAGGAGAGAAAAAGCCAAAAAGCATAAAACAAATTACTGTCTATCTGATTCTCAGTGGTAAGATAAAATATAACCATCAGGTGCAGGTTTCAGTTAGTTTTAAAGTCAGTGGTTCCCAAACTGGGTCAGTGACCTTTTACCATTTTAAAAAGTGGGGGAAAATAGACTAGTGGTGTCTTAAACTCCAGTCTGACAGTGGCTTAGTGGTTAGTGGTTCTCACACAGTGGAGCAGGGCCCAAATTGAGGTTATGTTCCACTTCTGCCCTGCACTACTGCACAGTGGAACTGTTTTTGACCATAAATGGGTTCACTCTTCATCGAATAGCCATGGGATGCGAACTATAGGGCCGCGAGTGGATTTTTGCTTAGGGCCCAGAAGGGCCAGCACCGGCTCTGCTCCTCGCTGTTCGACTCCTCCGTTTAGCTCATTTATGAAGGATGCACCTGTGGATCCTCCGCTGCCTCGGAGAGCTGAAATTACCCATGATGCACTGCAACACTGTTTTTTTTTCTTCTTCCCTTTTCTCGCAAATTTTATTAGTTTGAAGTTTTGTTCCACATTTGTGCAAAAAAAATAATTGTAATAAAAAATCCTTGGTAGAAGTGTTGTAAGCAAGTAAAGATGTAAAAAAGAGGTTTATATAAAGTGAATGAAAGGCCTAATAAATAGGACTATTTATTGATAAATCAGGCCTATGGTTGTTAACGTAAGTCTGCAATTGAAGGCGATTAGTGATAAACTGGACCTGCTAAATATATTTGATATTTGAATTGAATTTCTTACAATCCAACCAAAACCAGTTTATAAAAAGCTTTTATTCATAAAACAGTCGTTTTTGTAAGCATGGATTGACATTGTATTATATGATTGGACACGTGACATGACGCAGCCGCTCCGGAGGCCGTTCCAATTGAGCTCAAATGCGGCGGTGAGAGGACACGCCTCCGTTTGGGAGGAGCCACCACCGAGGACGTCAACGAAGTGGACAAACGGAGGACGGATCCTCTCAATTGGGAAACAGCCTCTATCACTTATGGTCAGACTAAGCTCTGGCTCCCCGGGGAGGCCCGCCCCCAGGTTGGGAACCACTGGTTTAGACTCTAGATATCAACCAACGCTCTCTGGTAACTAGTTAGTGTTGAATGAGCTCTGAGATTAAAGCAGGGTATGTAAAGCACACACGACACGATGTTGCGATAGTTCCCAGTCGCGGGAGTCGTGAGAGTTGAAGAACTGTGTCTCGTGCGACTGGACTCTCGTCTGAATCGTGTAATGTGGGCGGCAGACAGACGCGACTAAACCCCAGCCGCAGTAAATCAAACATGTTCATTTCAAAGCCTATTATGGACGCACAGGAGAAGCGTGGGTGATTGTACCGTACCTAAAGAATGCAGCGGCCAATGACAGAGTGGAATACACACACGGAAAAACACCCTAGCTTCCAGTTTAGTTTAGTTTATTTGTTTATTTGAGCAGTATACATTCAGCTCAAAAGGAGTGGGCTGAAGCAAAAAGCTAATGAGCGCCTACCCCCAAATTCAATACAATACATTCAATACAATTGAATACAATACATACATATATTCAATACATTAATACATATTATACTTCCTGGTTGTCACTACCATCCTCAATATAATTCCAACCCGTGTCCAATTATCATCAATTATTACCATTATTATTATTATATATTTATCCAATGGAGATATGAGTGAAGTATGATGTAAGCCCTGCATAGTGTGGTGCATTAAAAAGCCAGTTGAAGAGGGCAGTAGCTCCCCATCAACAAACCCCCACCCAGCTGCCCTAACAGCGGATTTCGTAGTATTTTGTATGTTATCATACTTGCCAACATTGGGTTGTGAAAAATAGGGAGATTTTTTTTTCATCAGTGTATCGTGCCAGGTGTGTTTGTAATTATTGATGTCAAATTGGCTATAGATAATTAAAACAATCTTTGATTGAATTAAAATACTTTTGCAAAATAGGAACAGAAAATATGATATGCCTAAATTAGACTTGACATGTTACCATCTAATGATTGTAAGGTCTACACACAGGCCTATACGTTTTTTAGTTTTTTAAATATAATTTAGTCAAATGTGGCGTGAGTAATGTCTCCATGGTAACACTGAGGGGAGGAGCTGACCGACCGACTCTCTTGTTCCCTCGTGCTAATAAAGCACAAAAATAAACAGCCGATATCCGATATTAACCGATATAGTCTAGTACGAAAATCTGAAATAGTAACTTTTGTGGTTCCGGAATGTTAGGGGTTGGCAACCTTGTTTTTATGTTAATATAAGATGTTAGGAACATATTTCATGAATATGCCACAGAGAATGTTTACCAAAAAGTCGCACCTTCAGTCATGCACTATCTGTCAGATAAAATGAAATATCTGCAATATTAAACAAGATTTTCTCATGAAATTTGCACTGTATGTGTAGTTTGACATTATGTCACCTCACAGGAAATCTTTGCTTTATAGGTTTAAAAATAAACTAATTATGTCCGTTTTTTCATAGTGGAAACAAGATGGCTGCCATAACTGAACTGGCTGATACTCCGTTCAATTGTTGTATCTTCATAATTATACCAGATTTTCTGAAATAATTAACACTGTATATAGACTATATCAACCTCATGCAGTGTGCAACATTTCATCTTCATCAGTTAATGCATAAATAAATGACATGACATTTAATCAGTGAATGTTAACCGAAATGGCTCATTTCCAGCTATGTACTGTTGTCACATAAAATGAAATATCTTCAGTATAAAATAAGATTTTCTCATAAAATTTGCACTGTATGTGTATTTTGACATGACGTCACGTCACAGGAAATCTTTGCTTTATAGGTTTAAAAATAAACTAATTATGTCAGTTTTTTCCTAGTGGAAACAAGATGGCTGCCATAACTGAACTGGCTGATACTCCCTTCAATTGTTGTATCTTCATAATTATACCAGATTTGTGAACATAGTTCCATGTTTGTTTGAATGATAATTCCAGGTATATATATTAAAATAACACAATGCCAGTGCAACTGCTGTAACAAAGCAAATCATGTGAGATGCACAGGTGGATATGGACGCCATGGGAGTATTCATCAAAACGCCCTAAAAGCTGATGATACTTGTGACTAGTGCTGGGCGATATGACGATACATATCGTGGGGACGATAGAAAAGTGTCTATCATGCCATTTCTCTTCTATCGTTTGTATAGTTTCTAACCTAATTTAATCAATTATTAAAGCAAATATGTCATTAAATAGGCCACAAGAATGTATTAGTGTTGTCTTGTCACTATGCATCCTCTAAGTTTATATTAAGTGATTATAAACAAGAATAAAAAGAACTTTTTCGCAAAGAAACTCTGCCTTGTGGTTTTGCGACACCCCCCTGCTTTACGATATCTCTGTCCGCCGCCACACCTGCTGTAGCAACGGCGACATCTAATGGACGTACAGCCACAGCCCCACTACAACACTCAGCATGTTTATTTCTGAGTTAAATGTCACTTCATAACAGGTTACATTAATTCTCCGTCATTTACGTAATATGTTTAGCTTTGAGCAGCGCTGATCCATCTCTGAGCACGCGGGGCTCTCTCTCCCTGTTAAACACCGCGTGGTTTCACTCTGCTTTACGCACGGCAACTAAACAGCTTTTTAGTGATGGGTCTCACATCAGAGCTGACTGAGAGCGTGTGGATCTGGATTAAACACACGAGAGAGAAGAGAGAGGCGTGGTGCTGGAGGTAAGAGACGGATCGGGCAGCGCGTAGAGCAGCTAAACACGTACAATACAAACTGCTCGCCCACTGTTTCTTAAACATTACATTAAAGTTGAGAAAATGGCGATAATAAGCTCCAATTTACATTTGTTTTAGTGTAATATTAGCCTTGATATTGAGGAGCAGATGATGCTCTGAGTAAGTCGTTCTCTACGCACGAGTTTACACATTTCTGTTAAATTCGTGTTGACTCTGGTCAGATCATGTTTAGCCCATTTATCCTGCAGTCTCACATTTTCCTGACATTGACAATATAGGCTATATAAATTATCCATAGCAAACCCACTGCTTCAAAATAAAGTTGAAAAAAGTAAGCAATGATATTTTTGTCAAACTTTTCAAAGAATAACTGAAAACTGACTTTATTGTGGTATATCGTGATATGTATCGTTATCGTGATATAAAATAATCCATATCGTGATATAAGTTTTTCCATATCGCCCAGCACTAGTTGTGACTAGAAATAAGTTCTATATTTCATGTATTAATTAAGAATAATCCTTTAATGCATTCTGTATTTTATATTTTTACATAGAGTACCCACTGTTCAGATTATATTCTTACACTGTGTTTATGCATAAACCTGTAGTGTGTGATGTGTGATCATTTGACTCTATATTTTGTCACAGCTACAGCTGGTCAGAGGCAGATTATTGGTGATATTGTGCCAATGGCCGATCGACCACCTTCAGAAACAGCCTCAAACTAACACATTCAAACATCAGTACCACCGAAACAATGTTGGCGAGGAATGTTGGTCAGAGTGTGAATATTTCTGAGGGGCAAAGCTTCTATGTGCTGAATTCTCTTTTTATAGTATAATTAGACTCAAATTCAAGTTCATGTAATTTCTTTATACATTAATGTATGAAGATTAAATTTTGTACACAACTTTAGGTTGATTAGCTCTGTATACTGTGAGATTTTTTTCAGAAAATCTGGTACAATTTTGAAGATATTACAATTTCACTGAATACCAGTCATTTCAGTTACGGCGGCCATCTTGTTTCTTCAATCAATGAAACTCACATATTTTGTTTATTTTTAAACCTATAAAGCAAAGATTTCCTGTGACTTGAAATCATGTCAAACTACACATACAGTGCAAATTTTATGAGAAAATATTATTTTATATTGAAGATATTTCATTTTATGTGACAACAGTACATGGTTGGAAATGAGCCATTTCGGTTAACATTCACTGATTAAATGTCATGTCATTTATTTATGCATTAACCGATGAAGATGAAATGTTGCACACTGCATGAGGTTGATATAGTCTATATACAGTGTTAATTATTTCAGAAAATCTGGTATAATTATGAAGATACAACAATTGAACTGAGTATCAGCCAGTTCAGTGACAGCGACCATCTGGTTTCCACTATGAAAAAACGGACATAATTAGTTTATTTTTAAACCTATAAAGCAAAGATTTCCTGTGAGGTGACATAATGTCAAACTACACATACAGTACAAATTTCATGAGAAAATCTTGTTTAATATTGCAGATATTTCATTTTATCTGACAGATAGTGCATGACTGAAGGTGACTTTTTGGTAAACATTCTCTTCTTATTTCTTCAATAAAAACAAACAAACGTGATACGCGACTGGCATATTCATGAAATATGTTCCCAACATCTTATATTAACATAAAACAAGGTTGCCAACCCCTAACATTCCGGAACCACAAAAGTGTTAATGGAGCCCTTTTTCAGATTTTTTTACTATTACCAGGAGTCTTTCTTAAAAGTGTCTTTCTCTCAGTGAAAACGTGAATGTTCCTCTATTCTCCAGTATGAGATCAATAAAGTCTTATAATTTCTTGCAAACGAGATGTTATCAATTATTGGCTATTTATTAATAAACTGTAGTGGAAAAACATTAAACAAGAATTAATTTCTACACTAAATATCCTCGGGTATACGACACTCAATTTAGATTACATTAATATAAACAATTCACATAAAATGTATCTGATTATCACAACTTGTACAGTGGGAGGAAAATGTGGTCATATCTTCATCAAAATCATAAGAATGAGTGTCTGCTTAAACAAATACCACCCAAACATTTACATTTTATCATATTTTTATTGACCATAATATGTATAACATTCAAAGGAGAGTGTGGAATAAGTGAGTACACCGCCTGAATCTCACTGAACTACAGCAGTTTTGTAAAGAGGAATGGTCCAAGATTCATCCTGATCGTTACAGATATTTAATACACGTGTTCACTGACTTATTCCACGCTGTTGTGAATGTCAGGTTTTTCTGCTAAATATCTTGATAAACTTGTTAATATTCCTTTGATGATAGCACGTTGTCCAGGCCCTGAGGCAACAAAACAGCCCCACACCATGATGCTCCTGCTCCAGACTTCACAGTGGGCAGAGGGTTTTGATATTGGTGTGCTGTTCCATTTTTCCTCCACACATGACGTTGTGTGTTCCCCAGTCCACAGAATATTTTGCCAGTAGTGCTGTGGAGCATCCAAGTGCTCTTTGGCAAACCAAAGTTCCTCCCACTGTACATAACAAATATGTTAGATCAGTCGGACTGGGGGGGTACAGAGTACTGAGTACCCAGGGCCCAGAGCAGGGTAAGGGCCCTCAAAAGTGCTGCAAAAAGTGTTCTCTATTGTACTTTCTAAATTACCTCATAATTGAAGAATTGAACACAACCAGGCTGAAATACAATGGTTGCTAGACTATCTTGCTACCACTAAGATAGTTTGTACACATGGCCCAGAATTTGGTGCTACGCCCCTGCTTGGCCGCTCCAGCAGTGGCTTTTGTGATCCAGTCATAGTTTCTGTCCCAGCCTTGATTAGCTGAAGTTAGCATTAGCATGCTGCTGCTAGCTTTTAGTGCAGCAATCAGAAATTCAGGTCAAAGCTTCAAAATGAGGTGAAGCATTTCCAAAGTTGTGTTTTAAAGCGGTGAGAAAAACCACCATGTGATAATGGATGAAAGCAGTATCGGACATTTGTAGCCGATACCCGATATCGTATTTTCCTGTATCGGATCGGTGCATCCCTAGTAACATGTACATAATAATAAAACCAAAATCCATTGAACATAGTTTGGGCCGTTGAACCATGTCTCTGTATCTTTATTTGGTAGGACAAAACACCTTTACTCATTGACTGCCAATGACGTCTTTAGACGTCAATTCGATTTTTTAATGGGGACTGGTGGAGTAAAGCCTTGTGCAGCTCTTGTGAAAATATTTTAGTTGTAGACATTATTTTATTGAATCAGCAGGTGGCAGCAGTGCTCTTTGGATGCGATCACAGGTCAGAAGTAGTCACCGCGGTCTCAGACGAGGGAAGGACTTTGGCAACGAGAGTAGGAGAAGATCCAGAGAGAATGGCCAAACGTAACGACAAATACAGGCAACTTACACTTGAACAGGTTTTGGTTAGCGGTGGTTTTCGTAATAA
The DNA here is from genome assembly GCA_007210695.1 of Neogobius melanostomus. Taxonomy (NCBI): domain Eukaryota; kingdom Metazoa; phylum Chordata; class Actinopteri; order Gobiiformes; family Gobiidae; genus Neogobius; species Neogobius melanostomus. Next base: position 964,224 of record VHKM01000922.1, on the reverse strand, counting down.
TGGTGGAAAACGTGGATCAAGAAGGCCGACCAAACAAAAAGCCCATGATAACCATGCTAAAATGCTAACCGCGAGAGAGAAGCACTTTTTTGCTTCTCTCTCGTGTGAGAGAAGTACATGAGAGAGTGTGCTTCTGTTTTATAGATGGAAACCACTGTTCAGATGTTTGAGGTGTCACTAAAGCAAAAATATTAGCGTCAAAGTCACTGTTCTGCTTGATTACAAAAAGCTTGTTTTCTCGGCTTTTTTGTCAGAAACCAGCATTTTGGGTGATTTTACCTATTTTCAAACAGGTACAAACAAACTTATTTGTTATGAAAGAAGAGAGTCCAATCTTTCTTTTGGTGGGTTTGGTATTGACCTATACCTAGAACTCAATTTTCTGTGGGTCTTGAAAACCGTCAAAATCCTGAAAAAGCTCTAATTTTCAGTGACGGTGAGTTTTCTTCCGAGTCATGGCTAGTTGAAGGCAGTCGCAGAGCGTCGTGTCTCGTAGTGTGGGAGGGTTCACAACTGGACTCGACTGAACGCGACTGAACCCCAGCCATGTTTGAATTTTAAGCCTGATTTAGGACTTACAAGAAAGTGTGGATGATTTTGGACACGGGCAAAGCAGCGGCCAATAACAGAGTGGAATATTCACATAAAAACAGCTTCCTGCTTTCAGAATCAAAACCATATCCAGGTAAGTCCAGACCAGGTTAGCATAGTTACCGGAACCAAATTATTTCAGTGGTGTGGGGAATTTCAACAGTTTCAAGGACACTTTCAACAATGATTTCAGGAGTTTCAAGGATTTCAAATGTTTAAAGAATTTAACCAGTTTCAAGGATTTCAGGAGTTTCAAGGATTTTAACAGTTTCAAGGCCTTTTCAAGGATTTCAAGGATTTTTCTGGTAACTTCTGCAGAAGCACTATTCCGCAGTCAATTGCAATGGCTTCAGCTATTGCAAAGGTTCTAGTTGATAATGTGACTGTTGACAAAGCAGCAGGATGATTAATACACAATATTATGTGTTCATATTCTTTTTAAGGCAAAGAAGTGAAATGTTATTCAATGGCCACATCAATCGCCTGACATGGCTCCTATGATGCTTTTTTTAGGGTTTCTGGTAGGTTTTTGGAATGGAATGTATACGTAACCATGGAGACGGCTCAATCAGCAGTGAAAACTTTAAGAACAATTGACCCTGGAGCGTCCTACAGGCCATCGGGATGGTAATTAAAAGCTCTAAGCTAACCACCAAAGCCTCCGCTGGGTCAAGGAAATGTCAAATACGTATTAATATCAACTTTTATTTGTTTTTTACATTAAAAGTTACATAATGCACCTGTCCAAATATATTGGACTTTTGAAAAAAACAGGTTTTTGAACATCAATCTGTTTGATTAAGAAATATGCACATATGCACAGATTTGTGTGTGTACTTGTGCCATAGGAAATGCTGTATGTGGGCGATGTTACAAAGTGATGCCTTTTCTGTGAAGACTGACTGAGGAGTTTTTGCCAAAGTAAACGCTGCGTTTGTTTGATAGCATTGTTCACGGCAGAGGCACAAAAAACACTGATGCCTGAATAACCCTGCAGCCACACAAATGTTTGGGAAGCCAACAGGATGCTTCCCAGATCTTTGGCCTCGTTAGGACAGACCTCTGCGAGTGTGGGGTTAGAGCATTAGAGTAACTGGTGAAGGATGTTCTGCTATTAATGCTGCATGATATTGACAAAACTTGAGGTATGAGACACGGGTGAGAGATATTGCAGTAGTTCTCATTCACCTAAAGAAATGCCTTGTTTATTCACAAAGTAAAGTGAAATACAGTGCCTTGCGAAAGTATTCGGCCCCTTGAACTTTTCGACCTTTTGCCACATTTCAGGCATCAAACATAAAGATATAAACTGTATTTTTTTGTGAAGAATCAACAAGTGGGACACAATCATGAAGTGAAACGAAATTTATTGGATATTTCGAACTTTTTTAACAAATAAAAACTGAAAAATTGGGCGTGCAAAATTATTCAGCCCCTTTACTTTCAGTGCAGCAAACTCTCTCCAGAAGTTCAGTGAGGATCTCTGAATGATCCAATGTTGACCTAAATGACTAATGATCATAAATAGAATCCACCTGTGTGTAAGCAAGTCTCCGTATAAATGCACCTGCTCTGTGATAGTCTCAGAGGTCAGTTTAAAGCGCAGAGAGCATCATGAAGAACAAGGAACACACCAGACAGGTCCGAGATAAAGTTATTGAGAAGTATAAAGCTGGGTTAGGTTATAAAAACATTTCCAAAGCTTTGAACATCTCTCAAAGTACAGTTAAATACATCATCCAGGAATAGAACGAGTGTGGCATCACTGCAAACCTACCAAGACCCGGCTGTTCTCCTAAACTTACTGACCGAACAAGGACCGCACTGACCAGAGCTGTTACCAAGAAGCCTATGATGACCCTGGATGAACTGCAGAGAGCTACAGCTCAGGTGGGGGAAACTGTACACAGGACAACTATTAGTCGTACACTGCACAAATCAAGTCCCGTTTTCTGTTTGCTAGAAGCCACCATGTGGCTTCTAGCAAACAGAAAACGGTATTTCTTATGGTTTTCTTTTAAAAATGCCACTCTGCCATAAGGCCAGATTTGTGCAGTGTACGACTAATAGTTGTCCTGAACTTCTGGAGAGAGTTTGCTGCACTGAAAGTAAAGGGGCTGAATAATTTTGCATGCCCAATTTTTCAGTTTTTTATTTGTTAAAAAAGTTTGAAATATCCAATAAATTTCGTTCCACTTCATGATTGTGTCCCACTTGTTGTTGATTCTTCACAAAAATTACAGTTTTATATCTTTATGTTTGATGCCTGAAATGTGGCAAAAGGTCGAAAAGTTCAAGGGGGCCGAATACTTTCGCAAGGCACTGTATGTTCCGAAACATCATAACATTGTTAAAAATAGTTTGCATGTGATAATGTGAGTTCATTCATCTTATGCAGAAAGTCCTTTCATCGTTTTAAATACGCCTTTATGAGACAATCATGTGACCTTGGTTCATTCCTGCCGAGAGAGAAGACGCTGGACTGTAGGACAGTTTTTGTTTCATGTTAACCATTCATATTAACCACAAACCAAGTCAGCATTTTGACTGTTAGTAGTTACAGTAGGATTCTTTGCTGCACCAACTCAGTTTTAAATGATAAAAAGTATGGTAAAATGCCCATAAAAAATATATTTTTAAATTACAAACAATGAAAGAGGAAGCCACTAAATTAATTTTAGTTGTGTCCAAGCTCATTCCTAACTTTCCAAACAGATTTGTAGCTTCCCATTTCATCACAGGGACAGTTTATCACCACATCTAGCAGGGTCACTGTCACAGAAATGCTAAACATTTATGAAATTTCTTCACTAGTATAAATGAAATCACGTACAAGGCCTTTAAGTCATTTTGCTTATCCTTGTATGTTAAGCATTTGGGCACCTAGCGTTGTTGTAAATGTGCTATACAAATAAAGTTGTCATTAAGTCAAAATACTGATGCTTTCAGTCTCTCAAAAAGTGGTTTGCCTTCAACAATCTATTTGTTTCCTGGTTTGGTAATGAAATAATGGTAATGAAAATGCTTTCACCCATTATCATATGAGGCTTTGTACAGCAGTAGCAAGTCAAATGTACTGGCTTTTTAATGCCCAAATACTACAATTTAATGCCACAATTGCAAAAGGTCTGCATCTTTACCTCTTAAAATTTGCAAACATTCTATTAAAGGGGGGTATTATGTAAAATGGACTTTTTCAAGCTTTATATCATGTTATTATGTCATTCCCTCATTAAACACATGCCTGGAGTGTTGCCTTGGCTCATTCACATATTTTTGAGTAATCAGTAAAAACTTAGACGGCAGCCATTTTAGGTGTAGCTATGCCTCAGTCCTCCAAGGAACACCCCCACCTCCTGGAGACGCCTCTGGACCTTTTGTCACCAGCCAAGCCACCAACCACTGCTCCTCAGCTCAGCAGAGCCCCCTCCCCGCACAGTAGTGTTGTTTAGATGCCACAGCAGTGTGCTGAAGGGGGCGTGTCAGAAAGCTTCTTAAAGAGACAGAGGCCTATTTCAAGACGTTCAGTACAGCCATTTTGACAGAGCAATTTTATTCAAGGCAGTTATTTTAATTTACTGCATATACAGACCAACAGAAGGTTACGTCATCATTGTAGTATGCTATAGACTGGTGCTATGTGATTGAAAAAAGCTGAATACCCCCTCTTTAAGCAGAGGAAAACTGTTTTTGACCGTAACTTTTGGATTTTCTACAAACTTGTGCAATGAAAATAGTAGAGCAATGGAAACTACCATGCTCTTCCACGGGCACAAAGACCAGACAGGTACGTATCACCTCTTCTAAGCTCAGGTAAGAACATATCTCAGTATGGAAAAATGGTGGCCTGTTCCTTTAAGAGAGAATTTAAATGATCTGAGGCTCATTCAGACTGTCATTGGAAGTTTTGGATGATTTTAGCCTCTTGTTTTCATTTTCATTTAGTCATATTTTAGTTGACGGAAATATATGGACATTGTAGTCATAGTTTTAGTCTCATAAAAAATTGTTTTAGTCCAATTTTAGTCTGCCAAAATTATTACTTTGACTAAAATTATGACTAAAAATGTTAAATAAAATTTTACATTAACACTACCTTGCAAATTGTTCAGCCTTTTTCTCCTGAACTGCACATCACTTTTAGTTTTATTAGGCCCGAGCGCCATCAGGGCTGGCAAAGGGGCTCTTGTAATCCAAAGTACTTGGATAACCTTTGTGGATTGTCTGCGGCACAGCCGCAACCCTAAAGGCCTGTTCATACTCCACAAGACGCGAGAACTTTGTTCTTGAGGCAAAAAGAACAAGAACAAAGTTCGTCTGGGCTCTGACATTTCATACTCCACAAGACGTGTTGCTGCCGAACTGCCACGCCCCCTTTTTCGGCAGCCCAAATAATCAAGGAATTACAGAAATAACCCCGCCCACTAAACATCCAGCCAATCACAGCAAGAGTTCTCGCAGCCCTGCAGAACAAAGTTCTGCTCAGCTCAGGTGTCAAGAACAACGTGAAAGAACTGCCGAACAGGAGCTCCGAGAACATAATGACGTCATTTTGTTCTCGGAGCTCTGGGTGCGAGAAAAAAGTTCTTGCATCTTGTGGAGTATGAACAGGCCTTAAGTCAAATGTAAAAATATGCTTCAGTTTGCAGATAGTGTGATAAAAGTTCATACACATTTTTCTCTGTATAATGTCAAAATTGAGCGCGGAGTGCTCAGCATTGTCAAAAACACAAAAACCTATTTTTTTTCCCTGATAAAAACTTTTTCAGATACCTAGAGGGCGCGTTAGCGCATTCCAAAATCCTAAAACTAAGACCCTAGGGACAAGTTAAAAACAAACATAAAGGCAGTAGCAATACCATAATTTTAGATTGAGGGAGACAAAAGGGCACGAAGCGCCCCTTCTGTGGGCAGGGCGGTTGGCGAGGGCTGATAATCGCCGCTTTGTGGCTATATTTTAACCTATGTTTTAGTTTCTACGGAGCCCGCCAGGGGACATGGCGAGAAAAAAATAAAGTTTTGCGATATAACCCAAAAGTTTTGCGATAAAACAGAGAGATCAGTAAAGAGGGTCACTCCCCTACCGCTGTCTAGCTGACAAAACTGGGCTGAATTTACGATCATATCCACCAACCCCGGGTGAATTTTATCGCTTGTCCCCAAACAGCTACGTGCGCTTTTCAGCATCTACTCCACTCTGCAGCAGCGCTGTGTCAGAGGCACCAGCGCGCGGACAACCAGGATCATCTGGAAATACTCCAGCACTTCCACCCATCCAGTCAAGAGCATGAATGGGGGAATTTAATTGATCTTTATTTCGAATTGGATTTAAATTACAGAGAATTAAGATTAGTGCTGGCCAACAGGGGCACTCAAGGCGTGAGGAATACTCCGACCTGGTGGTTCTGGTTGAATTCATAACCATAATTATATAGTTGTGTGTACGGTTCTGGACAGCAGGGATACCGGTGGATGTACGCCAAGTGCAGAGAAAACGGTTTAGGCCGGAGAAAGGAAGACGTGCATTATCCTCAGGGAATTGGATCTAAACAGTATGTCCAGAAGGCAAGCCAGGAGACTTCAAAGAAGTCTTTTTCAGAGGACCTAACTTTATCTGGCATATTGACTTTTACGATAAGTTGAAGAATTCAAGTTCAGCATTTAGAACAGACTTGGGCGCTGATAATCCCCGAACCAAAAGAGCGCACAATAATCCAGAGGCAAAGGTGTTGCGCGCAGGGAGATGGTCGTTTTCGTTCTCAGACAGGCCAAACTTTTAATTCAACAGAAGCCAACGCTCCTTGACAGGATGGGTGGAAGCGCTGGAGCATTTCGGGACGAACCTGGTGCCTGTCCGTGTGCTGGTGCCAATGACACTTAGCGCTGCTGCAGTGGGTAAGATGCGTAAAGACGCACCGCCTTTAAGCAGCTATTTGGGGACATGCGACAACATTCACCCCCGGGTTGGTGGATTAATCGTAAATTCATTCCAGTTTTGTGCAGAGACTGACTGAAAGTTGCAGGTGCTGAATCTGTACGTATTATGTGGCTATGAGGTCCATGGGACGTGGGCTGCGCAACACAGGAATCTGGGGCTGACACCTCCACAGTCAGCTAGACATCGGCCGGGGAGTGACCCTCTCCCCTGATCTCGGGGCCTGGCTGTGCTAATATGAAATCCTATAACAATTCTCTGTCCCAATCGCCTCTCATGACTCTGGGACACCCTCCAAGACCTCGTACAGCTTCCATGTAATACAATAAGATGTCTTTCACTTAGGCTACATTAATACCATGTCTGTTGGCAGCACTAATCTTGATCCTTTGTATTTTAAACCCAATTGAAAATAAAAATCAATTACTTTCCCCCATTCATAATGCATCGGTTTTACAGTGCATCCGGAAAGTATTCACAGCGCTTCACTTTTTTCACATTTTGTCATATTTACAACCTTAAACGTAAAGATTTTATTTTGAATTTTTTACTGAAAGTTCACACACAGGTAACAGACAACTGTGAAGTGAAAGCAAAATGATACATGATTCTGTTATTTTTTAAAAAATAGAAAAGTGAAAAGTGGGGCGTGCATAAGTATTCATACAGCATTTTCGGAGTGCATTAAATTGCCTTTATAACATTCCTAATGACTGCAGAATGTTCACACCTTACCCTAACGTTTAAATAGAGGCCACCTGTGTGTAATCTACTCCCAGTATAATTAAGCTGTTCTGTGAGGGCCTCAGAGCTATGGTCAGAGTGTATTGGTCACTAAACAACATCATGAAGTCCAATAACACACCAGACGGGTCCGAGATAAAGTTATTGAGAAGTATAAAGCTGGGTTAGGTTATAAAAACATTTCCAAAGCTTTGAACATCTCCAAAGTACAGTTAAATACCCTCATGTGGCTGCTCTCCTCATCAAGCTTGCACTGTAGAAAGGCGTCGCGGGCATCCACCAGTGTGAGAATATACGAGCCTTGGGCAGCTTGTACAACACATCTTCCAGCGTTGGCATGTGACAGTGAGACCTCAGCTAAGCGGTTTGGGATCAATGCACAGTCTTATTTTATCTGGTTTTGCTACAGTCACCATGTTAATAAACCATGCCGTGGGCTCACTCACTGGTGTGATATTGCCTGCGCTGATGTGCCTGTCCAGCTCTTTCTTGACCCTCTCCCTCAACGCTGCTGGGACATTTCGAGGTGCACATTGTACTGGCGGTACATGTGGGTCGAGCTCAAAGTGTATCTCACCTGGGACTGACTCGATTGGGTCATTGAAGATGTCAGCGTAGCTGGTAAGCAGCTGCTCTTTAGTGAGGGCTGCACACCGATCTACCTCTGCTTTAAGCAGCTCCTCTGGTATTGTGAATGTCATTAGGCCTAGGTGCTCCGATGTGGCCCCAGAGAGGAGAGGCTCCTGCTGAGTTTCCACCATTTCAAAGATCAGTTCATGCTTTTCTCCTCTAATGACACAATCCGTGTGGAATCTCCCCCGTGACAGCATAGTTTCCCCAGAATATAGTTTCAGCTTGGTTGCACTCGGATGTTGCGCTGTTCCAGGTGACAACTTCTCTTTGATCTTGCTGCTCATCACGTTACAAGTGGCACCTGTATCTAGCTGACATGCTTGCCTTTTCTTGTTCAAACGTTGGTGTACAAACCATTTGAGCCCTTTTGATTTTACATTGCTGATGCATTCAGTTTCTAGGAACATGTCATCCGTATCTGTGTCCCCTTGCTCAACATCTTCCAGCACATTTACTTTTTTTGTCTTGCTGCTAGCCTGACATACTTTAGAAAAATGGTTTGAGATGCCACACGCTCGGCATACCTTACCGTAGGCTGGGCACTGCTCTTTGCTCCTCTTGTGGCTGTTTCCACAGTATTTGTAAGCGAGCTGTAGATCTCTTGCCCTCTCTTGAGGTTTACGTCGCTCGTATTGCTTGTTTGCTGTGTTTACACTGTCTGTCTGCACTTGCGGGCTCTCCATAGCTTTCATGCGCTTTTCGGTCAGTTCTGCCAGACGACAAATTTCAACCGCTGTTGGTAACATCAGCACACGTTCACGCAACAAGTGTCTTCTGGTATTTTCACTTGCTACTCCAAGCACGAGCCTGTCCCGAATCATCTCATCTTTTAGCCTCCCGTACTCACACGATGCAGCACTTTCCCGCAGTCTCATTAAGAAACTGTCAATCGGTTCATCAGTCTCCTGTTTGCAGCATCCAAACTGATATCTTTCATAGATTTTCTGCCAGCTTAAAGTACTCCCCAAGAGCATCTAGGATGGCAGTAGGGTCATTCTTTTGCTCATCACCCAATATTACATTATGCATGTAGACATGGCAGCATTCGCTACCCATTAGCCGTCATAGCGAGGCTGCCTGTACTTCCTCCGACTTTTCACTTGTTGGCCATATTTGCTCTGGACTAGCTAACTTTATATCAGCTAGACCACTTCTGACGCCATGTTTCAGTTCAAGCTTTTATTGAATGGCTCACATTGGCAGCGCACAGCATTATGGGGTAAAACATAGCACTACATAACCACTAGGTGTGCTCGTAGCTCAGTGCTCAACATCCATAACAACAGTCTGTTAGCACAGCTCTTGGCTTCTGCTGTCCTCCAGCAAGAGAGGGGCCACGCAACTGACAACAGGTCGGTGTTAGGAGTACGCTAATTTGCGATAAAGGTTATTGCAAGGACAATCGGTCAAATGAAGACACGTGACCAACAAGTCCACTGCAGGTCGCCATTTCGGCTGCGTGTCATATGACACCTGTCAATCGTTGTGTTGGGAAACCTATGGAAATGTTGGTTTTGGTGTATTTTTTGGTCAGAATTGCTACAGCAACTTTTCACGTAACAACTGTTCACCTTTTTCTTACTGCAAACTCTTCTGTGTAGTGGTAGCGAACGTAAATAATCAGTCCACCTCCACAATGGCGTGCTCTTGTGGGCCGAATGCAACATTTTTTGCATAAGTGATTATTTACGTTAGTTACTAAACAGAAGAGTTTGCAGTAAGAAAGTGGTAAGCAGTTGTCGCGTAAAAGGCTGCTGTAGCAGTTCGGACCAAAAAATTCACTGAAACCTACACTGTAAGAAAAATTAGTGTAAATTTACGGTAAATTACCGGCAACAAAATTTGCCAGCTCTTTACCGTAAATTTACGATATTGCTAAAGTTCTTAAAATAACAGCTTGGAACCGTATAAATGTTACAGTATTGAACCGTAAATATTTCTATTTTAACGGGGGATTACCGTAAGATCTTCTGGCATAATTTGACGGTGAACTACTGTAATCATATTAAACGTTAAACTACAATATTAATTACCTACGGCATCATACTGTTAGAAGTAACTGGGCTTTTCAAAATAAGACTTCAAATGCAATTCCTAGGATCAGTGCTTTATTGAACATTTTCAAATGAACACAGATCTCTGAAAATCAAATGTAGTATATCAAAACATGTTATCCCAAACATTTGAACTACAAATCTGCAATTTTAAACATTTTGAAAAATATGTTCCAACATTCCAACAAATGTGTCTGTTAATTAAAAGAAAGTGAGTAAAACATGTTTAGAGAAAGTGGAAAAGTTTTTCCTTTTCCACCAGTTAGATAAATCCCCTTCTATAGACAATAAGGTTTTTAATCAGGGTTGCCCCATTAGGATTGACGGTCACTGTTTTACTTTTCTTTTTTTTCTTTTTTTTTACCAGTTTCCCAGTTGTCTTCAAAATGACATTCCCTTGACCTGCCTTGGAGCCCTTTTCAGTGTTGATGCCAATGAAACGTCTGGAGACAAATAAACACAAATTAATGAGCACATATTTATTTAGTTTCATTTCGTTTTATCACAGTAGCACTATGCATTTAGATTTTGATATATTTTGCATACCTCTGAATACATTTTTAATGCCATAGAGACTTCCTCTTGGTTTTCAAAGTTGAAAAGATGATATGTAGAAAGACCACATTTGAGGCCAGCTTTGCCTTGGCAAATCACTTGGCCCTCAAGACTTAACATCCATTCGCCAGGAACTGAAATAAAATTGATAATATAAAAGAATGAATCAGTACAAATTGCATTCAACAGATAGACAATGCTCCTGTCTATTAATGGAATTCAAGCCAACCACCATCCATCCAGTATTTAGCTGATGTTCAACTGCTGTCAAACAGAAATCCAAACATTCGTATCTGAATTGGGCGGCGCTGTAGGCTGAGGAGCCTTTCTGTGTAGTGTTTGTTTGTACTACATATAGAAAAAACATTTACCCTAATTCTCAAAAGGAAAGCAATGATCCATGTGAAAATCCTTCTCTGTTTTCCTTCTTCAAAAAATATTTTAAAAAATGTCAGGTAAAGTAAGCTGCAGCTCCAGATGCCTTATGATTGTCCTGAAATTAATTGAGATCTTCAGACGACAGGAGGCCTGAGCATGTGTCTGAGTTGGATAAATATTGTACTATACCGTAAAATTTAAACTTGGACTTCCTGAACATATATTTGTGTCATTTCCTGTGGGAATTTACGGTAATCAGCTGTTTCTTAAGAAAACGGTTTATTACTGTAAAAAATTGCCATATTTTTACGGTTATTTCTTACAGTGTACGTTTGTATGGGTTTTCTCAATGGAAAAGATGCCATGGAGGGCAGGTTGAGCAAATTAGCAGAGGACTTCAGTTAGCCTGGCTCTCAGCCGTGGGGCGCAATGATCGCCTTCTCTCTATGCTGCAAACCAATCAACACAACGATTGACAAGTGTCATATGACACGCAGCCGAAATGGCGACCTCCAGTGGAGTCGTTGGTCACGTGTCTTCATTTGACGATAGTTCATGTTGGTGTATGTTATACAGGGTGTCCATATCGTCTCTTTACCATTAAACATTTACTACAAAGGCAAATGAAACGATAGCCTACATATGTGGAAGTCATTGCAAAATGAGAATTATCTTCATGTTGGAGCAACTTATGGGTGGACCTGAGACTGTCCTAGTTTAAACTGTATTTACTTCAAAGTTAGCTCAGTCCGCACTGGCACCAAACGCTGCACCATCAGTCACTTCAGTCAGCTGTCCAACAAACTTTGTCCCATGACCACATGCACGCACGTGGGCACTTCCCTAATGTCAATGGTGGTCATTTCTCTCTCTCATGGTTAAATACAGTGAGACTGATACATGAAGCAAGGAGAAATAACCTCAATCGGCTAATAGAGAGGAAAGTTTTACTGCGCAGCAGGAAGGGAACAAGGGGCTGTAGAGAGACATACCTGATGATATAAAGTTGATCCATTTTGCCTTGTCAGAGTCATGCAGTGCAGTGCGTATATTCATTTTTTCTTTGTGCAAAAAAGAGTTGTGAAAGACCGACTGACTTCACTCCACACCCGCTCCAGCCCAGAGTGGAGCACAGGCCGCTCCAAGACCACCTGTTTCATCTGGACTCAGGGCGGCTGTTTAGACCGGTCCAAAGTGCTGCGGTTGGGTTCACACTAAAAGTTTCACCATCAATCTTTTGCTATAGGTCATTCATTTTAGGGATTTGTTTGATGTACAATATCTTTAACATAAACTTTGCCTGTCCCATTTGATCACATGCCTTCTCTTGACGAATAGTGTGAGTGTCATTTAGGTTCAGGGTTTAGCGTTTGCCTAAAACACAAACATTTCAATTAAAACGCTGATAACCACAGAACAACAGTGAGTGAGAGTACAACAGAACCAATTTTATCAAGATATCTCATTAATTGCCTTTGAAATATTTTATATAAATGGTCAAGAGACTTTATAGACACACCGTGTATGCACTTCACTGTATGCAATCTTAATTTGTCAAAGATTTACTCATTTTTAGGTGAGTGGAACAGCTGAGCTCTATAGAGGTCAGGGTTGTGTTGTCATACTTAATAATAATGCATAATTGCAAATATTGGGCTAAAACTACCCAAATGTGTTCCCAGCTTTAATTTGAGATCCCTTTCTCCATGGATTTGAGAATGTATACGATTAATATACTTACTTGACCTATAGTGACCCGTGATCTGTTTCTACAGATTGATTCCTCAATCCTCTGTGAAACTGATGGTTACTGATGGTTACCTTGCACGCTACATACCAGCATATGGAGACCGAATAGCTGCCAGACGATTCTGCCTTGACAGAAATAAAAAAAAAAAAAAATACTGACTAAAAAAGGTCCCTACTAGAAAAACTGCAGAAGAAAATGAAGACTGCAACTGCAACTTGTGGTGAGCCTTTACAACCAAAATCTATTCCATCAAAAAATGCTGTCAAACGTTCTAGGAAATTGAAATTGGTTGGTTTCATGACGGCAAACAAGTAAAAAGTGATCTGGTGGGGGCACCAGATCACTCTCTATATCTAAAACTGCTAACAAAGATGTCCTTCTGGGCATTTCCAAAGATCTTTTTTTTTTCAAATAAGTCCAAATATGGAAATTGGGAAGATTTTGTCCATGATATTTATGATTTCAAAGAAACACAAATCGATGCAAAAAGCACTGTTGGCCAACTGTACACACGATACACACATTTGGCATCTTGAGGTTTTACCTCAACACACGTTTTGCCGCCAAATGCAGCAACACAGATGTGAAAAATGAAATGGCAGAAAATGAAGACCAAAGCAATCATAACAAATCATGTGTGGATTTAACCGAAGACGCACCCAGCAGCCCATCTGTTACAGAGTCAGATGTTGAAAATGAAGCCCCTGGTGGTGAGGTACTGCTGAAAGAGAATACAAATAAGGATCAAAACAATGCACATGAGCAACCTATTACTGTGGATTCAGGAGAAGGAAACTCCAGCAACCTACCCAGTATGGATGACTCAGAAGTTATAATAGGTGGTGGAGGCGCACCCCAACTATTCGATCTTGATGACACCATTCCTGTTTTGATTGTTCAGACCAATAATGCAATGACATCATCATCTCCCATTCAGACTGAGCAGTTTCAACCATGTTTAGATGTACAACTCAGTGAACATGATCCCATGGCTCCAGCATCACCCAGTCCTTCCTCAAGTGACATCTTGGGTTTTGACATTATTACGATTGTTGTCATTGTATAGTGCATTGTATAAATGTTGTCCCAGAATTGATCAATCGTTTCAAAGATGAAGTATTAATGAACTACAGACTCAAGTACACATTTGTGGTTTTTCACAGCTTCATAGTGTTGCCATACCGATTTACGCCAGAAGATGGCAGTACTGCAACAGAAATAGGTAATTGATAAAACAGAAAGTTAAAATACTGTTCACATTAAAACACTTGGACACCACAGTGTGTTAGATGTATTTACCTGTAGTGACTCAACAGCTAACGGAGCTGTTTTTGTACACTGTTTTTAGCTCATGTTAGTCAATGGAAAATGTACTGTATGCTAACAGCCACAAACATGGATCTCCAGTGGATTTTCCCGAACTCTAAGGTGGCTGTCTCTTTTACATCAACTGTAAAATGAAATTTGACCCTTCCCTCGCAGTGGGCAGCTCGAGGACCCATCTCCAGGTGTGGAGCCAGGCTGGTGGTCAGAAACACCTGGCAGGAGGATTCGCCTACATGTTTTTAGGGGTAGGGGAAGCCGGAGTACCCGCAGACACGGGGAGAACATGCAAACTCCACACAGAAAGGCCCTGTCCCGGGTGGGAATCAAACCCGGACCTTCTAGCTGTGAAGCACGAGCACTGCTGTGTTACTGTGCCGTTTTCTATACACCGAAGTAGTTTGTTGCCACCCGCCAATACCTTAGAAAAGACGTTCCATTTACAGCCCTGTCACTGATAAGCCCCTTGAGTTTATTTTATTTTAAATAAAAGGCGTAAGGCCTGTTTCACACCGCACGCCGACCGCAGAGCAGAGCGCCCTTTGTGGCCGAACTACCTCGCGGCGAGTGACGGAGCGCGGGTGAAGCACCTAGAGTAGTATTCAAAACAACTCCTCATGGTTCATTCTAAAGCAGCATTATTAATTATAAGATATGAATACAACTGATCTGTCTCCTTAAAGTGCAACATGTGTTTTATGCATATAAAATACAAATCTAAATGTAGTAGTACATGGAAAATGATGTTATTAATATGCCTAAAGTTATATTTCCTTATGTATTCCAAGTACTAGATTGGATCGATGTGAAATTGCTTTATAAAAGTGATGTTTGCACATTTGGTGCTGAAAGCCGCTTCGCTGCGCAGCCCACACGCGGAAAAAAATGCGCTCCAGTTCCATTTTTGGTTTCAGGTAGCGGCCCGTGCCGCCTCGGCGCCGGTCTGTACACAAGAGCTTTTTCATCTGCACAACAGGACGCCACTTGAAGCGAGCCTTGCGAATGCACGCGGAGAGGGACTCGAAGACGAATTTCCACGTGCGGTGTGAAACAGACCTAAACACTCCTCTAGAGCATACCCGCGGCCCACCCTACGGTCCACATCATTCAGTGTTCACTGCCTTTCCCAGGACAGAGACAGCTGCGGGGCATGCACCTTTGTCTGCAGGATCTATCACGCACACTAGGGCTGAAAGATATATCGTATCGATATCGAGATATGAACATTCAAGATATCAATATCGCAAAAGAAAAATATATTGTTATCGTATTTATATTGAGATATGAACATTCAAAATATTAAAATCGAAAACGCAAGATATAAACGATATCGATTTTCATCAATAAAACTGCACTCTTTTGTATTATGATTTTATTTTTCTGAAAAATGCTTAGTTTTCACCTCACCCATATTGTATCGTATCGATATCGAGATATCTGGCATGAATATCGAGATATGAAATCTTGTCCATATCGTTCAGCCCTAGCGCACACCTGTCTCTGTGCAGAGGGTTCTTCTCTCTAAACTGTGTCCTGTCATCCCGACAGTGCTGTTTGAGACCGGTTAAATAAGCCACAGTAAGTAAGCCAGTAAGCCAGCTTTATGAAACAACCCTCTTGCATTTGAAAGCCTTATTTACATTATATTGTTTTAGTTAACACTATTGACATTAGTGGCCAGCACAGCCTCGGCATCTGGGGTGCATCCAAGACCCTCCTGAGCCAGTGAGTGTACGTACATGGAAATCTACGATTAACAAAGTGGATGTTCCTTTCTACAAATGCCTGAGGGGAGGCAACAGCCTGGAGACCCAATGCTCTTCCTCAAACAATCCGTGGTAATAAAATAAACTTGATTAGTGCATTTGGAAATAATGTTAAGATTGTTTTGTGTATATTTAACATGTTTTGTTTGTGTTTCAGGCCCTGGCTGTGCAGCAGGGCCCTATCAGGTTAACCTAATTAGTGGCATAGCGTGGTGGAACTCTGACTGCAGTCCACACACTGTTTTTCGTGGCAGAGGCCTTCACTTACGGTCGTACTCCACCCCATCTTCAAACTGCCAGCTGACAAGGACTCAAAGGAACTGTTTAGTCTGGAGTACCAGCCAGACCCTGATGAGGCGTACGTCAATGACACGCCGCTGGATGTGGCGCCACCACGCTTTACTATGACCAGCAGGCAGTGTGATTACCCATGCTCAGCCCCAACCTTTGTAAGAAGTGTTTTACTGTATAATTGTAAAATGTAGACTTTTGTTGTTTTTAAAAGTAAAGATAAAATACAAAGTACAAAGTGTTGTGTTAAAACTACTCAAAGAAGTAGGCTACAGTATTCAAGTAAATGTAATTAACTACTACCCAGCAGATGGTGTAACACATTTACAATTGCCTGACACACAACATAAAGACATATGCATTCATAATCCTCTCCATTGTTTTGAAAAGCTGAAGTTTTGCGCTGCATTGATGGACTCGGCAAAGACGGAGTACAAGCTGTCCCTCACCACAGAGCAGAGGTCCAAAATCAATGTTTTGTGGAATGCTGTGAAGGAGCATAATAAACAACAGCAACGCTTCAGCCAGCTCCACAAGCACCACTGGGGGGGACACCCTATAATGCAGGACCAAGGGGACAGCCCTAAGGAACCTGCAGTGATCCAGAGGCTCAAAATGGCAAAGTGCTATGGACCACCTTAGCACGACATCAGCACTGAGAACAATCGGCTGATTTACACACTGATGAAGCTGCTGCGTAGCCCTAAGAGCCCAGTGAGCATACATCCTGCCACCACACCAATCACTGTTCCCTCTTGCCAACCTGTGCCACAAGCCTGCTCCCGCCATGGCACATTTACCTGCCTCCACTCACACCTTGGCCTCTTCACCAGCAGTGCCACATGTTTGCTCCTCTACGCCCTCTGCTTCAACCACCCCTCCAAAGGACAGAACCAAGATAGCTGTTCCCTAACTGCTTCTTTTGACCCGAAACACAACAGAGAAACCGAGAGGCAACAGATCTCTCGTGGACACGATCCACCCAATATGTAAGAAAGTTCAAGGCCCAGGAAAGCTCTGAACTTTGAGAGTGAGATTTGAAAGTGAGATTGACCCTAAAATGTCCCATGTCTGCAGTTTGTGTATGCTGTGCCAATCCACAGACAGAAAAAAAGACAACAACAAAATTGTGTAGATCATGTCCTTATCCAAAGGGATTGACTCCTGTATTGAAAACCTGTAGTTTCTGTAGTGTGTCATTACTAGTTGCATTGTTTTGTAAATATGTAAATATAAAACTCATACTTGAAATAACACATGTACATTTACTAAGGCACTTGACTGTTTTTCACACTTAAATCATCCATCCATCTTCAATCTATCCGTTGAATCTGGCAGGCAGCAGTCTCCTGACTGCCACCCAGCTCTCTAAGCCCGACCACCACAGGATGGTTGGTGGTGGTCGGAAGGGCCTGTGGCACTGGTTAATGGCATAAAACATTCTGTGACCCCTTTATTGTAATTTTATGAAGTAAAAGAAAGAAAGAATCTGTGATATTTTTTGTGCCATCAAATTTTATTTGTTACAACACTGGAATAGCTCATCTGGTAAGGTACTTTTCAAAATGTATAATTAAGGAACACTTTGACACGACTTCAATGAAGGTACTTGAGTCATCTTCTGTACTCGGTAGTTGAGGTCTCCAAACGTTTCGCCTCTCATCCAAAAGGCTTCGTCAGTGAACAAAGTCACGCTCAGCACGCAGCGTAGATAAAGACCAATTGGGAGGAGTTGGGGGTGGCCCGGCTCCTCCCCTCTAATCACAGCTACTCATTGGGAGGAGTTGGGGGTGGCCCGGCTCCTCCCCTCTAATCACAGCTACTCATTGGGAGGAGTTGGGGGTGGCCCGGCTCCTCCCCTCTAATCACAGCTACTCAACGTTTGGAGACCTCAACTACCGAGTACAGAAGATGACTCAAGTACCTTCATTGAAGATGGACAACTCCTGTATGACTGAGAACTTACACAGACATTTGACACGACTGCAATGTTTTCACACAATATGCATACAGACATAATCTCTCCAAATAAGATAGAGTTCTATAGCTTAATTTGAAGAAGTAGGTGGATGTAGATTATTTTCTGCCATTGCTAAACAGCAAATGTCAAATACAGTCTCATCACATGGGTAGGGGCCTCTTGGGAGGATCTCCTGTCTGCAAACTTCAATTTGTTCAGTGGATACAGTTTTTACATGGTCTGTACATCCAAAAGGTGGGGAAGTCTGTACATTACTAAAGGCTTTCCTCTTGGACAGACAGCATTGTGACTGTGGCTAATAGTATGGGTGTTCATTGAACCATCTCCATGATATACATTCCACTTGAAAACATGCAAGACACCATGAAAAACCTGAAATAAAATTGATCCTGGAGCGTTATGGGATGGCTAGTGCCTACGTCATCGTAGCCGAATATGTCACTTCCGTGTCCAAACCGAATTGGGCTAGAATGGTGCAGTGCTGTGTCCCAAGTTGTAACAACAGAAATGATGTCAATAAAACGATAAGTTACTACCGCTTTCCTTTGGACGAAAACGAGGAGAGGAGATGGCTTAAACTGATACGGTAAGCTGGATATCTAACCATGAAAAATACATTTAAGTGCGGGCTAGCGCCAGTATTTGCGCTAAACGTTAGCCGAGATAACGTTACCTGTTGCTGTTACGATGGAGTGACCGCATGTTAGCGAGCTAACGGTAGCTACTAAAAACTTGTAACGTTTGAACCGTGACAAATGTACAATCTTTTTATGGTAAAGGGCGACAGCTTAATGATTGATTAACAATTTGTTTTATGCTTATATAACGCAACAATAGTCAATGTCATAGAATTTTGTGCCAGATGACGAGTCACTCAGAGTCAGGACCTCACCTCAACCTCGTAAACTTTACTTTTCATTGAAGCCTGTACTTTCCCTTTCAGACTTCCACCTGCCAGCACACTAACATTTACAACTCTGTTGGAGTTGTAGGAGTTCAAACCCTTTTTCACGGACTTTGGGGTGTCCGCAAAATACGATGTCACCGTAAAAAAAGTGACCGGTTCCTTAGCTACTGCCATTGTGTTTACATTAGATTCAGCGGCTTGGACACGGAAGTGATGTCGTGACGTCACGCTAGCCATCCCCATAGAGGCCACCGGGATGGAAAGTAATGCTGACCACCCATACAGCCTTTGGGTAACTGAAAAGTCAAATACACCCAAATATCAACTTTTTATTTCTTTTTTTACATAAAAAGTTGCTTAAAGAGTACCTAAACGGGCGTGCCAAAGCCTTTCCCCACCCACAAACAAAAGTCAAAAATTGCTGTGAAAGAGGTGGTCTCTGAAGTTTGGGGGTGACATGCGGGGGGTGAGTGTGTGGGCCTTTGCATTGGCACAATCACAGCAGACTGATTACGTGGGAGGGACTTGGTTATAAACCACAGGTACAGGGGCAGGACAATGGGCAGCACCTGTGGAGCTGGTGCGGCTTATGACGTTCTGTGGAGGCCATGGACACTCTCCAGCAGTGTTGGGAACGTTACTTTTAAAAGTAATTAGTTATAGTTACTCACTACTTGTTCCAAAAGTAACTGAGTTAGTAACTGAATTACTCTATAATGAAAGTAACTCGTTACCAGGGAAAGTAACTATTTGCGTTACTGTTTAAAAAAAATTGCTTTATATCAACTGAATGGGGGGTAGAGAGGGGGGAAGCCTCTGTGACTGAATGGTATTGACCAGTATTTGCGTCGCTGTTTTATGAATGTAGGAATACGGCCATATTCACAGAGAATGAGGAGGAACAGGAGTAAAAGAAACGTGCCAACGATCAGGGCAGACTTTACGCACAGGCATTGTGCAGGTCTCTCCATACATTCATCAGGCAAAACGGAAAACAGTCATCAGCAAATATAAGGTTAAATGCCTTAACTGAACAGCGGTCCTATTGGGAGGAGGCCTCGTGGAAGGCCCAGGACACGCTGGTGGGACTATGTCTCCGAGCTGGCCTGGTGTCGCCTCGGGGTCCCGCCAGAACAGCTGGAGGAGGTGTGCGTGGATCGGGAAGTCTGGGCATCTCTGCTGAGACTGCTGCCTCCGCGACCCGGCCCCGGATAAAGCGGAAGAAAAAGGATGGATGGATGGATGGCCTTAACAGAAAGTTAGCTCTGGAGTGGAGAGCGGGGAGAGAGGAAGAAGGCGCTGAGAGAGAGAGAGGGAGAGGTGGGAAAGACGCGTCTTTGGGTAAAAAATAAGTTCCAACACTACTGATCGATTCTCCCCCGCGTCCGCACCGCGCTGTGGTGATGACGAGCCGCGGGTCTGGGACACACGTAGTTTTTGGAGCAGAGAGCACGAACACTCTGCACAGACTCCGTGAGACTCCGCCCACCCTCTCCACCGCTCCTGCTGCGTGAGCCGACACCGCGGCGCTCATTCAGTCTAATTGTAACGTGCCACTTTGTTTACCCAGTAACGATAACGGAGTTGTAACGACGGGGAGAGTAATGAATTAGATTACTCTGTTACTGAAAAAATAACGTCGTTACCTAACGCCGTTATTTTAAACGGCGTTATTCCAAACACTGCTCTACAGTCAATCAGGAAATTCTAATTTAGTAGCAGAGTTTACCCTGAAGGGGGCGCAACCCATTAGTTTTCAGGCCAAAGTTAGGATTTAACACATGTTTGCGCTATAATGTCAGAATAATGTCAGGGACCAGTAGACAACACTATGAGACACCCATTGAGACAGTTTATCAGTAAAAAAAAACTTGATTTGGTGTTTAGTTGCTCTTTAATGCACCATTAAAGGTTATCAAAGTTGTCAAAGTCTAACGTTAAACCAAATGGGTGAATATTTCAATAAAGAACAAATTAAGACTTAAATAAAACTAATGATCATGGAGATATACCTCTGTTATTTCCATACACGTTAACTGCAGGAGATTCTTGTCGAAGAATAGATCCTGGTTCTTCAAATCCTGAAAAATGGTGAATGCAGATATGATTCTTACAGGCTAATGTCTGTGCTTTCCAAAGTGTCTAACAAACACTTCCATGTTCTGGAGCTTGTGCTGTCATTGCAGCCTGTCAGGCTCCATTCTGTCTGCAGTCCGCCTCATCTCAGGCCACAGAAGTTTGTTTCAATCCATATTTACCCCTTTGTTTTGTTTTGTTTTTATCGCAACTACGAGGTCAATCGGGGCACATCACTCTCGTGCTCGTCGCCACTTGTGAAAACCTCAATGGTCAGCGTTGGCTGACAGGTGGGGTCAGCCAACGCGTCTCTGATTCTGATCTTGTTCTTTTACTACTCTGGAGCCAGGAGAGCAGAGTCAAGTGTTCACTGTATTTTAACCGAGCAGTGATGGTTGCGTTTCACACACCCTCTCTGCGATCCGCTTGTTTGTGTGGACGAGCACCACGTTGAGTTGTTTACAGCGGCTACAGCGACGCATGCGCTTTTCACTCATACAACTCAAGGGTGTATGGGTAATGTAGTCTTTGCTCACGGTGGGACGAAATAGGAAGCGTGCATTGTGAAGGGCGCTCTGAAACGCGGCGGAGCAGCCAAAGGATTAAAACAGATGTGCAAATGAGCAAATGACCGGTACTCTAAAAGCACGTTCTTGGCGCACGGAGAGCTGGCGGTACGCTCAAGAGCTATTTTTGGAAGTGACGGTACTGAGTACCGGCGCATACCGGCCCACTTAAAGCACTGCTTTGATTGTGGTTACTGGATCCAGTGATGTAACAGGCATCGGAAAAGTTGTCTTCATGATTGCTTCTCAGAAACCTTTGTATTGTTTGTTTGTTTGTTTGTTTATCAAGATCCCCATTAGCCATCGCCTTGACAATGGCTAGTCTTCCTGGGGTCCAGATTATAAAATCACAATATAAAACAACATAAATACACAATTACAACATATTTCATCTGTTGAAGTGTGATAACAGAGTCTTTTTAAAAATATTTATGTCTGCAATGTTAGAAATGTCTTTAGGCAAAGAGTTCCAGGATTTCATTCCTCTGAACACAACAGCCTTCTGTGCAGTCTGAGTGTTACATGATGGAAGAGTAAAATGACCATTTACTGCATGTCTTGTGTTAAACTTATGTATGGAACAACTGAATACAAGTACATCATATAAAACCTTAGGGTGTTTTAACACAAGAATCTTTTGAAAGAAGCAGAGAAGGGCAAAATGTAGTCTATTCTTTACCAATGTCCAGCCTAAAGTTTGGTGCAACCTTAAAATATTTGTATATTTTGAGCACCTCAGTGCAAGACGTGCCGCCTTATTTTGCACTAATTGTAGCTTCTCAATGTCTTTTTCGGAGGCACTGGACGACACCAGTGGGCAGTAATGTAAATGGGACAGAACAATAGTCTTAATCACTAGCGAAAGAAGATTTTGGCTTAAATAATTTGAACATCTTCTGATAACCGATAATTCTCTTCCCATAACAGCAACAGTACGATCAATATGCTTGGACCACTTAAGTCTGCTGTCTATAATGACTCCGAGAAGTTTTGTTTCTTCTACTTGAGTGATCACTGTGCCATCGACTAATTGTGTTTTTTCCTTTAATTTCCAACTAGATCCCAGTATAATGCTTTTTGTTTTGGATGTATTCAACACTAGTTTGTTTGCATGAGCCCACCTTGCAACAGACTTTAGATCGCTGTCTAGGGAGATCGACAGAACATCAGCTGATGAAGCAGGCAGGTATATTGTAGTGTCATCTGCATACATCACAGCTTTAGCATGATCCAACACAAATGGCAGGTCGTTAGTGAAGATTGAAAAAAGTAAGGGCCCTGTAGTTCTTCGAGTACACTGTTCTCTCTGCCCATGTCTGATCGTATTCTGGCAGGAGTGCCCATTCTTTCAGTCACTTCATTAAGTATCCTGCTACAACTGGGATTGCTATTGGTTGAAAAAGCATGTAACCAAATAATCATACGGGAGAAACCATCAACAGCTCCATTGATGCATATTCCATATGGTTTTAATTTATCATAAGAGTCCACATGCCATAAGATATTTGGTCCAGGGTTTGTTTACACACGTCTTCTGAGAGATGGCGTGACCTCAGTTCAACCCCATCCAGATCAAGAATTCCAAGAAGGTATCTCACACCAACCCAGACTGTATGCATTTTAAGTGCATAAACCCGTATCCATGAAGCATACACATAGGAATCCAATTCTCCCTGTAGGAACAAAGACCGTGGTAATGTGGCCCGCATTTTCGAGATCCACGGTAATGTGGACTGCACAGGAAAAGCTGTTGCGCGTTTCTCTGTTCCTTACGGTAATACCACAACACACTATCGAAAACACTTTTTCCTCCTCTCACAAGAACACTTGGGGCTCGAGCACCCAGGAAAACTTTCCCTAATAATAAAAATAGAGAAAATAGGGGTAAGATATAACGTGTAAAGCACAAAAGCCGTCAACGGCTTCTCTTCGAACATGAAGTCACAAAACCTACGTGCGGCTACAGCTCTAGTCGTTTAGCTCTTTGGCAGAGCGCACGGCCTCACACTCTGCGCATATGACAAACTGTAAACTTTTCACACTTTTTTTTGCTGATGGAATGACACGTACTACGTGTTATGTCGGTTATGTCTTGCAACGTGTGACGTATCAAGACATAACCGGATTTTTTTAGCAGACATTTTTATTATGGCAATGTTTGCATCTTTTACAGACTACATCAGATTTTCCAAAAGTCTGGGACATTGTGGCCCCTTTATTAATCAAAAGGTCTATTCAAAGGAATTTGTGATTATTTTAATTACATAATTAGCAACATCTAGCTAGATGAGAGTAGGAACAATAATGGTTTGAACAGGTACATTTGTTCAAATAAATACAATGAGTGTTTCCTTTCGAAATGAATATGTTCTATATACTTGGGATCCACTGGGCTTCTGGTACATGGCTTGCTTGTAAATACATTATAAACATAGGCTCTGAATTATGTTGCAATGAAAAATAAAAACAATAAAATGCATAAATACGATCTAAAGTATAAATTGATGGATGAAATTATCTTGTACATAAAACTGTTTCCACACCAGTGTCATGGGTTTGACTCCTGGCTTTGAAGATTTGACCTAAAATTGCCGAATGTAAAATTGTATTAAAAAAATACTCAAGAAGGCTGTGCAAGATAATTCACATTAGTCATGGCCTCAGTGCTGCCCCTACCCCCTGTAACAGACCAGCCACTTTTACTGCAGAAATCTGGAGTCAATTTAGTTCAAACATCGTCATAATTGACACAAAGGGACAATTTTGGCATCATATAAAAATACTCAATTTACTCCAAATTTCTGCAGTAAAAGTGACTGGTCTGTTGCAGGGGCATAGGGGGCAGCACCGAGGCCATGACTAAAGTGCAATATCTTGCACAGCCTTTTTGTGTATTTTTTTATATGATGCCAAACTTTTACTTTTGTGTCAATTATGACCATGTTTGAACTCAATTTACTCCAGATTTCTGCAGTAAAAGTGGCTGGTTTGTTGCAGGGGCATAGGGGGCAGTACTGAGGCCATGACTAAATTGCAATATCTTGCACAGCCTTCTTATACAGCCTTGTATATTGTATATTTTTTTATAGAATTTAACATTTGGCAATTTTAGGTCAAATCGTCAAACCCAGGAGTCAAACCCATGACACTGGTGTGGAAAAAGTTCTATGTAGAAGGTAATCTCATCCATCAATTTATACTTTAGATCGTATTTATGCTTTTTTTTTTTATTGCAACATAATTCAGAGCCTATGTTTATAATGTATTTACAAGCAAGCCATGTACCAGAAGCCCAGTGGATCCCAAGTATATATTCATTTCGAAAGGAAACACTCTATTTATTTGAACAAATGTACCTGTTCAAACCATTATTGTTCCTACTCTCATCTAGCTAGATGTTGCTAATTATGTAATTAAAATAATCACAAATTCCTTTGAATAGACTTTTTGATTGATAAAGGGGCCACAATGTCCCAGACTTTTGGAACATCTGATGTAGTCTGTAAAAGCTGCAAACATTGCCATAATAAAAATGTCTGCTAAAAAATCCGGTTATTTCTTGCTACGTGTCATTTCATCAGTAAAAAAAAAAAAATGCGTGAAAAGTTTACAGTTTGTCATATGCGCAGAGTGTGAGGCCGTGCGCTCTGCCAAAGAGCTAAACGACTAGAGCTGTGTAGCACGGCCGCTGCGCACGTAGGTTTTGTGACTTCATGTTCGAAGAGAAGCCGTTGACGGCTTTTGTGCTTTACACGTTATATCTTACCCCTATTTTCTCTATTTTTATTATTAGGGAAAGTTTTCCTGGGTGCTCGAGCCCCAAGTGTTCTTGTGAGAGGAGGAAAAAGTGTTTTCGATATTGTGTGTTGCTATTACCGTAAGGAACAGATACAACGCGCAACAGCTTTTCCCGTGCGGTCCACATTACTGTGGATCTCGAAAATGCGGACCACATTACCGCGGTAAACAAAGCCACATCAAGCAGGTCCGTTATGGCTGTTCGCCTAAACAATCCTAAAGTCCAAAGGCGTCTCCAAAGACTCGACAAACTCACGTTATATCCATCCACTTGTAGAAAATCTAACATTTCCTTGTGCTTTAGTCCAATAAGGTGGTAAAAATGTAGTAAGGTGGGTAAATCGGCCATTGCACATGTCATCAAACAGATTAGCGTTCTGTGGTTCTCCTCGGGCAGCGTTGCGCTCTCGTAATTACGAGATAGTATCTCGAGATAGTATTTCGTAATTACAAGATAATCCACTGAGGAAAAAAAATATTCGGAAAACGGAATTGTTTTACTTTTGCTTTACTGACTACAATGCTCCTTCATAGGAATTCCCACGCCACTGTTCCTCCAAAACCAAAACTAAAACCTTTCTCCCCCGCTCTCCTCACGCAGTACCGCTCCTGTCCACCAGGAGTCGCTTGATAGACAGTAGCGGTCCCCCCCTCCCACCTCACCGACTCTCCTCCTGCGCGCGTGCGGCTCAGACAAGAAAGGGCTCGAGACGGAGGCGCGTGCTGCAGTCAGACGGAGGCGCGAGGACCGGTTCGAGGGGATTTACTCACCTTTTTATTTCTTCACCTTTTTATTTGTCCAGAATGGACAAAGACGCGGAAATGTGCAGGATTTTACGGATATTCCTGCTGCTTATTCCAGGTGAGATCATTTTAAAATCGTTTATTTCCCCACAGAATGATGTTATTTTTGTGTTTCTGCAGGCTTTTCGTAAGATTTGTTCGGTGTTTCGTGATAATCCTGCTGTGAAAATGCGTGAGTTTTGTGGGAATAGAGGCGTACCGGACCGGTTGATCAAATATGGCTGTTTCATGTGGGCACTGGTTCATTTACATAACTTCAACATAATAAGCTGCTTTCAGTCCCAGTTTCTGACCCAGTTTGGTCCAAATTTAGCCCTGGTTTTGGATGATTTAGACCGAGTTCAGTCCCGTGTTTTAGTCCACTGTAGTCTTGGGTTTCCACTTTAATTTAATAAAACAAGAAAATATCCAAGTTATGCTTCATACATTTATCCTTAAAGTGTAAATCCATTAACTGTACCTGACTTTATGTGGCAGTGAGTCATTTGAATGCTAAGGACAGTGTTTACATGTTGAGATTACAGAGACTTGATTGAATTTGATGAACCTCGTGATCCTGTTTTGAAGATTCCAAAATCTAATCATGGAGGAATTGACGTTTATGGTTGAAACAGGGCGCAGTGACCCCACGTGCATGTCAGGTCTGTGTGCCATTGGGCAAGACACTTGGTAGCAGATAAGCAGGAAAATACTTGATGACATTAGGTCCAAGTGTTCACCAAAGCCCTATCTGTCAAAAAACATGGGTGTCCTCGAATAATTCAAAGATGATAAAAATAGTCTGATGATGTGCACACTGATGGATACAATAGGTTCAGTCAACCTTAGGGCTGGGTACCGTCAAACGATACCAGTATGGTATCTGAAAAAAGTTGAGGTAGGGCTATTGGTATTGAAAAAATAGAAGTATCGAAAGCAGGTACTAAAAAAAAAAATGTTTAGATCCAAGTTTGATGCTGTTGGTCCAGGGACAGCATTAAAGGAAGTGACTTAGTTGTTTTAATTTCCCCCCTATTTTTTCCTCAAGTTTTGTTCCTACTTTTGCCCCAATTTTTCTCGTTTTCCAATTTTTTATTTTTGCTAAATTTCTTTTTAAATTACTCATATTTTCCCTATTTCCGCCCAATTTTTTTGCCAAATTATCACATTTTTCCCACACATTTCTTGACATAGATAAACCTGATGTTGTAAATTTGCACATGTTCCACACATTATTGTTCTGTTTTCTGGTTCTAGACGACAAATATTTGAGTATAGGTATATCGTAAGAAGTATCGTTCAGGTGTCGGTGTCGAAAACCAAGTATCTTTAAAGTACCAGTATCGGGGGAAAAAAGGAACGGTACCCAGCCCTTGTTATCCTACACCTCGCCCGACCATTCATCCAGTGCCATTTCAGTCCCGTGTGATCTGTTCACCATCTGGGTAAGTACATGAGCTCCCTGCCCTTGGCCCGGCTTTACCGCGCTGGCAAACCCTGTCAACTCAGGCGTCTAACTAGATCTTATATCTATTTTCTAACAACTAATTGATATGGGGCTATTATACAGCATTTGGGTCACTAAACTACAACTAGTACTAGTCTACCCAAGATTAACCGGTTTTACAATTACAGGTATAAAAGCTTGTGGTAAGGTTAGTTGGAAGATTTGTAGGGCCCACTGTGAACCGCCATCAAGTCTCATGAGCGTATTTGTGCGCTCTCATCGATAAAGACTGCAGAAACAGCCAAGTGTTAAATCCACCCAAACATGAAGTCAGCAGGTTCAATACTCCAATGTGGAGAGAGCTAATTTAATCCATTTAACTTGCAAAGGAATAGTCCCAAAAGAAGCATGTGCAGCTGCATTTGTTATGTCACGGTTAAAACGAAAGGGAAACTGTGCAACACATGATAATCAGCTGATAGGTTCATTTGTTCAGGAACTCTTTTGTCATGATAGTGAATTCATGAGACACAGATCAGAGGAATATCTTATTATAGAATATCTTTAAAAATATTCACACCAGTTTTCTTGCTTTAGATAGGGCTAATGATAATCTATTGCCTATTTATCTCTTTAAAATTATTATTAGTATTTCAAATTTGTGTAACCGTAAAAGCACAAAGCTTACACAGGCTGAATGTCCAATAGGTTTTCAATTAAAACAACCCTTGAATAAAGAAGAGGAACTGATTTACTACTCATTGTAATGTGTAAAAAGCAGGTGCCATTGAGACAAGGCCTTGTATCGTATGTATATATTTCATGTCTGTGTCACTGATTAAAAAACAGTTTCTAATTTCTGGCTAATGCTAATTTTAAGTCGTACTTGAAATTTAGTACCATGGCTTTTGTAACTCAAAAGGTCTTGTTTCTTTTTTGTAAACATTTAGACTGTACTTTAAAGGATTTGAGAATTTCTCATTATTTTCTTAAAGGAGCACTATGCAACTTTCTATATAAAATAAAAGTTGATATTAATACGTACAGTATTTGACCTTTCAGCCGTCCATTTGACTGCATTTTACAACACAGATGATTAAGGTTATGTGAGTTTGGAATAGGATCTTATTTATATATATTATTATTATTTTTGTATCATATAGAACACATTTATATGAAAGAAAATGTAAAAAAGCAAGCCTAGCATGTTTCTACTGAACCAGTTCATCAGTAACTTGTAACAGACTGAT
The DNA here is from genome assembly GCA_007210695.1 of Neogobius melanostomus. NCBI lineage: Eukaryota > Metazoa > Chordata > Actinopteri > Gobiiformes > Gobiidae > Neogobius > Neogobius melanostomus. The sequence goes on along the minus strand of VHKM01000922.1, from coordinate 935,396 downwards.
GCTGTTTTGTAACACCTAAACAACAGGACTCGGTCTCAGCCCAAACCCTACAGATTTTCATCTATTTCTGCTTTATCCGGCGCCACATTCTCCTTCCCCCTGTCCGTGTGTTGCTGCTTCTACCGCCGGGTTGCTGTGTCTGCAGCCCGTTAGCCAGAGCTGCGAGAGATCAGCCGATCCGCTCATATAGCGCACTCATAGCGGGACAGGCAGAGGTAGACCGGCTCACAGTGCGCTCAGGGCGGGGACAGGCAGAGGTAGACCCGCTCACAGTGCGCTCAGGGCGGGGACAGGCAGAGGTAGACCGGCTCACAGTGCGCTCAGGCGGGACAGGCAGAGGTAGACCCGCTCACAGTGCGCTCAGGGCGGGGACAGGCAGAGGTAGACTCGCTCACAGTGCGCTCAGGGCGGGACAGGCAGAGGTAGACCCGCTCACAGTGCGCTCAGGGCGGGACAGGCAGAGGTAGACCCGCTCACAGTGCGCTCAGGGCGGGGACAGGCAGAGGTAGACCCGCTCACAGTGCGCTCAGGGCGGGGACAGGCAGAGGTAGACCCGCTCACAGTGCGCTCAGGGCGGGACAGGCAGAGGTAGACCCGCTCACAGTGCGCTCAGGGCGGGACAGGCAGAGGTAGACCCGCTCACAGTGCGCTCAGGGCGGGACAGGCAGAGGTAGACCCGCTCACAGTGCGCTCAGGGCGGGACAGGCAGAGGTAGACCCGCTCACAGTGCGCTCAGGGCGGGACAGGCAGAGGTAGACCCGCTCACAGTGCGCTCAGGGCAGGGACAGGCGGCTGCAGCCTCCGCTCTGAGCCCCGGGCCTGAGCGGAGTCTGCCGAGGTGTGCTCAGGCCGGGCACAGACAGTCTCGGACCCTGGCTCAGAGCACAGCGGCACGGGGAGACAGCGGGCGCAGCAGCGAGGCACTGAACCCAGTGTGTCATGACACTAGCGACGAATCGAAAGTTTGGAAAGAAACTCCAAAGTCAGGCAATACAGCGCAAATAAACGGAGCGTTCGCAGCAGCAAAGCGAAAAATGTAGAACTGACATGTTTATAGCAATGGACTGTTTTAATTGTTGCACAAAGCAAATAAAGTCACGAACGAAGCATTCTACAACTTTATAAATGTTGTAAGTGTGCTTATTGATGATATTCGTGAATTCATTTCGCAGCTTATTTTCGTGTTTTGTCAAACTCCTCCTACCCCTTCGTCTGTAGTGTGCATCAGAAAAACACTCACTTTGAGGGCTACGTGGCCCTCACCCCACCCGTCACCACAAAATAGAATTGGGACACCCGTTCGTCTCTCGTGAACGAGCTAAACGGAGGGGAAGGGCTAAGCGGAGGGCTAATGCCGGGATCAGACCAAACGCGGCCAACACCTCCAAAGTGTCAGCTTTACATTGAAAATACAGGGGGGACGCGCCTCGGGGAGTGTCAAGAGGTCCGCAGTGCGTCCTGCACCTCCTGTGCAGCACGTTTTGAAGCTTTTCATGCGTGGCAAGCTTTTGACGCACGTCCAGCGCCGCCGACGCTAGAGTTGGAATTGTTGAACTTTTTGGAGACATTCGCGAGCGTCGACCAATCAGGAGCTTTCTCCAACAGTGGCGTGCATTGGAGCTGAGCGAGCCATCGCCGGCCCGCAGATGTTACAGTCAGAGTCACGGAGGTTAGCTTCATCGTTTTGTGAACCGGAGCTACAGCAGCTCCAGGACTCTAACAAAGACACACATCAGTGTTTCATTTACCTAAACACCCAGGATTAAAACAAGAAAACTTATTTGAGTGGCTGGATCTGGGCTGGGAATGTATTTGGGCCTTGATGATGCACAGAGCAATCCCAAAGCTGCTACAAGCTAAATCTCCAATCGATGTGAAAACAAGAAATATGCACGAATAAAGTCTATTAAGCCCCATCTACATAAAGCAACCGTTTAACAATGATCACACACTGAGCCAGGGGTGTTGATTTTAAGTTTATTGCTCACATTTTATCTACAACGGGCCGTAGTCGATCTGTTCTATTTCATATGTTGCTTCAGCCCTTTATGCTTTCGTTGATGCATAATCTCTTGGAAGCTCCGCTTCCCGCCTGAGAAGATCAAATGATCTAACCGCTCCAATCACCCTATGAGCCTGGCACACCCCAGGTCCTATAAAAGGGAACCTAGCCCAACGCTTCTTTTTCTCTCAGCTTGCCTTTGAAAAATCTATGTGAAGATGTCTACAAGCAAGAATTCAACGGATAATGGAAGACTTGCACCTGCGATGCCTTCACCCTCCGGTGTCGAGGTGTGGGTCTGCGACTCCTGTCCGGCTTCCCTCACCCAGACGGACACACACGAGTCCTGCTTCTTCTGCCTGGGCTGGCGACACATCGCTGAGGAAGGAGACTTGTGCGCCGCTTGCCTCGCGCTCCCTAGGGAGGAGTGCGAGCGCTGCAGCAGCTTCCTGAGGAAGGTCACCCCGGTGTTGTGCCGATCAGGACCCGGTCAAGGCCCGCCACTGCCAGCACCTGTTGCGGCCGCCGCCGCCGCCGCTGCAGGAAAGGCTTGGGCAGATTATGATGAGGAGGATGATCAGCACATTTATGAGGAGGATGTGCTGTCTCTCTTCCCCCAGGAGGAAGAGCGGCAGGAACGATATCCTCTGGACCGCTTCCCTCACTTAATTGAGTTTGCTTCGGTCAGAATGCAAGTGGAGACTTGCTCCGGCGGCTGATTATCTCCAAGATGGAATCTTCCCTCTTTCGCGTCACCGAGCGGCGTCAGCTGACGGGCTCCTCATTGGCCGCGCTGCCGATGCTCGCCCTCGAACGTATTTACCTGCTCATACCCGGGGAAAGCGCAGGGCAACTCTTTCCCTGTCTCCTTTATTGGAGACGGCAGATAAAAGGCTTAAATCTTCGCAGCCCTTTCCGCGGGGGCCCCTCACGTCATGACTCGTCCCCGGGAGGGGAGTCTGTGGGCGGGCCCGCCTCTCCTCTCTCCCGCGGACCTGTAGTTCAACCTCTGACACAGTTCTATCGGGTTTGGAAGGGTGCAGGGCTCCTGTCTGTGCCGTGGCTGGACAGGACGCTACAGAGGGGCTACGCACTGCAGTTCTCTCGAAGGCCCCCACCCTTCTGCGGTGTGTTCGAGACGAGACTGCGAGGCCCGGTCGACACGGCGGCTCTCCAAGGGGAGGTGACCTCTGCTTCAGCGCGGAGCTATAGTGGAGGTGGATCTGCTCAGGGCAGGGACAGGGTTTTATTCGCCCTACTTCCTCGTCCCCAAGAAAAACGGCGGTGTCCGGCCAATTTTGGACCTGCGCGTCCTCAATGGCTGTGTCGCCAAACGGCCGTTTCGCATGCTCACAGTCAAGCAGCTGCTGCAGTGTGTCAGGCCCGGGGATTGGATGACGTCCGTCGTCCGTGGACCTTATGGACGCGTATTTCCACATTCCCATTGTCCCAGAGCACAGGAAATTCCTCCGGTTTGCAGTACGGGGGAGGTGCTTCGAGTATTGCCGCCTTCCATTCGCCTACTCGCTGGCCCCACGCACCTTCTCCAAGTGCTTGGATGCGGCCCTGGAACCGCTCCGTCGTCAGGGTCTCTGAATACTGACCTACATCGACGACTGGGTGGTCCTGGCTTCCTCTCCATGGGAGGGAGAGGCTCACACAGCCAGAGTGCCTGAGTACATCTCCCGTCTAGGTTTTGTAGTCAATCACGACAAGAGCAACTGACCCAACGGCTCCAATATCTGGTGCTAGTCCTGGACTCCAGAAACATGAGAGCCTCACTCTCGCTGGAGAGGTAGGCAGCGATAGTGGACCTAGGTCGGGCCGCACTGGACGGGCCTCAGATCCACCCTCAGCGGATCCGCTCACTGCTGGGCATGATGGTGGCAGCTCACCTGGTGGTGAAGCTGGGCCTGTTGCATATGAGGAACCTCCAGAGGTGGTTTTCCCGTCTCAGAGGGATGTTGAGGCCGGTGCGGGTTCCCCCAGCGGCACGGAACGACATTGCCTTGTGGCTGGTCCGCAGTCGGCTCCGAGAGGGAGTACGAATGGGTCTAGCGGACCGTCATGTGGAAGTGTTCACGGACGCCTCCCTGACCGGTTGGGGCGGCGTGCTGGGTCATCACTCTGCAGGCGGCGTATGGTCCTTGCCTTTGAGACACATCAACCTCCTGGAGATGGAAGCAGTGCAGAATGTTCTTTTGCACTTCGCAGCCAGTCTGGAGGGTCAACATGTGCTGGTCCGGACGGACAACACCACTGTGGCCGCCTATCTGAACAAGCAGGGGGGACCAGGTCCTCCGCTCATGCCCGGTTCTGGGGCACCGGCTCATGGTTTGGAAGCTGAGAGTGGGAAGTTGCTACGTTTAGGCCTTCCCCCCTCGGTGGTGGCTACGATCCAGGGGGGTCGAGCCGCATCCACAACCAGGGCCTATGAGGTCCGATGGCGGCTTTTTGCCGAATGGTGCTCTGGTAGGTCTTTGGACCCCACATCTTGCTCCATTGAGGATGTGTTGAGTTTCCTCCAGGACCTACTGGACAGGGGCAGGGCGGCCGCAACCCTGGGGTTTTTGCGGCAGCCACCACTGGTCACCATGGGTTTGGTAGCTTTACAGCCCGTAGTCACCCCCTGGTGAAGCGATTCTTGCGGGGAGCGCGCCGGCGCAGGCCGCCGTTGCGTCGAACCGCCCCGTCATGGGATATTCAGGTGGTTCTCAAGGGGCTATCCGGGCCCCCTTTTGAACCCCTTGGTAGGCCAGACATTGCCTGGTTGTCCTACAAGATGGCGTTGCTCTTGGCTCTGGCCTCGGCTAAGAGATCGGTCAATTTGTGCGCACTTTCCGTGCATCCGTCCTGCTTGTCTCTCCCTGCCAACGATGGTCTAATGGAGCTGTGGCCCAACCCGGGGGGGGAGGGGGCGGTCGGGAGGCCTTTAGTGAATTTCACCAGCTGTCTTCTCTGCACCAAATAGACACAGTTTCCACGCTTCCAGCGATGATCGCTGATAGAGACATGCGGTGTGCACGAAGGGGAGGGGCTGTGTGTGTGGGCTTAGGGACAGGGAGAGAGAAGCGTGAGTGAGACGGAGGAATAGCCGCCGCATTTTAAACCCCCCTCCCCGCAGTCAAATTGACCGCTGCGGCGGTTCTATACGATGCGTGTTTTAAATAGCGTTAAAAAAAACCAACTTTTTTTTATTTTATTTTTTTATACGAAGCGCAATATGTGGCGGGAGGTGTTGATTCTGTGGCGGTGCGCCACAGAATAGTCTATGTGTGGGAAACACTGAACTTGTTTAAAACACATCTCTCTGGTGCTGTCCACAAATGGTTTACATCCTACCTCACAGACAGGACATTCATGGTAAGTGTGGATACCTGCTCCTCTAAGGTCCATAAAATTACATGTGGTGTGCCCCAGGGTTCGATTTTAGGGCCAGTGCTTTTTAACCTGTATATGCTCCCTCTTGGTGATGTCATCAGGAGACATGGAGTCAACTTTCATAGTTATGCTGATGATACACAGTTGTACATCTCCATGTCTCCTGATGACACCAGGCCAATGGATGCACTTTTTAACTGCATTTTAGATATCAAATCCTGGATGGCAGAAAACCTTCTCCAGCTTAACCAGGACAAAACTGAAGTTTTAGTCATCGGTCCTGAGGCCCAGAGAGAGAAACTTTACCCAAACTACAGTCACTGTCTTTTAATCTTTCCTCACAGGTGAAGAACCTGGGTGTGATTTTTGACTCTGAGCTGACTTTTATTCCACACATTAAGAATATCACAAAAATAGATTTTTACCATCTAAAGAACATAGTCAGAGTCCGCCGCATTCTCTCTCGGGCTAACACGGAGACGCTAATGCATGCTTTTATCACCAGTCGTATCGACTACTGTAATGCCCTGCTTTCTGGTCTTTCCAAAAAGAGTATCTCAGGTTTACAACTTTTACAAAATTTAGCAGCTCGTGTCCTGACAAAGACCAGGAGGCGGGACCACATGACACCGGTTTTAGAGTTGCTGTTGTTGTTTAGAGTTGTGTTTCAGGATCGATTTTAAAGTTCTTTTAATGGTTTTTAAATGTCTTAATGGTCTTGGTCCTTCTTATCTTTCAGAAATACTTTTACCTTATGAACCTTCACGGCCCCTTCGCTCCTCCGGCAGGGGTCTCCTAGTTATTCCTAAAGTCAACAGAAAGACTCACGGCGAGGCGTCTTTCCAATATCATGGCCCTCGCCTCTGGAACGACCTGAGGAGGAGCTCAGGACCGCAGAGAACGTTCATGTTTTTAAGAGCAGGCTCAAGACCCACCTTTTTAGCTTAGCTTTTAGCTGATATCTGTTTATTTATTGTAGTCCCATTTATGTATTTATCTATTTATTAACCTTGATAACTTGATATTTATTGATATTTATTTCTAGTTTCTTACTGATTTTTACTTTGTTTTTAAACTTTTTAATCAATGTTTTTTTTACTGCTTCATATATTTTTACAATCTCCAGTGTTTCCTCTGAAAGAGCCCTCTGCCTCGGGAGCGGTGACTGGCTGTGGCTGTGTGGGTGCTGTCCTGTGGGTGCCCAGGTGGAGGTGTGGTGTCTCTGCCGCCCCTCCTATGGGGACCCTTGTGTCGGTGCCTGGATTGGCTGCGGCCGGTCTGCTGCTCCCGGGGAGGACGGCCCCTCTGATGGGGTTTCCTCACCTTGGTCATCTGTACCCAGCCTTATGTACTTGATTCTGTGTGTGAGTGTGAGTGTGAGTGTAGAGTAAAGGGCAGGGGGTGTAGGTGTGTGTGTGTGTGTTGTGATAACTGTATATATTGGGAGGGTTTGACGGGCGAGAATGTTTTAATGTCTTTTTAAATGTCAAGCACTTTATTTATAGAGCGCTTTTCATACACAAGTGCATCACGCTCTATAAATAAAGATTGATTGATTGATTGATTGATTGATTGATTGATTGATTGATAGTTAGCCTCCAAACAACTGTAGTTTTCAGGCAAGAGCTGCTTCCAAGATGGCTACGAACGCACTCTGAGCTGCCGCACGGCCAGGGCGTCTTGACGCTCTGTGACATTTGTGACAAGCGTCTACTTCAGTAAGCTCAAGTGTCCAACTACGGACTTTGGGTGCGATTTTGAAGCTGAGAAGCGTGCGGTCTGAACGCAGCATACGGGGTAGAATTGAGATTGAGCCTTAGACTTCCAGTCTATCACATTCATTTCAATATTTATAAACTCACAATATTTTTCCTCCGAATGATCAAGACTCATCTCTTTCTGTGTGTAAGTGACCCCCTTGTCTCTCCCTCAGTCCTCTTTGGCCCGTGCTGCGTTCAGGGCCTCCTCCGAGTGTCCGTGACGCCGGCCGCTCCCCTGTTCCCTCTGGGCTCACGCTCTCAGCTGGTGTGTGAGGTTCAGGGCTGCTCTGGAGCCGCCCGCATCGTGTGGGCGCAGCTTGAGGACCGGCCGCTGACTGCCAGCATCAGCGCCAACGCGACGCACTCCACTGCGACCTTCGACTCTGTGGGCAAAGAACACGAGGGGGCGCTGCTGTGCAAGGCCAGCTGCGGAGGACAGACGCGGCAGATCAAGAGCAGCGTGCAGGTCTACTGTGAGTATAAGAACGCGCTTCTGTTTATGGGCCGTAGGCGGGTTAGTACATTGTTTAAGGCTGGTAAAATTATTTACTGTGGGGTGCAAAAGTTTAGTCAGCCCTGATGATCACAATTTACATTAATGTGAACAGTTATTATGCAAATGATATTTTTTAAATTGTCAACTTAAATGACAGTCAGCATAATTTTCAAGTCTAACTGTTAGAGGATCATTTGAATGTGATTGAAAAAACTTTTTTCTTTAAAAAATATAGTAAATAACTCATAATGCACTGTTCAGAAATATTATGCACAGCTACGTTTCAGTTCATTTTATAGGTTGTAAAGAACTGAAAATGGTCATTTGTTGAATTTGCAGCATTAGGAGGTAATATTTACTGAAATCAAAAGCTATTTCAATCAAAAACATCTTAACAGGTCAAGTTACATTTAATATAGGACCCTTATTTGATAGCAGCTTCAAAACTCTTGCATCCATACTTCTGAGTTTTTGGAGAGTTTCTGCTTGGATTTCTTTGCAGGATGTCAGAATAGCCTCCCAGAGCTGCTGTTTGGATGTGAACTGCCTCCCACCTGCATAGATGTTTTGCTGAGGCTCCAAAGGTTCTCAATAGGGTTGAGGTCAGGGGAGGAGGGGGTCCACATCATGAGTTTTTCTCCTTTTATCCCCATAGCAGCCAATGATGCAGAGGTATTCTTTACAGCATGACATGGTGCATCGTCATGCATGAAGATGATTTTGTTAGGGAAAGCACGGTTCTTCAGAAACTCCACATATTGTTCAGAGGTCATTTTCACACCTTCAGGGAGCCTAAAGGGGCCCACCAGCTCTCTCCCCATGATTCTTGCCCAAAACATGACTCCGCCCCCTCCTTGCTAATGTCACAGCCTTGTTGGGACATGGTGGCCATTCACCAACCATCCACTACTCCATCCATCTGACCATCCAGGGTTACACGGCACTCATCAGTGAACAAGACTGTTTGAAAATGAGTCTTCATGTATTTCTGAGCCACTGCAGCCGTTTCTGCTCGTCAGCTTCAATGAACAGTTTAGGGGAGGCTGGATAGAAGGTTTATGCACAACTGCAGCCTCTGCACCTTGATGTTCGGGAGACTCCAGAGGCACCTGTTTGCTGCTTTGTAGCAGCTGTTCTCTTAATCTGATGTATTTGTCTGGCAGAAACCGTCCTCATTGTGCCTTTATCTGCACAAACCCGTGTGTGTTCTGAATCAGCCACAAATCTCTTAACAGTACAATGATTACGCTTAATCTTTCATGAAATATCGAATGTTTTCATACCTAGTCCAAGGCATTGAACTATTTCACGCTTTTCATCAGCAGAGAGATCCTTTTTCTTTCCCATATTGCTTGAAAATGGTGGTCTGCTTAATAATGTGAAACGTCCTTTTTCAGTAGTTTTTCCCTTAACTGGACTTACCCGACAACTAATCATCCCAGGCGTCTGAGATTGATGTCAGAGAGCCCTGAGACACAATACCATCCATGAGTTTCTTTGAAAAACTATTTTTTTAAACCTTTTTGACACTGAAATATCATTTGCATAATAACTGTGAATGCAGTGTAAAGAGCTCCAAAAGGATAAAAAGTCTGTTTTTATTTTCATCTTTTACATTTTCAAAATGACAGAAAAGGCCACAGCAACTAACATTTTGAGACTTCATGCTGACTGATACCAATCCGATACAATCTTTTTTTTCTGGTCTGGACCAAATCGATATCGGCCGATATCTCCGGAAGTGATAGAGACTTCTCATTTTTTGCTTTGGAAAGAGCTCAGTCATAGTTTTAAAATGAGCCTCAGTCACAAGTTTTATACTTATTTTATATATTTCATTTTGCCGACTTATAATTTCGGAACCATGAGATATGGAGACTTACCCATTTTTGTTTTGGAATCTGCTGATTTTTGTCTTTTTAAACAAGCTCCCTCTGAAATACCTACTAACTGTCACAATTCAGCACTGAAACATGTAGAAGCACCATACACACAGGATTATAGACCAGACATTTAAAAAAATATCTTCGGTGCATATCAGCATCGGCCTTAGAAAAACCCACATCGGTTGACCTCTATTAATTCTATGATTGAAACCTTTACTATAATAATAAATGTTTAACTATAGACTATTTGAGAGATTAAAAAAAAATTACATCAGATGAAATGACTTCAAATATAGGCCCATATCGGCCAACCCCTTTCATATCGGTATTGGACCCCAAAAGTTCATACAAGTCAGGCCCTACTTTTTGTATTACTATATTTTTTTATATTATATATCATTTTATAATATATATTAAAGCTGGGGTACCTGATTTTTACCACACAAACTTTGACACATTTTTATTTGGCCCAAACTCGTTTCTAGCACTCACAATCCCTCCTGCATGTCCGAATTGTTCAAGCAAATTGTTTATATGCACATTTCACGCCCTGATCCAGTCGTTAAATCCGGTCCTAACTGATACTGAATATTGGATCGGGATATCCCTAGTTTGAGCTTTTGCAGAGCTAATGCCTCGTAGCCCCCTTGAACCATCCTCCTGTTCCAAAGTGTCCGGTGTGGAGAAAACAACAATGCTCTTTGATGAGGACTGCAGCCAGAGAGTCACGGAGGAGCGGTTTAAAGGCGTCCAGTGACTCAGACTCATTCAGCTGGACGACTGAGTTTCTCCTCAAAGCTTCCTGTATCCACTTAGTGAAGAGGGACTTGTCTGTAAAACGCGTCCAGTTTTCTCACCACTTAACCAGGACAAAGCCAGTCCCCACAATAAAAAGCACTTGAAGAGAAGTGAACGCAAGTGTCAATGAGGCTCTGAAAGATTAAATTCATGAAGATACTTCTTCATTTCCTCCCAATATGACACACTCACTTCACTTCTAATGCTCCTTCCACAGTAAATGTACCACTGTAGCTTCTGTTCATTAGCCTTTTCATTATTTAAAGTTTTCTTAAAACCATTAAAAGACAATCTTAGCGATGGTGAGTGAAACCATGTGACGCCTCAACACTTTCCTGCTAAAGTCTCGTAAAGATTTGGAGCTTCAGAACTGCTTCATTCTGTTTGGACACTGACCTCTTGTGTCTATGTGTCGTTCAGGAGTTGTCAATCCTAGATTAAGGTTCTTGAGTCATCATCTATACTCTGTAATCAAAATCAAATCAAATCAAATTTATTTATATAGCACATTTAAAACAACTGTTGTTGACCAAAGTGCTTCACAAAAAGGTCTACAGTACAAAAAGTTATAGTAAAATAATAATAAACAAAACATAATATACAAGCAGCAAAGCACTAACAGCTCCGATTTTGGCCATGATATGCTAGACAGTGTTAAAAGCTTTTGCATAGAAATGTGTCTTAAGCAATGATTTAAAATGGTCAAGTGTCTGTGCAGCTCTTATGTGGAGAGGCAGGTCATTCCACAGTTTAGGAGCTGCAACAGAGAAAGCCCTGTCCCCTTTGGTCACACGCTTGGAGCGAGGAACCTCCAAGAGCAGCTGATCAGCTGATCTCAGAGCCCTAGCGGGGGCGTGGCGTACAAGAAGCTCAGACAAATACAGAGGAGCAGTGCCATGGAGACATTTGAAAACAACAAGTAGAAGCTTAAACCTTATCCTGTAATACACAGGAAGCCAATGCAGAGCAGCTAACACAGGGGTGATATGCTGTCGCTTTTTGGTCCCTGTAAGGAGATGAGCAGCTGCGTTTTGTACCCCCTGGAGGCGACGAATTGAACGCTGACCAAGACCAATGTACACAGAATTACAATAATCAAGTCGCGAAGTTATAAAAGCATGAATGGCTTTCTCAAAGTCACAGGCAGGTAGATAATTTTTTACCTTGCTTAGAGTTTTAAGGTGGAAAAAGCTTGATTTGACAACATGATTTATATGTTTCTCAAATTTAAATTCATTGTCTACAAACACACCGAGATTCCTTGCAAAAGGGTGACAGAAAGAGGCTAGCGGGCCGATGGCGCTGTCACAATTGTTGAGAACATTTGAATCAGAATTTCCAAATATTAAAATTTCTGTCTTATCTTTGTTTAGACTTAAAAAGTTGGCCTCCATCCATAACTTAACTTCTTGTATACAATCCAACAAAGGATTCAGTGATCCCTTAGAGCTAGACTTTAGTGGCATATAGATCTGCAAATCGTCAGCATAAAAATGATAACCGACTTTATGTTTCTCTAGAATCAGTCCAAGGGGTAGAAGATACAGAGAAAATAACAAAGGGCCTAAAATGGACCCTTGAGGCACTCCACAATGAATAGGTGACACAGATGAGAAGCAAGAGCCAACATTAACTGAAAAACTTCTATCTTTTAAATATGAATCAAACCATTTCAGAACAGTGCCTTTGAGTCCCACAGACAGCTCAAGGCGTGATAAAAGAATGCCATGATCCACTGTATCAAATGCAGCAGTTAAGTCCAGGAGCACAAGCACAGAGTGACCTCCACTGTCCGCAGTTAAAAACAAATCATTAAAAACTCTTAAAAGGGCAGTCTCTGTGCTATGACAGGGTTTAAAACCAGATTGGAACTTCTCTGCAATGGTGTTTTGATCAATGTAGGATTGTAGCTGCTCATAAACAGCCTTTTCCAGTACTTTGGATAGAAAAGGCAGCTTTGATATAGGCCTGAAGTTAGCCAAAGTAGTGGGGTCCAAATTAGGCTTTTTTAAAAGAGGCTGCACCACAGCATGTTTAAAATCAACAGGGACACAACCAGATTTTAAAGAAGAATTGATCAAATGAACCATACACAGACCAATGGATTCAAAAACCTCCTTGAGGAGACCTGGAGGAATGATATCCACGGGACAAAATGATGAGCGCACTTTGTGAACAATCTTTGTTAAAATGGACAAAGACACTGGCTCAAAAGTGTCGAAAGTAGCATGACATGTTTGTGAGACATGATTGTTTAGGGCAGATGAAGCAAGACAGGCCCTGATGGAATCAGACATTGTCATGCCTAATGTTCGGGTTAATTGAAACAGTTCATTTTGCCAATGATATCACAACTTTAGTTGTCGTGGCTCTTTCTCATGACTAGAATTGGAGCTCTAATACGATGAACGACGGCTCCTCTTCTTTTTACGCAAGCTTCAATAATTCATCCATCCATTTTCTTCCGCTTTATCCGGGGCCGGGTCGCGTGGGCAGTAGTCTAAGCAGAGATGCCCAGACTTCCCGATCCACGCACACCTCCTCCAGCTGTTCTGGCGGGACCCCGAGGCGACATCAGGCCAGCTCGGAGACATAGTCCCACCAGCGTGTCCTGGGCCTTCCACGAGGCCTCCTCCCAATAGGGAGGAACACCTCCCGAGGGAGGCGACCACGAGGCATCCGAAACAGATGCCCTAGCCACTTCAGCTGGCTCCTGGCTTCGAAAATAAACTCAAATACTAAGATTCTTTTAAACTTCTAATATTGTGTAATTGAGAGTGTTCTAACCCATTGTGTTACTGTGTGGTTTGGTAATCTCAATCTGAAAGAGGAGGCTTTGAAAAAGTGTTTCTCTCAGCAGCAGGACCATCGGCTGCACTCTGCCGCTCCTGGAGCCACATAAAGCTCGACTAAATCCCGCTTTACAAATGTCACCATTGTGCTTCCTTCAAGGTCCTGCTCCATCTACTGATTGTCTTCTAACAGTTTCTTTCCGCAGGCTGGGATGACTCTAAACAAGACGCTTTCATTTTTGTATGGACTAATGGCGGCGTGCTCAGTCGCAGCAGCTCAGGACTAACCCAACACCTGAACGCAATTTCGTTGTACTTATTGTACAATGACAAATAAAGCACTTACCTACTCACTTTATTGTGTAGTATTTTACCCTTTAGTTTTTATTTTGAAAAAAAAAAAAAAAAAAATTGGGGGAAAATAGGGAAAATTTTGAAAAATCTTATTGAGCGACATAGCAATGTTAATTAATTTTCAACAGGCTCAGGTGCAGTGCTAGAAAGGAATCTGCTTCAGGAAGAGCGATACAAGCTACGGAGTGCTAGTATTTTTGCCTATCATTAGTTGTTTGTATGTTCTCCTCGTGTCCAGGTGCCCCTTTATCCAAGACATGCTCAATAGGCTAATCCTGCAGCTGGTTCTTCCTAACTAAACCGATAATTCCGTTGGTTTGTTTCTCCTCAGCACTGCCGTCTGCTCCTGAAGTCTCTGGTCCGGCCTCGGTCCTGGTCGGAGCCCCGTCGTCCCTGGTGTGTTTGGTCAGAGACATGTTTCCTCTGGAGCTGCTCACGTTAGACTGGCTCAGAGGAGACAAGCTTCTGCTCCGGACAAACGGGGAGTCAGGGTCCGCGGTGGTGCGCTCCCAGCTGGACTTCACCCCACTAAAGCCGGGCTTGGAGCAGGACTCGACTCTGGAGTACGTCTGCAGAGCCTGGATGGACTTATCTGTGCTCAGTCCAGACCAGAGGAGCAGAGAGATCAGAGAGACCAGAGTCCAGCTGCAGCTGCTGTGTGAGTGACAGAAATGAACTAATATGATAAAACTCACACATTTCATTCACTTAAGATGAGACACTGCAGGGGAATACATCCATTTATTACGAAGTGGTCTTTTTTTTTTTTTTAGCTAATTTTCTTCTTAACATCTTAGTTTTAATGTCGGAGTAAAAAAAGAGACCAAACTTTCCCTTTACGATGTTTAATTCAAAATGTTTTGTTGACTCACGCGGCGTAGATTTCCAGGAAGTCAGTACCGCATGGTGGTGCTCCCTGGTCTTTCCCACGCTTATTAATTCACAAATACTGACATGTTTGGTATCCACGTGTAGCACGAAAGGCTGTGACCGGGATGACGCTGTAATCCAAATATGGTCATTTCCTTTGTGGGAGACAGCAGCGGCTAAAGACGGGAGAAATATACACAGGGCGCATGTGCAGACAAAGGGACTAAACTTTGGGCCGTTTTCCCATTTTCATTCCACTCTCGCAACAACAACAACGGTTGGCGCTCGTTTATTAACTTAATCGTTGATTAGCTTATTCGGAAACAAATAGCAATATAGCAAATCTTTGTAATTAATATGTCAACAAAATAAAACCATACATTCAAACCTGGCTCAATCCTTTATTTAGATTTCATTTCATTTCATTTTTTATATGAAAACATAAATTGGCAGAAAACTTCCAATACATTTTCTTCCTGATATTTATATCAGTAAAGTTCAGCAAATTTGTTTCCCCCCCCCCATTAACTGCAGTCTCTCGCCAAAACATGAAGTGTGGAAAAGACCAGGGATCAAGTTCCACACTTTTCTAAAATTTCCAATACTTTTCCAAACTGTCTCCCACTAAGGAAATGACCATATTTGGATTACAGTGTCATCTCAGCCACTGCCTTTCATGCTACACGTGGATACCACACGTGGTGCTACCAACCATGTAAATAACTTCAGACTAAAATGACTGATATTCTCACAGTCACTGACCTATAACCCCCGTGTTCTCCAGACGCTCCGCTGAACGCCACTCTGGTGGCGAGTATGAATCCGGAGCAGGTGCTGGAGGGGCGGGGCCTCACTCTCACCTGTCAGTCGGACGGAGCCCCGCCCCCTACGCTGGTCCTGAGCAGGAACGGGGTGGAGCTTCACCGCGAGGACCACGCCCACAACCTGTCCTTCACCTTATCGTCCGCTCAGCAGCAGGACTCCGCCCACTACGTGTGTGAATCCACCAATCAGTACGGAGCGGCGCGGGATGGGCTCAACGTCACCGTCAGAGGTAACAGTTTCTGAGTGAACTGAAGCTGGGGACACGCTACAGGAGTCTGTGTTACAACCTTAGAAATCACATAAAGTGGAGACAATATTCTAAACAATGAAAGGACTTACAGCTATAAGACAAATGTGGCAGGTTTGTGAATCCAATCACTTCCAAATAATGATCAGGAAAACATTTTGACATTTCTTTCCAAAACTGTGTGTCTGCCAATGAGTTGTTTAGGCCCGCGCTCCAACTCAAATGATCACATGACAGTTGTCTAGTTAGGTCGACCTAAAGGGGCTCTCAACCTGAGAGCGGCACTTTAGGGTCAGTGTGAATCCAACCGCAGCACTTTACGTCGGTCTAAACAGCTGCTCCGAGTGCGGCTGAAACAGGTGATCTTGGAGCCTCAGCTGCTCTGTGGTTCGGAGCGGGTGTGAATGAATGAATACGCGCTGCATGAGGACGTTTGGATTACTGCTCTGACGAGGCAAAATGGATCAACTTTAAAGCATCAAGGTACGTCTCTCTTTCCCGTCTTCCCCTTCCTGCTGCAGTAAGTAAAGTGCATTCCTCCGCACTTTGCGTATATGAGCCTCATTGTATTTAATCACGAGGGAGAGGAGTGTGTTGGTGCATTGACAGGTTGATGTCCGTTGTCATGGGCATAAGTTCAGCGAACAGGTGATTGTTGTTACGCGGCTGATGGTGCGACATCTGGGGTCTCATTTATAAAGCCCACGTACGGACAAAATGAGGCCAAAACCTTCCGTACGAACTGTTCTGCGCCAAAGGTGGTATTTATAGAAATCAAACTGAACGTGAAACATTACGCACCGCCACACTAGGTTTGTACCTGGCGTACGCAGTCCGCACTTTTCAGAAACGCTGCAAACACACGATGAGAGGCGAGGGAAAGCAGCAAGGGGAGGTCGGATTGAGGAAATGAAGTCTGGTGCACATTTTAAACTGCTCATTTCTTCATTTTCTACAGTAATGATTAAGATCATTAAAAATAAAATCTAGGAAATCAACCGTTGGCTTTGTGTAGTGTTTCAATCTTTCGTTTATATACTTAATAAAAATATTGTAGTAATGTGTGACACTCAAAGACGTGCACGCTCATGTACGCTCATGCACGGACACCGGAGCGCACTGCCGCCGGCTGCGAGCGAGAAGCAGGAAGGATCCGAGCCGCTCTGTGCTTTTAACCAAAGTCTGACCAACTCCTGTGGAGGCCGTGCTGAGGGCTGGTCCAAGGCACAAGTCCATTCAGAGACGCTGCGTAATTACGCGCTGCAGCTCCACAACCTCTCTCTTTCTCACACCACCCGGACTCTGCTCCTCATTCATGCCCAAAGCGAACCGGTGCCTCATCCCCACTGCACGTACAGCGAGCTCAAAAAACAATAGACTATCTGAGTGATTCAAAGCCCACCGAGCTTATTCTGTAGTTTCAGGAAATGTGAGCTCCGTGAACAGCACTGGGAAATATCACAATCAGCGTCTAAAAGGCTCTTCTTTACGTTCTAAAAGTGTATTTCCAAAAGTGTTATTGATGAGACACTGCACTCTGCCAGTAGGTTACTTGTGATCAGAGAAACAGCGGTAACATGTCAGTAAAGATCCACCTCGGCCTCTGCCGTCACTGCTGCGGCGTGTGGCCCCTCCCTCTCTGCTCCCGGGGTCTCGGTAAAACCCTCTCATTATCGCCTCATGTTTAGGTAAATCTCATTCATAAGTTACTTTGCATATCCTTATATGGTGACATGGAGGCGTGCAGGGGGCGTGACGTGAGGAGGGGTCATGTGCGCACATTTCTGCTCCAGGTGGAATTTGTGAAGGGGAGTTTACGTGGTGCTGCGCGTACGGAGGGTTTCATAAGTCCCAATTTTTTTCTCCGTACGTGAAGTTTGGGTTTTGCTCGTACGGACTCTTATAGGCAGATTCTCACGGACAGTTTCATAAATGAGACCCCTGGTGCGGGCACGTGTGAAAACAGATTGAACTAACTTTCTGTAAATGCAGTTGGAACTAGGGTGGACTCGGGCCGTGTGAAAACGGCCTTAGTATCGCGAATGCAACCTGTTGTGGAAAAATCAATAGATAAGGAAAACGCTTCTCTTTGCTCCTCGCGGCGGGGAGCTGACATTGCTACAATACCATCCTCTGGTGGCCAGGTTCGACTCCAATAGAAACGAAAACCGAAAACCAATGGAGACATTTCACCTCCCAAAACAAATTTTCTTTTATTCTAAAGGTCACTGTGACCACTTTTAGTCACTGTGGTCACTGTGACAAGACTTGGAAAGTTATATCTGTTATCTTTAACCACGCTGGTTTTTGTTAGATGGAATTAAAAACATATCGCTTAGAGCTTTGATTGACACGCTCTGGAGGCTCGTAGCCAGTCCGCGCTTCCCGCCGATTTGCTCTTTGTAGCACGCTGTGTAGAAGGTGCAAGGTGTGCCATGTTATTTTCACAAAAACACGGGACCATAACTATGAATGGGAAATGGCGATAATGCATCTTCAAATATTAAATATATGGGAAATAGAAATAAAAAGGCGAAGTGGCAATGCTAACGTACCGTCCTGGGGACTTTTCATAGTCCGTTAGCATTAGCCTGCTGAATGGATATTTCCTATACGTTTGTTAAAACAGTACTACAGTAAGTAACTCTTGCCCCTAGAGGCCATAAGCGCAACTGCAGGTGTCTTAGCAAGTTACGATTTTTTAACTTATTAAATGTCTTGGAGAGTAAATACTACGCTCACAGAAAAGGTGAAGGGAGAGAGGGGTGTTGTACATCCAGTTATACAATGTGAATATTTTTTTCACTCAAACTTGGCTGTAAATACTGTTTAAAGTGGCGCTATCCCGCAGTTAGCTTTGCCCCGTTAGCCTGTTAGCTTCTTCTCCGTGATTCTAGTAGTGTGTATTGGTTGCTCCGCCCCGGTGGCAGTCAAGTTGCAAGCATGGTTTTCTGGCCAGAGACACCAGGGGAGATGAAAGACCCCCAATCATCCCATTAACACTTGGATTACCCCCAGAGGGACTACATAAAGGATTTATTAAGGTAAACACGTTACTTAGTACTGCTTTAAGTGGTGACGTCACAGCTCTACTTCCGGGTCCGCAGATGTGCGAGAAACTACAAAATACTTCAACTTCAATATGACAATCAATATTTCTGAAATTCAACAAAGAGTTACTGAACATACTTATTTATCTGGCCCATTTGTCAAAAATGCTGTATCTACTGCTATAAAAGTAATATTTACCAAAATTGGTACTTCCGGGTTAGCAGAGAAAAATGCTAACGGCGCAGCCGCTACGCTAACCCCGGAAGTACCGACTTTAGTAAATATTACTTTTTTAGCAGTATGTGCAGAATTTTTGGCTAATGGGTCTGAGAAATAAGTAGGTTCAGTAACTCTCTGTTGAGTTTCAGAAATATTGATGGTTGTTTTTTATGTTTTTTTCTCGCATATTTTCCGGTCTGCCAGGACCCGGAAGCAGAAGTCGTGACGTCACACTTAACAAACGTATAGCCGTTAGCATTAGCCTCAAACATCACAAATTATGAACGATCCAGATGTTTTCACCCGTTGTCAACCATCGACCACATTATTTAGGTCAAAGCCTTGTTAGAAATCTGTGAGATTTTGCTTTAGATACAAATTAGCATCTAAAAGTGTCTCTGAGCTAAATGCTAACTCAAACTCAGTTCAGTTTCTGCTTTTTGTGGCTCAGATACACACCCAATGGGGGTCGGCCCAGAAAAAACGGACCCATTGGTCCAAAGTCCCGTTGGTCTGACCATAAACAGCAGAGATGTGCTCGGAGTTTATGCACGCATCCTCGGAGTTTATGCCTGCTCCAAGTCCGCTGAAGAGAAGAGAATAGCTCTTTCACATGACTTTATTTAACACTAGAACCGCCGCAGCTCATTTGATTGTTTGTAATGCAAATTAATATTTGGGTTAGGGTTAGGGTGTTTATGCTCAGACCAACAGGACTTCGAACCAATGGGCCTGTTTTTTTCTAACTAAAGAGATGTTGGACTAATGACACCTCTGCTCAATGGTAAATTTTCTGAATAATGAGACATCTGACTAATGGGTTGTCGGACCAATGGCATGGCACCCATGCAATGGCCACTAAACTTCATTATACCATGGTCTGGGTGAATACTCGATTCTGATTGGCTGGAAGGTGTCCATTAAAAAGTGATAATGTACACCAGTTAAAAAAACAGTTAAATTACATTCTATATCACTCCACTGCAGCTGTTTCCATAGTAACGGTAAACAATTGAGATGGAACTAGTTTCAGGTAAAACTGATTAAAAAGGGAAATAACTCCTGCCCAGGACTTAAAAAGTAAGTAAACAGGTCCCAATGAACAGTTTCAGTTAGCCGGACCATGGTATAAGCGGGATAATGCACGATGAGGTGTCCATTATCAGAAATAACTGGACTCCGCGGAAGCAACCGTCCTCCGCTTCGCGTTGGACGGTTCACGCCTACGCGGAGTCCAGTTATTTCTGATAATGGACACCTCATCGTGCATTATCCCTTACTCATATAATATGTTCGTGATAAAGAAATCACAGAAATTACATAAATGATATGAAAAGGACAAAACGTAGTTAGCCATACTTTAGTCTGTGCTAATAGAAGTGGCATTTATAGGAACAGGCTCAGGAACAGCGTTTCTGTGATTTATCTGGAAAAATATCTGTTGTCTGCCAATTATGTGTCATGTTTTAAAATCTCAAAAGATTCTAAACTCCTGCAGTGTGGCCCTAGCTGTAGTTTAGGAGCGTAGAAAGAAGATTTTGGTGGTTTATTCGCTCTCTCCCTCAGCTCACCCTCTGCAGGTCAGCGTGCTGCAGCAGGTCACCGCCGCCGACTCCGGCTCCTCTCTGGTGCTGACCTGTGAGACTCAGGGCTGCTCCCAGTCCCCGGTTCTCACCTGGACTAAGACGGACTTCAACCCGGGCTCAGAGCGCAGCCCAGACCCCGACGGGCCAGTCCTCCTGCGGACCACGGACCGAGCCGGGTCCAGGTTGGTGCTGAAGGACCTGGAGCTGATGGACTCTGGGGTCTACAGCTGCGAGGCTCAGTGCGACGCCGTGATCCGGAGCGGAACCACACGGGTCCAGGTCTACTGTAAGTACGACACACTGAAAACACATCAGCCACAGAACTGCAGCGAATCACAATCCAAACAGAAGGCAATTAGGCACGGTCGTACAGCTCGTGCTTCACAGCTAGAAGGTCCACGGTTCGATTCCCACCTGGACGGGGCCTTTCTGTGTGGAGTTTGCATGTTCTCCCCGTGTCTGCGTTGGTTTCCTTCGGGTACTCCGGTTTCCCCTACCACTAAAAACATGTACAATAGGCCAGGATGAATGAGAGTGTGTTGGAGAGTGCGAGTGGGGGACGATGGATGGAAATTAGCCCAAGGCTACAATCCGGAGTGGCTTGTTTACATGCATGAGACCCATGTATGTTCATTAACATGTACTGTCCCGACCAAATAAAATAAATAAATAAATAAAATAAATTAATTAATTATAATGGCTGATCTTTTACACCATAGGTTTGTAAAAATACAGAAAAATATGGTCCAAAACACATTCATGTACCGTTTGGTACATTGGTAATTCTTTGGGTATACTGTATTTTTCACACATTTACACAGGTAACTCAGTTCCCCTGAGGGCTAGGAAGTTGTGGGAGGACTCATTTTAAATCTCTGACTGAGCTCTTCCCTAATGCGGGAATTCTCTATCAAAAGTTTATTTATTTCTGTAACACAACTTAAAATGTGAAACTAATATCTGATGTAGACTCATTGCATGCAAAGTTAGATATGTCAATCCTTTATTTGTTATCATTTTGATGATTTCGGCTCACAGCTTGTAAAAACCCAAATTCAAAATCTCAGAAGATTAGAATATTGTGAAAAGGGACTATATTGTTGGCTCAAAGGGTCCCTGAGACTTTAAATGGTCTCTCAGTGGTTCAGTAGAATTCACCATCATGGGGCAGACTGCTGACCTGACAGTTGTGCAGAAAACCATCATTGACAAAATCCTCAAAGGTAATAGCAAAAGATGTTGGATGTTCTCAAAGTGCTGTATCAAAGCACATTAATAGAACGTTAAGTGGAAGGGAAAAGTGTGGAAGAAAAAGGTGCACAAGCCGCAGGAGCGGATTGTCAGGAAAAGGCGATTGAAAAGTGTGAGGGACCTTCACAAGGAGTGGACTGAGGCTGGAGTCAGTGCATCAAGAGCCACCACACACAGACGGATCCTGGACATGGGCTTCAAATGTCATATTCCTCTTGTTAAGCTGCTCCTGAACTACAAACAACGTCAGAAGCGTCTGCTCAATGGTCCACAGTTCTCTTTTCTGATGCGAGCACATTTTGCATCTCATTTGGAAACCAAGGTCCCAGAGTCTGGAGGAGGAAAGGAGAAGCACACAATCCAAGGTGCTTGAAGTCCAGTGTGAAGTTTCCACAGTCTCTGATGATTTGGGGAGCCATGTCTTCTGCTGGTTTTGGTCCACTCTACTTTATTAAGTCCAGAGTCAGCGTAACTGTCTAGCATTAGATTTTAGAGCACTTCATGCTTTCTTGAACAGACAAGATTACAGATTACAGTGCTTGATTGGCCAGCAAACTCACCTGACCTGAACCCCATAGTGAATCTATGGAGCATTGCCAAAAGAAAGATGAGAGACATGAGACCGAACAATGCAGAAAAGCTGAAGGAGCTATTGAAGCATCCTGGTCTTCCATAACGCCTCAGCAGTGCCACAGGCTGAGAGCACCCACGACGCAGCATTAGTGCAGTAATTCAAGTAAAAGGGGCCCAGACCAAGTACTAAGTACATATGCATGATTATAGTTTTCAGAGGACTGACACTTCTCTGTTTAAAATCATTTTTTGATTGATTTCATGTGATATTCTAATCTTCTAAGATTTTGAATTTGGGGTTTTTTACAAGTTAAGCTAAAATCATCAAACTTAAAAACAAACAAACAAAGGCTTGACATAACTCATTTTGCATGCTATGAGTCTATATCATATTAGTTTCACATTTTACGTTGTATTACAGAAATAAAAGAACTTTTTCATGATATTCTAATTTTTCGAGTTTCACCTGTGTCGGGCGACCTCTAATCATGACGTCCCTATGTGGCATAAAGAAATATTGGGTCTGGGAAATAAAATGGCTTTAAAAGGACATTTACAAACAATTAAATATTTTTATTTACCAATTTATACTTTAGCCATCCATCCATCCATCCATCCATCCATCCATCCATCCATTTTCTTCCACTTGTTGGAGCTGCACCAGTCCCTATGGCTCCTCCTGCAGGTGGTGGGTCCACAGAAGGACGGCCTCATGGTTCTAACCGGGCCTGTTGGTCTCTCATAAGGGGCTTCTGAACCGCTCTTTGTCTGACCCGTCACCTAGGACCTGTTTGCCATGGGAGACCCTACCAGGGGCACAAAGCCCCCGACAACAGAGCTCCAGGATTATTCGGGTTAGGTGGCAGTTTCAGGAGGGGTTATAATTTAGCTTTCTCTCAAATATTAAAGCTCCTGGACGTGTTTGTAATCTGCTAAATTACCCATAACCTTTCAGCCACAGCGTTCCGACTCCTGTTTGTGTTACTGCACTCGTCATATAAAAATCTGCCAAATCACCATGAGACGGTTTAAACAGCGGTGACCTCTGAACGCAGCTCGTGCTGAATCTCTATTTTCAGATAAATGTGTTTGTCTTTCTCTAAAGCGACGAACAGGAAGCGAGATATTAAGATTCCTCTCGAAGCAGCGGCCTTCGACTTCTCCCTCCTGCCGTCTCTCACTTCCTGTCCCTCTCTTTTCTCTCTTTTACTTTCTCTGCGAAACTTGCAAATATCCGTTTGACTCTTGATCCCAGCTCTGTCCAAACAAGCTCCGACTGTGGGAGTGAAATCAGACGACTCATGTCCGTCTCGGGTTATTAACTTTATTCATAACGTCTGGATTAAAAACAGATTACCCTTCCTTCTGCAGATTCAAATATCAAAGTTAAAGGAAGACCCAGTGCAGGTCAGAGGTCCTGTCTGGAACAGTAGAGGTGGAGATAAGCTAAAGATAAATGCTATTTTTAAGATGAGTTTGCATTTTTGATAAGAGCGACTTTGTTTGGAGCAAAGCTGTGTGTGACTCGAGCCCAGAGAGAGGGTGGTTTTAATGATGAAACAATGATTTTAATATTTATGTTTTGTAATAAACAATCTGTATTTCGCAAACCAAATTCAGTTTTTCATCCAATTTACAAAAAATCTTTGAAAATAAGAACCGGTGTTTTGAAATTCAGCGTACACAAATGTAAATGAATGCGTTAACATTAGACAATAAAGTTATCGGTCTATTTTGATCGGGACATTTAACGTCCAGCTTTGATTTCAATGACAAAAACATTTCCATAAAACTTACCAGCCATCATGATGACTCTGTAACCCTGGCAACCAGCAGGAGGCATAACCACCAGCGGTGCCGTGTATCAGGTGACTAAAAGCTTACAATCTGATTGGCTGTCCGTCATTGAGTTTGAAGCAGTGAAACAAATTACACTGAATAAATTTTTGTTTTACAGCAGTGAAAAAAATAATTTTTTTACACTGAATTTCAAAACAGCGGTTCTTATTTTCAAAGACATTTTTGTAAATTGTTTGTAAACATTTTGCCTGACGAAGGCCACTGGCCGAAACGTTGCATTAAAAAAAGGAACACTGGTGTTGCAAGTATACAGTGTGCGAGAGATTTTTCCTGTTCTACGTTTGGCCTCTATGCCTTCTCTTACACACCTGTTTCATACAAGAGATGTGCGAAGTAAACCGTCTGTAAATTGGATAAAAAAATGTATTTGGTTCGCGTAATACAGATGCAAAATAAGTTACATAAATTCACTGTATAAAAAACAAAAATAAAAATGTATAAAAATGTCTAATGACACAAAAGACACAAGCCTCTATCACTTTCTTGTCCAAAGTTATGTCCAAAAGTTGGGGATGTTGTAGTGGCAGGGCATGTGCAGCATTGATGTTTATTTCATCAATGAAAGGTGGAAGTGCACCATGGTTTGGAAAAACACTAAAGCGTTAGGCTAACAGAAACGCGTTCATGCTGCAATTTGGCTGTGTTTGTGGAGCCAGCTCTATTATTTAGAATAGGGCTACAATAGAATAGCAAAGGTTTAACAAATAGGTGCAACATAAAACAACACACATGGAGGTAAGAATGACAAAATGGGTTCAACAATGTCAACAATTAATTAATGACTTATTTAATGTCTATAATTAGTCCATTGATATGCACCACGCTATGCAGATGTGTCAGATGAACAGGTTCTGGTGTGTGCCCACCTTTGTCTCACCCTGCACTGCTCCTGTGTAACAATGCCTCATGTGCTCACTCCTAATGTTTTGCCTGTCCTGGGCCAACTCTGGACCAAACTATCCGCATTTTGAGCTGAACTGGACATCGCACAAATTTTAATTACTTTTCAATCACCTGTGCTATTGTTTGGTTTCTTTTCATCAACTTCGATTTTACATGTGCTTTTTGTTTCAGACCTGTGCTGTATAATGTCAGTCTGTAAATAAACCTAGACCATGAATCCCTGACATTGTCCCGTCTGTCCCTCGTGTTCCCTCTGACCCGCTCCTCTCCTCCTCAGCGTTCCCCTCTGACCAGTTCCTGTCCTCCTCAGCGTTCCCCTCTGACTAGTTCCTCCCCTCCTCAGCGTTCCCCTCTGACTAGTTCTTGTCCTCCTCAGCGTTCCCCTCTGACTAGTTCCTCCCCTCCTCAGCGTTCCCCTCTGACTAGTTCCTGTCCTCCTCAGCGTTCCCCTCTGACTAGTTCCTGTCCTCCTCAGCGTTCCCCTCTGACTAGTTCCTGTCCTCCTCAGCGTTCCCCTCTGACTAGTTCCTCCCCTCCTCAGCGTTCCCTCTGACTAGTTCCTCTTCTCCTCAGCGTTCCCCTCTGACTAGTTCCTCTCCTCCTCAGCGTTCCCCTCTGACTAGTTCCTCTCCTCCTCAGTGGTCCCCTCTGACTAGTTCCTGTCCTCCTCAGCGTTCCCCTCTGACTAGTTCCTCCCCTCCTCAGCGTTCCCCTCTGACTAGTTCCTCTCCTCCTCAGTGGTCCCCTCTGACTAGTTCCTGTCCTCCTCAGCGTTCCCCTCTGACTAGTTCCTGTCCTCCTCAGCGTTCCCCTCTGACTAGTTCCTGTCCTCCTCAGCGTTCCCCTCTGACTAGTTCCTGTCCTCCTCAGCGTTCCCCTCTGACTAGTTCCTGTCCTCCTCAGCGTTCCCCTCTGACTAGTTCCTGTCCTCTTCAGCGTTCCCCTCTGACTAGTTCCTGTCCTCCTCAGCGTTCCCCTCTGACTAGTTCCTCTCCTCCTCAGCGTTCCCCTCTGACCCGCTCCTCTCCTCCTCAGCGTTCCCCTCTGACTAGTTCATGTCCTCCTCAGCGTTCCCCTCTGACCAGTTCCTCTTCTCCTCAGTGGTCCCCTCTGACTAGTTCCTCTTCTCCTCAGCGTTCCCCTCTGACTAGTTCCTGTCCTCCTCAGCGTTCCCCTCTGACTAGTTCCTCTTCTCCTCAGTGGTCCCCTCTGACTAGTTCCTCTTCTCCTCAGTGTTCCCCTCTGACTAGTTCCTGTCCTCCTCAGCGTTCCCCTCTGACTAGTTCCTGTCCTCCTCAGTGTTCCCCTCTGACTAGTTCCTGTCCTCCTCAGTGTTCCCCTCTGACTAGTTCCTCTTCTCCTCAGTGGTCCCCTCTGACTAGTTCCTGTCCTCCTCAGCGTTCCCCTCTGACTAGTTCCTGTCCTCCTCAGTGTTCCCCTCTGACTAGTTCCTGTCCTCCTCAGTGTTCCCCTCTGACTAGTTCCTCTTCTCCTCAGTGGTCCCCTCTGACTAGTTCCTGTCCTCCTCAGCGTTCCCCTCTGACTAGTTCCTGTCCTCCTCAGTGTTCCCCTCTGACTAGTTCCTCTTCTCCTCAGTGGTCCCCTCTGACTAGTTCCTCCTCCTCAGCGTTCCCCTCTGACTAGTTCCTGTCCTCCTCAGTGTTCCCCTCTGACCACTTCCTCCCCTCCTCAGCGTTCCCCTCTGACTAGTTCCTCCCCTCCTCAGCGTTCCCCTCTGACTAGTTCCTCTTCTCCTCAGTGGTCCCCTCTGACTAGTTCCTGTCCTCCTCAGTGTTCCCCTCTGACTAGTTCCTCCCTCCTCAGCGTTCCCCTCTGACTAGTTCCTCTCCTCCTCAGCGTTCCCCTCTGACTAGTTCCTGTCCTCCTCAGCGTTCCCTCTGACTAGTTCCTCCCCTCCTCAGCGTTCCCCTCTGACTAGTTCCTCTCCTCCTCAGTGTTCCCCTCTGACTAGTTCCTGTCCTCCTCAGTGTTCCCCTCTGACTAGTTCCTGTCCTCCTCAGCGTTCCCCTCTGACTAGTTCCTCTTCTCCTCAGTGCTCCCCTCTGACCATTCCTCCCCTCCTCAGCGTTCCCCTCTGACTAGTTCCTGTCCTCCTCAGCATTCCCCTCTGACTAGTTCCTCTTCTCCTCAGTGTTCCCCTCTGACCACTTCCTCCCCTCCTCAGCGTTCCCCTCTGACTAGTTCCTCCCCTCCTCAGCGTTCCCCTCTGACTAGTTCCTCTTCTCCTCAGTGGTCCCTCTGACTAGTTCCTCTCCTCCTCAGCGTTCCCCTCTGACTAGTTCCTCTTCTCCTCAGCGTTCCTCTCTGACTAGTTCCTCTTCTCCTCAGCGTTCCCCTCTGACTAGTTCCTCTCCTCCTCAGCGTTCCCCTCTGACTAGTTACTCCCCTACTCAGTGTTCCTCTCTGACTAGTTCCTCTTCTCCTCAGTGGTCCCCTCTGACTAGTTCCTCTTCTCCTCAGCGTTCCCCTCTGACTAGTTCCTGTCCTCCTCAGCGTTCCCCTCTGACTAGTTACTCCCTACTCAGTGTTCCTCTCTGACTAGTTCCTCTTCTCCTCAGCGTTCCCCTCTGACTAGTTCCTCCCTCCTCAGTGTTCCCTCTGACTAGTTCCTCTTCTCCTCAGCGTTCCCCTCTGACTAGTTCCTCTTCTCCTCAGTGGTCCCCTCTGACTAGTTCCTCCCCTCCTCAGTGTTCCCCTCTGACTAGTTCCTCCCTCCTCAGTGTTCCCCTCTGACTAGTTCCTCTTCTCCTCAGCGTTCCCCTCTGACTAGTTCCTCCCTCCTCAGTGTTCCCCTCTGACTAGTTCCTGTCCTCCTCAGTGTTCCCCTCTGACTAGTTCCTCTTCTCCTCAGCGTTCCCCTCTGACTAGTTCCTCTTCTCCTCAGCGTTCCTCTCTGACTAGTTCCTCTTCTCCTCAGTGTCCCCTCTGACTAGTTCCTCTTCTCCTCAGCGTTCCCCTCTGACTAATTCCTCTTCTCCTCAGCGTTCCCCTCTGACTAGTTCCTCTTCTCCTCAGTGTTCCTCTCTGACTAGTTCCTGTCCTCCTCAGTGTTCCCCTCTGACTAGTTCCTCTTCTCCTCAGCGTTCCCCTCTGACTAGTTCCTCTTCTCCTCAGCGTTCCTCTCTGACTAGCTCCTCTCCTCCTCAGCGTTCCCCTCTGACTAGTTCATCCTCCTCAGCGGTCCCCTCTGACTAGTTCCTCTTCTCCTCAGTGTCCCCTCTGACTAGTTCCTCTTCTCCTCAGCGTTCCCCTCTGACTAGTTCCTCCCTCCTCAGTGTCCCTCTGACTAGTTCCTGTCTCCTCAGTGTTCCCTCTGACTAGTTCCTCTTCTCTCAGGTTCCCTCTGACTAGTTCTCTTCTCCTCAGCTTCTCTTGTATTCTCTTCTCCTCAGTGTCCCCTCTGACTAGTTCCTCTTCTCCTCAGCGTTCCCTCTGACTAGTTCCTCTTCTCCTCAGCGTTCCCCTCTGACTAGTTCCTCTTCTCCTCAGTGTTCCCTCTGACTAGTTCCTCTGTCCTCCTCAGCGTTCCCCTCTGACTAGTTCCTCTTCTCCTCAGCGTTCCCCTCTGACTAGTTCCTCTTCTCCTCAGGTTCCCCTCTGACTAGTTCCTCTTCTCCTCAGCGTTCCCTCTGACTAGTTCCTCTCTCCTCAGCGTTCCCTCTGACTAGTTCCTCTTCTCCTCAGCGTTCCCCTCTGACTAGTTCCTCTTCTCCTCAGCGTTCCCCTCTGACTAGTTCCTCTTCTCCTCAGTGTTCCCTCTGACTAGTTCCTCTTCTCCTCAGTGGTCCCCTCTGACTAGTTCCTCTTCTCCTCAGTGGTCCCCTCTGACTAGTTCCTCTTCTCCTCAGCGTTCCCCTCTGACTAGTTCCTCTTCTCCTCAGTGGTCCCCTCTGACTAGTTCCTCTTCTCCTCAGCGTTCCCCTCTGACTAGTTCCTCTTCTCCTCAGCGTTCCCTCTGACTAGTTCCTCTTCTCCTCAGCGTTCCCCTCTGACTAGTTCCTCTTCTCCTCAGCGTTCCCCTCTGACTAGTTCCTCTTCTCCTCAGCGTTCCCCTCTGACTAGTTCCTCTTCTCCTCAGTGTTCCCCTCTGACTAGTTCCTCTTCTCCTCAGTGTTCCCCTCTGACTAGTTCCTCTTCTCCTCAGTGTTCCCCTCTGACTAGTTCCTCTTCTCCTCAGTGTTCCCCTCTGACTAGTTCCTCTTCTCCTCACGTTCCCCTCTGACTAGTTCCTCTTCTCCTCAGTGGTCCCCTCTGACTAGTTCCTCTTCTCCTCAGCGTTCCCCTCTGACTAGTTCCTCTTCTCCTCAGTGGTTCCCCTCTGACTAGTTCCTCTTCTCCTCAGGTTCCCCTCTGACTAGTTCCTCTTCTCCTCAGCGTTCCCCTCTGACTAGTTCCTCTTCTCCTCAGCTGTTCCCCTCTGTTTCTGACTAGTTCCTCTTCTCCTCAGTGTTCCCCTCTGACTAGTTCCTCTTCTCCTCAGCGTTCCCCTCTGACTAGTTCCTCTTCTCCTCAGTGTTCCCCTCTGACTAGTTCCTCTTCTCCTCAGTGTTCCCCTCTGACTAGTTCCTCTTCTCCTCAGTGTTCCCTCTGACTAGTTCCTCTTCTCCTCAGCGTTCCCCTCTGACTAGTTCCTCTTCTCCTCAGGTTCCCCTCTGACTAGTTCCTCTTCTCCTCAGCGTTCCCCTCTGACTAGTTCCTCTTCTCCTCAGCGTTCCCTCTGACTAGTTCCTCTTCTCCTCAGCGTTCCCCTCTGACTAGTTCCTCTTCTCCTCAGCGTTCCCCTCTGACTAGTTCCTCTTCTCCTCAGCGTTCCCCTCTGACTAGTTCCTCTTCTCCTCAGCTTCCCTCTGACTAGTTCCTTTTTCTTCTCTCGTTCCCCTCTGCTAGTTCCTTTCTCCTCAGCGTTCCCTCTGACTAGTTCCTCTTCTCCTCAGTGTCCCCTCTGACTAGTTCCTCTTCTCCTCAGCGTTCCCTCTGACTAGTTCCTCTTCTCCTTTTTTTTTCAGGTCCCCTCTGACTAGTTCCTCTTCTCCTCAGCGTTCCCCTCTGACTAGTTCCTCTTCTCCTCAGCGTTCCCCTCTGACTAGTTCCTCTTCTCCTCAGCGTTCCCCTCTGACTAGTTCCTCTTCTCCTCAGCGTTCCCCTCTGACTAGTTCCTCTTCTCCTCAGCGTTCCCTCTGACTAGTTCCTCTTCTCCTCAGCGTTCCCTCTGACTAGTTCCTCTTCTCCTCAGCTGGTCCCCTCTGACTAGTTCCTCTTCTCCTCAGCGGTCCCTCTGACTAGTTCCTCTTCTCCTCAGCGTTCCCCTCTGACTAGTTCCTCTTCTCCTCAGCGGTCCCCTCTGACTAGTTCCCCTCCTCGCCCCTCTAGTTCCTCTTCTCCTCAGCGGTTCCCCTCTGACTAGTTCCTCTTCTCCTCAGCGTTCCCCCTGACTGTTCTCTTCCCCCCCCTCTGACTAGTTCCTCTTCTCCTCAGTGGTCCCCTCTGACTAGTTCCTCTTCTCCTCAGCGTTCCCCTCTGACTAGTTCCTCTTCTCCTCAGTGGTCCCCTCTGACTAGTTCCTCTTCTCCTCAGCGGTCCCCTCTGACTAGTTCCTCTTCTCCTCAGCGTTCCCCTCTGACCCGCTCCTCTCTGCCTCTGGCCCCGTGGTCCTGGGACGCCCCTCTGTCGCCCGCTGCTCCCTGTCCAGCGTGTTCCCGGCGGTGCGGCTCCGGCTGCAGTGGCTGATGGGTAACGAGTCAGTTCAGAGTGAAGACGCGTTCCCTCGCTCAGAGTCTCTGCAGAACGTCTCCTCAGAGCTGCGCCTGGACCGGGGCCTTCAGACCCAGCTCCTGAGCCAGAGCCTGAGCTGTCGAGCGGAGCTTCTGACGGAGGAGGGCGAGGTGTGGAGGAGCAGGAGCACCACCGCTGACCTGCAGCTGCACTGTGAGTCACAATCACTGGAGCTCCAGGCCCATCCAGTGCCCTTTTCTCCTCATACCTGAGGAGATGTTTATTTATATTGTATTTTGTAAAAGCTTTCAGGAGTGTTTTCAGTGCACTGCTCAGTGCGGCAGCAGAGAGAGGGATCTCTGCGTCTTGTGCTTTAAATTAGATTGCTCTTTATTTTGTGGAAATCAGCCTCAAAATCACGGACTAACAAGGTCAACATGCGACAGTTTTGTATGATCTAAAAATAAACCTTGCCTCGGATTTAAATGTCTGAAATTGAACATAGTATTTTAAATTTGAGTGGTTTTGTCTCGTTAAGATTTAGTTGGGCATTTGACCCGGATCATTTCACTTATTCTGAGATGTTTCTTACTCGATTCAGTACATTTTGTATTTTTATCAGGTTAATTTATCTGCCAGTGGGGTAAGAAATTGCGCTTTTCCCATTGGCAGTTTTACTTTATTACAAGCGAGATTTACCTTAGAAACAGTCTGAAATATCCTCAAACAAGCAAAATATACTTGGTCCAATCAGGGAAAGACTAAATGAGTGAAAATCAATCAAAACCAGATTAATATTCACCTCTCAAGTCATCCTGCCCAGACATTATCAGTAGTTGATGTACTTTGCATAAGCCCCTGTTTTGCCACAGTCCAGGGCGGAGAATGAGGTGAGGCAGACAAACTGTTGAAAGTCTGTGCTTGTGCAGGGGCGCTGCTAAGAGACTTGTGGCTCCACATGCAAAAGCTACAGAATTTTTTTTTTTTTTAAAGAAATAACAGTAGTAAGTTTTACCCAAATCTGTACAACTCTTACTTTTAAAGGAATAGGCCACAGATTTGACATACTGAGATATGTTCTAACGTTAGCTTAGACAAGTTGATGCGTACGTGTCTGGTCTTTGTGCATACGCTCAGTCATGCAAAAACACTAAAGCTGTTGTGTTTGGAGCTATAGAGGAGAGGAGGAGCGCACGCACAAAGACCAGGGGTCTCATTTATAAAGCTCACGTACGGACAAAATGAGGCCAAAACCTTCCGTACGAACTGTTCTGCGCCAAAGGTGGTATTTATAGAAATCAAACTGAACGTGAAACATTACGCACCGCCACACTAGGTCTGTACCTGGCGTACGCAGTCCGCACTTTTCAGAAACGCTGCAAACACACGAGGAGAGGCGAGGGAAAGCAGCAAGGGGAGGTCGGATTGAGGAAATGAAGTCTGGTGCACATTTTAAACTGCTCATTTCTTTATTTTCTACAGAAATGATTAAGGAAATCAACCATTGGCTTTGTGTAGTGTTTCAATCTTTAGTTTAAATACTTAATAAAAATATTGTAGTAATGTGTGACGCTCAAAGACGTGCACGCTCATGTACGCTCATGCACGGACACCGGAGCGCACTGCCGGCGGCTGCGAGCGAGAAGCAGGAAGGATCCGAGCCGCTCTGTGCTTTAACCAAAGTCTGACCAACTCCTGTGGAGGCCGTGCGGATGGCTGGTCCAAGGCACAAGTCCATTCAGAGACGCTGCGTAATTACGCGCTGCAGCTCCACAACCTCTCTCTTTCTCACACCACCCGGACTCTGCTCCTCATTCATGCCCAAAGCGAACCGGTGCCTCATCCCCACTGCACGTACAGCGAGCTCAAAAAACAATAGACTATCTGAGTGATTCAAAGCCCACCGAGCTTATTCTGTAGTTTCAGGAAATGTGAGCTCCGTGAACAGCACTGGGAAATATCACAATCAGCGTCTAAAAGGCTCTTCTTTACGTTCTAAAAGTGTATTTCCAAAAGTGTTATTGATGAGACTCTGCACTCTGCCAGTAGGTTACTTGTGATCAGAGAAACAGTGGTAACATGTCAGTAAAGATCCACCTCGGCCTCTGCTGTCACTGCTGCGGCGTGTGGCCCCTCCCTCTCTGCTCCCGGGGTCTCGGTAAAACCCTCTCATTATCGCCTCATGTTTAGGTAAATCTCATTCATAAGTTACTTTTGCATGCCCTTATATGGTGACATGGAGGCGTGCAGGGGGCGTGACGTGAGGAGGGGTCATGTGCGCACATTTCTGCTCCAGGTGGAATTTGTGAAGGGGAGTTTACGTGGTGCTGCGCGTACGGAGGGTTTCATAAGTCCCAATTTTTTTCTCCGTACGTGAAGTTTGGGTTTTGCTCGTACGGACTCTTATAGGCAGATTCTCACGGACAGTTTCATAAATGAGACCCCAGGCAGGTACACATCAAATCGTTTAAGCTAATTGTCCTTGATTAAAACGCACCACGTTATTTGACTGCGCCACTGGCGAGAGGGTGTCACTTATAGAAACCAGAGGTCGACTGAGGCGTGGTATATTACAAGCAGCACCGAGCGCCGCTCTCCTTTAGCAACCTCACATTCTTTTCCACGTTGACATCACGCTGCCTCATGTTCTTTAGCATTATAGGCGATAGAGTTTATAAAAGCCTTTTATAAACTCTATGGGTCAACCCTAAAAACTTTATTTATTCCACTGTGAGTTAAACACTGTCCGTGTCCAGTGTCCCGAGAGAAAGAGCTGTACCACCGGTCCCGCTGTGATGCGGGTCTGCACACAGCCGAAACGTGAGCTAAACAAAAGCACGTGTTCACTCCCCCTCGACCCGTCCCACCAGCGGAGTCTTGTTGGAGGAAAAAAGTTGTTCTACATAACAACACTATTGGCCACGGGTGTTTGTCCAGAAGATCTCACAGTTTGCCCCTCGTCAGCGGCATTTAGAAACACAAGAGTCTTCTCCAGCTCTAGTGTCTGTTTTTCATTGTTACTATTTAATTCTAACAGAGACATACTCAAAAAAATGATGGATATTCTCACAGTCTCTGACCTAACAGATCTTGTGGTCATACCGCCTTTGCTCTGCCCAATCCCGCAAGATCTTGGAAGCTAAGCAGGGAAGGGCCTGGTCGGTACTTGGATGGGAGACCGTTTGGTAACACCAGGAAGCCTAACGAATGTAGACTGACGGAAGCCTCGCTTCCGTCAGTCTACCCCAGGGCAGCTGTGGCTACAACTGTAGCTTACCACCACCGAGTATGGAGTGAATGAATAATGACGACAGTGTAGCGCTTTGAGAAACTTGGTAATACAGGCTTGTAAAGCGCAATACAAGTGTAAGGCATTATTATTATTATTATTATAACCCCCGTGTTCTCCAGACGCTCCGCTGAACGCCACTCTGACGGCGAGTCCGGAGCAGGTGCTGGAGGGGCGGGTCCTCACTCTCACCTGTCAGTCGGATGGAGCACCGCCCCCTACGCTGATCCTGAGCAGGACCGGGGTGGAGCTTCACCGCGAGGACCACGCCCACAACCTGTCCTTCAGCCTATCGTCCGCTCAGCAGCAGGACTCCGCCCACTACGTGTGTGAATCCACCAATCCGTACGGAGCGGCGCGGGATGGGCTCAACGTCACCGTCAGAGGTAAAGAAAGACACATTTTTAGGCCAATTTCTGACCAATTCATACACTCAGTGTTGAGATTTTTATCTAGGGTTCTTCTTAACATCTTAGTTTTAATGTAGAATAAAACATAGACCAAACTCTCCCTTTACGATGTTTATTTTATGACTTTTCTCGACTCCCTGGTCTTTCCCACGCTTATTCATTCACAAATATTGTTTGGTATCTACGTGTAGTGTGAAACGGTGTAATCCAAATATGGTCATTTCCTTTGTGGGAGACAGCAGCGACTAAAGACGGGAGAAATATACACAGGGCGCATGACAAAGGCACTAAACTTTAGGGCCGTTTTCATTCCACTCTTTACTGTAACAACATCTGCACTTTAATCGCTCCATAAGACTCCACACTTTACAGACTCTACTCAACTACATTTATACATTTTTTCAGAGGGATTTTCTAAATATCTAATTCCTGCCTGATTTAATGAGCTTTGAACCTAAAAACAAGGCAACATTTGATTTTTTCCTGATTTTTTCACTAACTCTTTAACTCTAAAACTAAACAAAAAACTAAAACTAAAGTGGTAAGTGAGATGCGAAAAGCTACAACTGCATACTTTGTGCACTTGATGGAAGAATCCAAAGGAAACAGTGCTTGTCTTTGGAAACATATACATAGACTGACTAAAAATGATTCCAAACAAGAAACCAGAGCCATAACACAACTCAATATCGATGGCAAACTGATTACTGACCATTTGCAAATGGATTCTTTGCTCAATACCTATTTTGTGACATCAGTGGAACAAATAGCAGCATCTTTTAAATCAATAGAGCTCAATGAAAAACCAACAAGCCCACTGGAAAATACATTTTCTATAGCACAAACAAATGAGGCTAAACAAATAATCGGTTATCTTAAACCATCTAAAGCCAAAGATGTATTCGGATTAGACTCTGACTTTGTCAGAAAGCACAAAGATTCTTGGTTACACTTTAGAATACGGCCCGGTAACTCCTAGGTAGTTACTGTAGTACATCCCTGGTACTTACAGAGATAATTACCAAGTACTTACAGTGGTACGTTTAGGTAAGTACCTAGGAGTTACGAGGTCGGCCGATTAGTCCGATGTCTCATTATTCTGAAAATCACCCATTGAGTAGGGGTGCCATTAGGGTTAGGGTTATATTTTTGTAATAATGAGACGTCGGACTAATGGGTTGTCGGACCAATGGCATGGCACCGGAGTTACCAGGCCATACCACTGCAAGTATCTGGTAATTACCTCTGTAAGTACCAGGGATGTACCATAGTAACTACCTAGGAGTTACTGGGCCTTATTCTAAAGTGTTACCAGATTCTTTATCTGGCCCCCTGACACATCTGGTAAACCTGTCAATCACTAGTGAGAAATTTCCACAGAAATTAAAACAAGGTCTTATCCTCCCAATTTTTAAAGCTGGAGATCCTGATCAAGCGTGTAATTACAGGCCAATTTCAATTCTTCCAATTTTTTCCAAGGTACTAGAAAAACAGTTGCAAATCAATTAAACAATTATCTTGAATATAATAATGTTCTTCATCCAAAGCAATTCGGCTTTAGGCCAAAATATTCAACAGAAATAGCTACCTGTTACTTATTAGATACCATTAAAAAGGCCCTGGACACAGGGAATGTGGTTGGAGCAGTGTTCTTAGACCTCCGTAAGGCCTTTGACACTGTCAACCACCTTATCCTCATGCATAAATTAAAGCAGTTTAATTTTTCAGAACAAACTCTTAGCTGGTTTCAATCATATTTGGATTCTAGGACACAGAGTGTGAAAATCAGTGGCACTATATCTGCACCTCAGGAATACAAAATGGGGATACCACAAGGTTCCATCCTGGGTCCCATCTTATTTTGTCTTTATATTAATGACCTTCCAGCCATTTGCACTGAGGCTGAGTGCCAACTGTATGCTGACGACACCGTCATCTATGTCTCAGCAAAGACTACACAGACAGCTGCAGAGCTGCTAAACAGACAAATGATCAGGGTCTCTCAGTGGCTGGAGGATAATTGTCTGTCTTTAAATTAATAAAAAGTCTATGGACAGCTTTCAGATATAAATAAATAATAAAAATATTGAAAGAGTAGATGAATTCAAATATCTTGGAGTAGTTGTGGACTCCCAAAAATTTTAATAAGTATTCTTTTGTGAAATTTGTTTTTAAATGTGTCAACAACCTCGCTCCCGATATCGCTGCAGGAATGATTGAAAAATGTGCAGCTTACGGGATCATCACTAGGGGCGCTGTCAGTGGAGGCTGCAGACCAGCCAGATGCAAAACAGCTTTTGGACAGACAGCGTTCAGAGTACAAGGGCCACAGATCTGGAATACTTTACCTGCTGATCTGAAAACTTTAACAGAGCTGAACGAGTTTAAAAGAAAAGTTAAACAATGGCTCAAACTGAATCAAACTTGTGGACACAACAGAAGTGTATCATATTTTATTGCCTTTTGTGTTTTGTATTGATTGTAATGATTTGATCCCGCAGGTGCCCACTGTCGTTGTGTCCTTGGGCAAGACACTTCACCCACCTTGCCTCCAGTGTCTGCGTACACTGGTGTATGAATGAGAGTGTGAATGGGTGACTGGTTCCTCGATGTAAAGCGCTTTGAGTGCCTAAAGCAGGTAGAAAGGTGCTATATAAAAATGTGACCATTTACCATTTACCATTTGTGTAGGTGTATTATGTGTTTTTGTGTCTTAGGGACCAGGTCTGCGAATTAGCTGTTAGCTATAAGGCCTATGAACATGGCATCGCTTATTTTGTAGCAATGCTTCTTGTTCTGTCCCTATCAAATAAACATATAAATAAACAAGATCCCAAAAAAATGTATAACTAATATATCAACAAAATAAAATCATAAATTCAAACCTGGCTCAATTCATTATTTAAATTTAATTGCTAAAAATATTCGCAATTTTGCCCTTATTTTTATATAAAATGTCAGAAACTTCAATACATTTTTTGACATATTTATGTCAGTAATCTACAGCAAATGTTTTAAATTTATATCTATCTACAGCTCCTCGCTTTATCCCAGATCTCCAAGTGTCTCCGTGTACTTTTAAACATTTCATTTTTATTCCAAACACATGACAAACAAAAGAAGCCTCTGGACTACTAAATGATTTTCTTCTCGTTTGTTTTGGGATAAAGTCTTTGGGGAAAGACGGAGTGGATTCCTGAGTCGTGTCCTCAGTGTTTTTTGGGTCAAAGGGACTTTAAACCACTTAATGAGAGCGAATGAACTGGAGCAGAGCCAGAGTTACAGACGGTCCCTGAAGGCGTTGCGTTAAAGGAGGAGGAGGTGGAGACTAGCGGGAAGAGGAACAAGTTTGTCTTAGTTCAAGGGATAATGGATATTTTTAGAAGCCGAGTTTTTGTGGATCTGAGGGGAATTTGGGGATTATTATTTAAACACATTTGTACTTTCTACTTTTAATACTTATATTATTAGTAGGGCCAGGACTTTTTTCGATTAATTGCGATTAATTAATTACATGAGGTTTAGTGCGATTAAAAATATTAAATCGAAATTAATCACACTTTGCTTTCCACACTTCAGTTTCCTTTTTTCCTGCAGACGCACAATTAATGGCAATATTGCACTGGTCTGTTGGACTTGGTTGAACAAAAATAAACAATATTTTGTTGCTTAAGCTTATGTATTCAGTCATTATTCAATGGTATACTAAAAATCCTTATGAAAAAACTTACTTCTCACTGTTCTCAGGTCAAATATTTATATGCGATTAATTTTCGATTAATTAATTACAAAGCCTCTAATTAATTAGATGAATTTTTTAATCGAGTCCCGGCCGTAATTATTATTAGTATTTTCTACAGCAAATACTTCAGTACTTTCACTTAAGTAATAGTTTGACTTTTATTGGAGTAATATTTGACCAGTATCGGTACTCTTACTCAAGTAATGAAATCAAGAACATTGACCGACGCGACTAAAGTGCAGATGTTGTTAAAGAGTGGAATAAAAACTTTGTCTGCACATGCGCCCTGTGTATATTTCTCCCGTCTTTAGCCGCTGCTGTCTCCCACAAAGGAAATGACCATATTTGGATTACAGCGTCATCTCGGTCACAGCCTTTCATACTACAGTACACGTGCAAATACTTGTCAGTATTTGTGAATGAATAAGCGTGGGAACGACCACGGAGCGACACAGCCATGTTGGAGTCACTCCCTGGATAAATCTCTGGCTCAAAGCGACAAAATGCCATAAAATAAACATCGTAAAGAGAGAGTTTTTTTACTCTGACATTAAAATTATGATGTTAAAGGAGAATACTAGCTAAAAATCAGAGTGAAGAAATTGATGTTTTCACCTGCAGCATCTCGCCAAAAAGTCCAAAAATGTTTACCACCAATTATTTGATCAAGAAACTGAGACTAAGGAAAACATTTGGACCAAAAACATTAATATCTATCACTTATTATCAAAGATTTTATCAAATAAACGGTTCAATTATCTGAAATTCCCCATTTTTCATGCGCACACTGGAAAGTTCATATGTAAAATCATCCCACGCTTCCCTTTTGTGCCTCATGACACAGATGTGGGAGTCCATGATAAGCAGAAGCGGTTTGGAACCTGAGGAAATAGGCTTTAAGTGTCTAACATGTGATTAAAAAGAACCTTATGTGCAATGAGGACATTTAAAACCACACTGTGGAGCTAGTTTTCTCCTTAACATCTTAACGTCGGAGATATACAAGAAGTCCCTTTACGATGTTTATTTTATGGCGTTTTGTCGCTTTGAGACGATTTATCCAGGAAGTAACTCCAACATGACTGTGGCGCTCCCTGGTCTTTCCCACGCGTATTCATTCACAAATACTGACATGTTTGGTATCCATGTGTAGCACGAAAGACTGTGACTGAGATGACGCTGTAATCCAAATATGGTCATTTCCTTTGTGGGAGACAGTTTGGAGAATGTTGGAACAGTTTGGAAAAGTTTTGAACATTATGGAACAGTTTGGAAACTGTGACAGTGTGGTATATCCACACTCATATCTGCTGCTAACACTTAATGCACCTGTAAATACATTCATGCTTATGTTCTGTGTCAATTTTTCTTTTTTTTAAATCATCTTATAATCTACTTTATGCATGTCCTTATGCTGTAGAGTTATAGTTTATTAATTATCTAAGTTTTATGTTAGATGTTTCATGTTACATGATTGCTTGGAAGAAAATGTTCTGGAACAGAATGGAAAAGTTTATTTATTGAGCGTTTTGAGGACTTTAAAACAACATGACATTTGAATACTTACAGACTAAACAAGATCCAAATTCCCCTCTGGAAGAATCTTTGTATCTTTGTCAACAAAATAAAATAAAGCCGTAAATTTAAACCTGGCTCGATCCTGTATTTGGATTTTGTCGCTGAAAACAAATCTGCCCATTTTTATGCATAAAAGGCCTCAGTTTTAGATGACATAACATTTCTTTGTCATGTTGACTAATCATTTGATTAATAAGTAATAAGTAATTTAGAGCCGAAGTTTAAAATTGATATCTCTACGTTTAATTGTTTTTGGCCTGGTCTTTGTAAAAATGTGTAAACAATAAACAATAAACCTCGCACTTAAGTCTTTCACAATAAGAGCTCGCTTTATAAATCCCTCTTTATCTCCTTCACAGTCAAACCATGTGGATAAACCTCTCGGTCTAATCATGTCCAGAGCCTGGTGTTTTATTTCTCCCTCTCTGAGTCACTCTCCTCCCACTCACTTCACACCGATCTAACCCACAGGATCTAACCCACAGAAAACAGGAAGAGAAAATGATATCACAGCTGAGCCTTTTATAAAGAAAGTGAATGTCCTGCATCCACAAATGTGCCTTAAAGACTTGGATTTACTTTCATTTTGGATCAAGTTTCCTTCTAAGAGTAGATCATTTATCTTTAAAGGCCCTTAGGTTTACAAAGGGGACACCAATCGAGAGCAATCAATATGATGATTTTTTTCCATATTGTCCAGCCTTATTTTATGTCTAATTTAAAATTCATTATTTATTGTTTTCAGTTTATAGGCCTTGTACAAACAACAGTCATAAAATATCAAAAAACGAATTCTGAGGATAACTCGGACTATCTGGTCAGTTTCCAAGTGGAAATAGTCAAAATGTTTGTTTGCATGTTCTCCCCGTGTCTGTGTAGGTTTCCTCCGTGTACTCCGGTTTCCCCTACCACTAAAAACATGTACAATAGGCCAGGATGAATGAGAGTGTGTTTGAGAGTGCGCATGGGGGACGACGGATGCAAATTAGCCCAAGGCTACAATCCGGTGTGGCTTGTTCATTAACTTGCACTGTCCCTACCAAATAAACCAATAAAATTTAGTGTTAGCGCAATTTTTTAATTTTCTCATATGTTTGAATGAGAACAAATAGTTACACTCGTAACTATTACACTCGGGGTCTTTTGTCACTTGGGGTCATTTATGACCCCATTTTGTTTCTCTAATATTTCACTCATAAAATAACATTTTGAAATAAATGTGAGTTCTATCTTTAGCTTGACTTCATAAAAATGCACTGATACTAAATTTACCAGTTTTTATTATTTTTTGGGTTGGTGGGACATGTTTATGTAAAAAAAAAGTCGATTTTTGAGCCAAAAATGGCCCTGTAACAACTTCATTTGTGCTTCAGATATGAAACCATTATTATGTATCCATCCCAGAGGACCTCCTTGACATGCGCATTCACCAGGTTTTGAATTCATATATTTTTTACAATAGTTATAGAGCCTAAAGCCCAAAAACAGCAGCAGCTCTCCATTCATTTCGTTTACTGTGATATTTTGTCCCTGTTTTGGTCCTGAAGCTGTATTTAGTACAGTTTAGAGTGTTTATAAACTTTACATGAGCCGAACATGAGCTGCTCTACTGCTCACCTGCAGAGGCAAAAGGCTGTGAACACTCAAAACTTTGATCACAGATCATAAAATGGGATCCATATCAGTGCTTTGAGTAGTTTGTGAAGAGATTATGATCAAAAAAGATGATTTTGTTTAAATAAATGTGCATTTGTCTGGTGTTTATAGAATGTCAATTGTTTGTGTAACTTTTACAGCTTTGTTTTTCCAAACAAGTTCTGCTCTATTGTAGTTTACTTTCACTGTCAAACTGAACTGAACATTCAATAATTTGATAAAAGTTCATGAATTAAGATGTAAACTCTGCTTTGAGCAGATTTTTTGATGAAAATAGAGGACTTTCCTGAAATAAGTGAGTGAGAATCACAGTTTGGCTATATTTCAAAACTGGGTTATGGCACTGGTTTTTGGGTCCTAAAACTATGAAAAAATGTGTGAATTAAAAATTTGGTAAATGTGCGTGTAGAGAAGGCCCTGTGGAGTGTACATCTAAAAAAGTTATGGATTTAGAGTTAAAATGAAGTTTGTATGAAAGACTGAAGAAAAATATAGCTGGATTCACAGACATGAAGGAAACTGCCATTGAAATGAATGGAGAGCTGCTGCTGTTTTGGGGCTTTTGTAAAAAATATGTGAATTCAAAATCTAGTGAATGCGCATGTCAAGGAGGTCCTCTGCGATGGATACATAATAATGGTTTCATATCTGAAGCACAAATGAAGTCGGTACGAAAGGTCAGAAAAACATGCAGGATCGGCTCATGTCCATTGAAATGAATGGGATTTTGCCGGGGTCATAAATGACCCCAAGTGACCACGAGTGTTACTATTTGCTCTCACTCAAAAATAAAGCATTTTTCAAAAACAGCACCTGCTCTACCTTTGAGCCTTTACCAGTACCCAATTCACCAAATACTTAATTAATAATAATATCCACTTCAGGAATTTCAGTGTTACAGGGCCATTTCTGGCTCAAAAATCGACTTTTTTTTTTCAAATGCTTTTTGCACGCACAGAAGGGGGATATAACCTGAGGGGGTGTGATAACTTTAAGACTCAAGCAGTGTCTTCCACTAGGAAAAGTATGTTTGTGTCTGTATGTGGAGTTAAACTCTGGAACAAATTGGGGGCAGAATATAAACAATGTCCAAATATTCATCATTTCAAATCAAGATATAAAAAAATGGTATGGTCAAAGTACCAGAAGGAGGAAATGGGTACTTGATTTACTAATGGGTGTCACAAAGTGCTGTATACTTTAAAGGTCAGATCTAACTAATAATGAAGTATATTGTGGTTGTTACTATTATACTATTGCAGTTGTTATTGCCATTGTTATTGCTATTGCTGTTGTGTTGTTATCATCACTATTTAAACTTTAAACTTTAAATGTAACAGTCTAGGATTAATACCTAACAATCTGTGGATTATTCTTAGAATCAAACTCAATCGATTCAGACAACAGTACTGCTATTGATGCTGATGGTAATATAAAGGAAATAAATTCTTAGAAGTAAATCATGCACATATCTATGTACTCCGCATTCAACATAACCCATAGTATAGGGCAGACATGTGGGGGCCGGCAGCTCGAGGAAACCCTCTTCTGGCAGCAGACTCCTAAAATGTGTCTCTTTTAATGCATAGTATAGGACACTTAACAAATGATGGTCCGGTTGCTCGGGGGCTGCTCCCCTCTGGCAGCTGGTCCAGTCACAGAAAAGAAGAAAAAGAAAGAAAAGCCCCGAATCCCTTTCAACACACATCATTAAGACCATTCTTGTTATCATGAACATCAATCAGTCTGCGATTACTGTACCTTTCATGTATTTTATGTATCATTCAAACACTTTGATACAGAGTAATGCTATATGGGTTGTAATGGTGATGGTGAACAACGGTAATGCCAACATGGTAATGAATTCTGTATGGGAGACAGAAATAATACACTGGTTGTAGAGTGTGAGATACTGTGAATGTTGACCTGGTATAATGCAGTGTCGCATTTGTTAATATGTAACCAACTCGGTTGATAGTTGTTTTGTAAAATGGTAAGAAATATGCACTGTTGTTAGTTATTGTTATTGAAGTTTATGAACAGGGGTTAAGCTTGTCTTCTTCCCACTCCTTTTCGAGCTGTAATGTAAATTTTTTTTTTTTCTTTTATTATGTATATATATATTTCTGTTTTTTCTTTTCTTCTTTAGCTCGAAATAAAATATTAAAAAAAACAAAAACAAAAAAAACAAAAAAAAAACATAAACATGTCCCACCAACCCACAAAATAATACAAATTGGTAAATTTAGTATCAGTGCATTTTTATGAAGTCAAACTAAAGATAGAACCCACATTTATTTCAAAATGTTATTTTATGAGTGACATACCCCAAATGACCCCGAGTGTAACTATTTGTTACACTCGTAACAAATAGTTACGGGTGTAACTATTTCATCACCGGCCCCAAATCTCTCCTCCCCTCTGTTCAGAACTTTACCCTCCTCATCGACGGTCACAATGTCACCCCCTCCGCCTCTGTACGCAACCTCGGCATCATAATGGACTCCACCCTCTCATACCAAACACACATCAACACCACATCACTAAAACATCCTTCTTCCACCTCCGCGACATTGCCCGCCTCCGCCCCTCCCTTACCCAGTCTACAGCAGAAATCCTCATCCACGCATTCATCACTTCCAGACTCGACTCCTGCAATAGCCTTCTCTATGGACTTCCCACCACTCATTTCCAAAAACTGCAATACATCCAGAACTCTGCCGCCCGCCTCCTCACCCATACCCAGTCCAGAGAACACATCACCCCCGTCCTCCAACAGCTGCACTGGCTACAAGTTCCTCCATAACCTGGCCCCGCCCTACTTCACCGAGCTCCTGCAACAACACCAGCCCACCCGCCACCTCCGCTCAGCCGGCACCAACCGAGCCTTTGCCATCGCCGCCCCCACCCTCTGGAAGTCACTCCCACAGCCCATTAGAAACTCTGACTCACTACCAACCTTCAAATCAGTACTCAAAACCCACCTGTTCAAACTAGCTTTTACTTAAACCCCTTTTTTGTTTTGTTTTAATCCCCATGTAAAGCGTCTTTGAGTGTCCAAAAAAGCGCTATACAAGTTTGATGCATTATTATTATTATTATTAGGCCCGAGCGCCATCAGGGCTGGCGAAGGGGCTCTTGTAATCGTATAGAGTGCGCGGAGCGAAGCGGAGCGCACTCCCCCAAAGTGCGCGGCGCGCACAAAACGAGCGCAAAGCGCTCGCCTCCTCTCAAACATGCACTAACGCACTCCTCTCCTCGTGCACGTTCCGTGCACGTGCACATGTATCAGAAAACGAACATTGTAATTG
Source organism: Neogobius melanostomus (assembly GCA_007210695.1). NCBI lineage: Eukaryota > Metazoa > Chordata > Actinopteri > Gobiiformes > Gobiidae > Neogobius > Neogobius melanostomus. The sequence continues at coordinate 890,823 of VHKM01000922.1, read as the reverse complement.
GATGGATACAACGGCAAATGACAGTTTCCTGTAAATATTGGACTTTTTAACAAATGTCAGTGTCATCTACAGTCTGTGCTGTAACTGTCCTTGTCGTCTCAGCTCCTCCCAGAAACACCTCGGTCCTGGTGCTGCCGTCCTCAGTCGTGTTCGAGGGGCAGAACATCACCGTCTGCTGCTCCTCCATCTGCGCCCCGCCCCCCTCCGTTTACCTGCGCAAACTGACCAATGGGACGCAGCGGCACTCGCCAGACGGGAACTTCCTGCTGGTCAACGTCTCTGCGCAGGATTCAGGCCTTTACCAGGTCAACGTCAGCAACGAGCTGGGCTTCGAGATCCACGTCTTCTCCATCAGCGTCAGAGGTACGGACTGTTCATACTTCTAATACGACTGTTACTAATACTACTACTACTGCTGCTATTACAGCTATTACTGCTATTACCGCTGTTATTATTAGTAGAGTGAATACAAATATATAGGAGAAGCATTATTTAGTAACATATGTAGCTTGTCCGAGGCGGGTCAAAAAGGCCGGTCTCCATACAGGTATTGTTTAATGGTACCCAGCCCTGACAGTACTTTGGCTATTGTTGAAGAAACCCACCGAGACACAGGGAAAACTTCTATAGGCCAGCGCATACCACAACGCGACGCCGCAGCACGTCATCTTTTGCAATTTATACATTTATCATTAACCCTCACCCTAACTGAGCACATTTTCGTTTTTATCATGTTTTCTTTGCTTTTTTGTCACTTTTTTGTCTCTTTTTTCATTGCTTTTTCGTTGCGTTTTGGCCGCATTTTGTTTTTGTAGTATAATGTAATGATCAAGCCACAAAAATGTGACCAAAACATGTCAAAAAAGCAACAAAAAAGGAGGAAATCATAACGACGAAGAAGCTTAGATAAGTTTTGTAGGTCTTAGCTTTCAAATAAGGCATAACACACTGTAAAGCTCAACTGCAGAAAATGCAGTGGGTTAAGGCGGGGGTTAAGAGGTTAATAATGGAATACGACACGTAGGTCACTGTAGCAAGAGAAGGAGCAAATGTGGCTCTGAATCAGGAGCTCCCTTTTTACGCTGCTCCTCTCGTCCCTCCAAACAAAGTTTATAGCAGTTTTCCTGTCTGTCACAGGCCAGAGACCCATCTGTGCCTCGGCAGAAGAGTAAAAAGCCTGTGTTTTCCTCCGCGCAACCTCGGTGTGCATTCTCTCATAGAAAATAATAGAGGAGGCCTAAATCGAGACACAGAGACATTGTACCCACAGAATCACCGATTTATTACACACTGCACTTTAGTTTCACATGTTTCCCCTTTCACACTCTCTCTTTTCTCCTCAGAGCGCAGCAGCCGCCATGTTCCCTCCTTCAGCCTCAGTCTGATCCTCATTTCTTCTTTCTGCGTTGCCGCTGGACTCTCCTCCGCCGCTCTGTTCCTCGAGTACGTCCGACGAGCGCGGAAGAAAGGCTTCTACCAGCTGCCCCAGTCCAACCCTCAGCCCACGTGAGCAGAACTGACGATTTATGAACTCCTGACTTTTCCTGTTTTCAAACCGTGGAATATGAAGGCAGTGTAGGTTTTACTGTTTGCCACAACTCGTTTCTAGCTCTCACCATCCCTCCTGCTCATCCCGGTTCTTCACATGGACAGATGGACATTTTGGGGCATGTGCAGCTTTGTCAGACTTGGAAGTGAGCGGCGTGGACCGCCGCAGAAATACAACGCACTAGATTTAGATTCGCTATAAATAAAATAATGCCGTATTTAGTGGCGCTGGGACGATACACTTTTATAACAATAATGGCTTATAATTGTGTTGCACTTAGTCACAAGTTTCTCAAAGCAATACACTGCTGTCATTATTCATTCACTCCACAGTCGGTGGCCAAAAGCTACTACTCACTCACACTGCATTCTCACAGACAGGGGAAAGTGTCTTGCTCAAGGACACAACGGCAATGTGCACTTGCGGGAGCAGGGATTCAAACCGCCAACCTCTCAGTTACTGGATGACCTGCTCCACCATCTGAGCCACTGTCGCCTTTTGTAGCGCCTTTACGCAACGTGAATTTATGATAAGAAAGCACAAGGTGAGTCATAATGTTGTTCTCTTGTCAAAAACAGACCTGGAGCTGTGTTTCGAGCCGTTGGCATATCTTTGAGTGATCTTTGGATCTTCCCCAATGGCTGTTCTCAGCAGTGCGGCGACAGCTCAGAGAAAGCTCCCCCTGAGGTCCTATATATCCAGGAAATACTTTCCTTTTCCATTTCTTTCTAAACGTAATCCATTCATTACAAAGCAAAAACATTCACCACACAAGTTGAGCAATGTAGGTTTTTAATTATGGTAAGAAAGACAAAGCCGTGAAAACAAGGAAGTAAAACTACTGGATATTTTGTTTCAACCAACAAAGTGTATTTTTTTTTCTTTAAAGGAATAGACCACCGTTTTTACCTTACCTGAGCTTAGACGAGTTGATGCGTAACTGTCTGGTCTTTGTGCGTGCGCTCAGTCACGCAAATGTTGTTAGCATTTAACCTTTCCCAGCATACTGTAGGTATAGCCCCAAACTGGGGTGAAGTTAGAAGCTACCAAGCTGTTCCACGTTTTCCCTGTTTAAATACGGTTACATGAAAAGTTACACGATCCAAATCTAGTTACACAAAATTAAACATTTTCTAAGCAGATAAAAAGGGGAACTATATATGTCATCAGGAGCACTTCAACGTCCGCGCAGTAAAGTGAGCTATTACTAGTCAAGTATCAAAGTATTGTGATACTTGGTTTCCGATACGATATCACAACAAAGACATATTGTGATATAATGCAAAACGATATTTTACACCTAAAAATGTTTTCGTGGCTACACGAACTTTGCTTTAAGACAACAACAGTCCAGTACGACATGCTTTAAAGTGGACATACAGTATCTTGCATATGGGCCTTAAAGATATACATAAAACATTCTTTTGGTGCCTCAAAACAGTGGCCTGTTCCTTTAAGTAAGGAGACACCAAACAATGTAAACGGAGTTCCAAATGCAAGACTTTCAACAAACAAAAATTTCTAAAAGATTCACATATCTAATGCTCCCTTTATTTTGATTGTCGCCGCACAAATGACTCACAGGGATTTAGCAACTTTTTAAACACCAAATGCTTTACTGCCGCAGCATTCCTCACACTAAGACCAGAGCGAGACACACAAAAGTACTTTATTTGCGTGGGGTTTTCTCTGGAGAGGTTCGAACCACTTAGCCTCTGGTTGGTGGGTGACTTCTTCCCTTCTCCACAGCTCCAGAGTTAAAGTTTGGTGGTAAATCTCAGCTGGATTGAGCAAACGAAGAAAGCATTTTGCTTTTTAATGGACTTTAGCTTGGAATGCAGCTAACAGGAGCTGATGCTTTGAAGCTAATGTGGCTAACGTACGGCTAACTTATCTTAACTTTGAATTAGCGCTATGGAAAAAGAAAACAACTCTCCAATGTGACTGTATTTTTCACCAGATCGAGTGGAAACAATAATCATTACAATGTAGATGCTAAAATAGAGCTTTAGACACAAGAGCAGCTAATGTGTGGCTATTGTCACTTAGTCTTAGCTAAAGTTTAAGCAAAAACTTTTAGAGTCGCGTATAAAAAAATACTACTATACAGCAATTTTTATGCTGATGTGTTCAATATTTGCAAAACAAAATCTTATGCTTCCAGATATAAGCCATGTATGACAGTGAAATGTTGATTTGTTTACTAGGAAGCTAGGTTGGCTAATAGTAAATAGCCAAATAGCCGCTAATAGTCAATAGGCTGTGGCTAGTTTTTAAATGGGAAAACTGCTACATGTGAGGCGCTTAATCATGGAATAATCTCATGGAATAACGTAATAAATGTGAACTTTTGGAGGTTGTTGCTAATGCTCCAGTTGTTGCTGGAGCCTTTTTCATGTCTGTAAAAACAATCAACGGTTTTTCATTTCATACCCCTCAGACGTGAAACAAATTGGTTTATATGAGTAGAGTTTAAAACCAGTAACTTTGTTTTGTACTCCTAACTAAACAAATATAGGCCAAGAGACAACTTTATTTTGCCGACAGCAATTATACGTTTGAAGGCGAGACGCTGCTTGTGAATAAGGAACGAAAACATTAGATTAAGATATATTATATTATTTGAAACTTTTGCTGTAGTAATAAATATGAGAAAGTTTTATGTTTTTATATAAAAATGTCTGCATACAAATGTCCAATGTTGGGTTTAAATGTATGGTATTAGTTTGTTCAATAAATCAGGCAGGAATGAGATATTAATAAATCTCTTAAAAAAAAAAGTCAAAATCTTGCTAAGTCCAAGCCTGTAAAGTGTTGAGTGACTAAAGTGGCAAACTTTGTCTGCACATGCGCCCTGTGTATATTTCTCCCGTCTTTAGCCGCTGCTGTCTCCCACAAAGGAAATGACCATATTTGGATTACAGCGTCATCTCAGTCACAGCCTTCCGTGCTACACGTGGATACCAAACATGCCAGTATTTGTGAATGAATAATGGTGGGAAATACCAGGGAGCACCACAGCCATGTTGGAGTTACTTCCTGGAAATCTACGGCTCGACAAGTCGACAAAACGTCATCAAATAAATATCGTAAAGAGAGAGTCTGGCCTATTTACATTAAAACTAAGATGTTAAGGGAGAAAAATAGCCAGGAGCTTAACATTGACCACTTTCACTGTCACTATGATGTTACTACTGTACTACCATGTACTGTGTCTGTGTAGTCATACATATTTCTGTGCTACATCGCCTGTGTCTGACCTCATGAATTGAAAAAGTTTCCATTCAGTTTGACCCAGAATCTGAAATAGAAGCTTCTCTCCAGCGATTTCTTTGAAAAGGTGATTGAATTTGGCCTGAATTTTTACCACAGAATATCGGTTTGCAAAGCGAGGCACGTCTACAAATAACAAGTACATTGAAAACTTCTAGGTTTGATAGGAAAATTATACATCCAAACTTTAAAATAATAGTATTGACAGTATACAATATGTAAAATATCATTAAATTACTATTCATTCACAAATACTGACATGTTGGGTATCCACGTGTAGCACAAAAGGCTGTGACCGAGATGACGCTGTCACTTCTTCGTAACAATTATATCAACAAAATAAAACCATACATTTAAACCTGACTCTATCCATTATTCTGATTTTGTTGCTGAAAATATGGTAAATGTTGGTCATTTTTATGCATAATACTCTTTATTTTAATATGAAAACACAAACTGACAGAAAAATTGCAACACATTTTTTCCTCATATTTATGTCACTAATAGACAGTTTAAGTTTAAATTTAATCTACATTGATCTCTACATTCATTTCTTTTCCCCCTGTACACATAGTTAAGATATAGATTAAAGTCTCAGCTGGGTCTTTGTGTTTTTGGAGTTATAGGTTTTGAAGTTTGTGCCGTGTCTTTTATTGATGTAAATGTGAACCGTTTGTCTTTTCGTTAAAGATATTTATTTCCTGCCTTGTCTCTTTTACTTCCTGCTTCACTCTGCTGTAGATTTAAGGTTTTCTTTAGATTATCTTTGTCTCTATTTGAACCTGACCCAAAGAGAAAAGAACCGTCTGTCCAAAGTTGGAACAGTTAGTGGATGTTTTGGCCCAGATTCTGTGATAGTCATGTGTTTAGGGTTTAACATAAAGACTTTAAAAGCTCGTGTTTATGTTCCACTGTCACAGACTCTCCGTCTTGTCTGTTTCTTACTGACCTCAGTGTGACCCCTAAACCAGGACCAAAACAGGACTAAACGAAAAATAAAAGTGAATCTACATAAAGACTAAATCAGGTCTTAATCAGAAAACCGACGGGCAATAGTCTCACATCCTCTCTCCATCTGCTTTTTCACTAAAATGATGTGCTGTCAACAAAACCCAATTGGAACAATGAGACTGCAGTGCACGCCTTTGTCCAGCAGACGGCGTTGGTGAGCCTAACATACGCTTTTATGTACACTACAGAAGAAGACAGTTTAGCGGTGTTTCAACTTCCTGAAAACGTTTGGATATTGTGTTTTTCTGGGGCGACTGGTGCATTCTGAAGTAAAAGTACGGAATTGTTACTTAACTAAATATGAATGGGAGAACGGCAAAAAGAAAGGCACATTTTTACAGATCTTTTCATTTATAAATCGCTTATTTAAAAACTAAACAAGCAGCAGTCCTTCTGTGGACCCACCACCTGCAGGAGGAGCCATAGGGGCTGGTGCAGCTCCAACAGCTGCCCCCACGACCCGGCAACGGACAAGTGGAAGAAAATGGATGGATGGACTAAGAGCATGCCAAAGGAAAAACAAACTGTATAAAAACTATTTAAAAAAACGGACCTCAGATAGTGGAAGAAAATGGATGGATGGATGGATGGATGGATGGATGGATGGATGGATGGATGCATGGATGGATGGATGGACAAGCCGCAGTCCGGGCGGAAATGCCCAGACTTCCCTATCCACACACACTTCCTGCAGCTGTTCTTGGGGGACCCTGAGGCAACACCAGGCCACAGAGACATAGTCCTCCAGTGTGTCTTGGGCCTTCCGCGAAGACCCCTCCCAATGGGGCATACCCGGAACACCTCCCGAGGGAGGCGACCAGGAGGCATCTGAAACAGATGTCAGAGCCACCTCAGCTCCTGACGTGAAGGAGCAGGGGCTCTATTCCGAGCTCCTCACCCTATCTCTTACGCCCAGATTCCACATCTTCCGCCTGTTTGCTCAGCTTCACTCCGCTCCAGACGCCTCTGGTCCTCTCTGCTGCAAATTCACGATGAGCTCGAAGCAATAAGTTTGAGAAATAAAACTCCTACTAAAATAATAAACAACTATTTAGGGGCATAAACTCCGGTTACAGAGGAGATTGCTTTGAAGCTAAACCACCTCTCTTTCACTATCACAAGTTGTACTTTTTTCCTCCTGCGTGAGGGAGAGCGGGGAAGAAAAAGTTCTATGAATGAGAGCAGCAGAATCTTGATCGTGTTGTGTGATTGTTTTTGTGCTAATAAACTCCTACAGAGGGAAATATTGAGGTTAATTTGTGTAAAATAGTGACATGTCAAAATAAAGTTGATCCGTATTTTTGTCTGGGAGGAACAGAGCGGCAGGCCGGTGACAGAGGGAAGTGGAATGTTGCTCAATAATTAAAATAGCAATGTTTTTACTGCGGAGGTCAGGGCAGAGTGGAAAGGCACGGACACGGAGAAGGGTCACTCAGCTCCCTCTTCACCACAAAAGTCCAATACAGCGACTGCATCACTGCCGACGCCTCACCAATCCATCTGTCGATCTCACGCTCCATCCAACCCTCACTGAGAACAAGACCCCAAACACTTACACTCCTCCACTTGAGGCAAAGACTTTTCACCAACCTGGGGAGGTGTCTCGGATTGAATAATATATCAACAAAACAAAATCATCAATTCAAATCTCGATCCTTTTATTGTTTTTCCCCATTCCCTTGCCATACCTCACCTTAAAATGGGATAAAAAATGATTACATTTGTATATTGTAAGCCTCTGGTCATTTCCACGCTCCAGCTCTGGCCCAGTTTGAGCTCTTAATAAACCCCTGAATGACAAGTCTCTTTAGCACTTCTTTTATTTTGGCGGGACTCCGAGCTTTCAGTTCGTCGCCATAGGAACTGCAGCCCAGGCGAGAAACGCTTCGACAAACAAACCCTTTCAGACCCAACAGCTCTCCAGACGTTGAAGCGGAGAGTTATTAACCAACGCAGCTTTAGTCAGGGTTAGAGTGGCAGGAAGTTGGAGACGTAAAATCTCATGAAGAAAATATGCTAACGATAAAAGGTTCGTTTGTCTGTGGCTCAAGGCTCAGTCCTGACAGTGTTGACTATCAGCATGAGGAGACAGAACAGGGAGACAACCTCTCTAACCACTAAGCCATGCCTGTAACAGGCAGCATTCACATTATTCTAGAGCGGGGTGCCCAAAGCATGGCCTGGGGGCCAAAAGCGGCTCTCTGTCCCATTTTTGTTGGCCCTCAGGCTTTTTGCTGAATTGGACCATTTCGGAGAGAGATGTCCCTTCATTGTTTTGAATATCGTCTCCACTTTTGGACGCCTTTATGAGACAGTCATGTGACTTTAGTTCATATGTGCTGAGAGAGAATACGCTGGACTTTGTGACAGTTTTTGTTTCATGTGGAAAGGTCCAGCCGTTACAGAGACATTAACCATAATCATTCACAGAACACGAACGTCTCAGTCGCATTTGGCTTCTGTCATTGTTGATGTTTTAACTTCTCAGTCAAGTCGGCCAACAAGGTCTTTCACATCTTCCTTCATGAAGAAACCCTTCGTCCAATCGTTCCTACTTCAGATCAAAAGCGCTGATGGAAAAACTGGTTTACACTTCTGTCATTTCACTTCATGGCACTTACACACTTCTGTTCCATAAATAACCACCGGCCTCTCGTAAAGTACACAGGGTCAAACCGTTCGGAGACGACAGGAACCAACAGGCTCTACCCAAACAACAACAACGCGGTTACATAACAGTATTTTACAACGATCTAACCCCGAGGAGCGTCGTAACAAATCTGCAGGAAGTGCCTCGGCTTCAGAGGTCAGAGGGTGAAGAGGAGTTTAAACACACGCGGTCACAATGTGTTTTAGCTGAGTCCACACATGAGTTATCACAAGAATAATGTCCATTTACAAGATAAAACAGACGAGTGGAAAGTGCAGCGACAGTAGCAGAGACAGCGATAAAAGACTGAAGAGTATAAGGCAGGGACATAGTGATAAAAATGAATATCTCAATATTTTTGCAAACCATCAGAAATATGCAAAGGTGTGCTGTAAACAACTTCATTTACTTTACTTTGCCACTTAAACAGATAATTGAAAAAACATCCATCCATTTTCTTCCTCTTAATCCGGGGCCGGGTGGTGGAGGCTGCAGCCTGAGCTCAAAGATTTTTGATTTAAAAATAAAAAATCTTTGAGCTGTTCTGGGGGAATCCTGAGGAGACACCAGCCCAAATGTTTAACTATTTTCCCCCACATTTTCCCATATTTGTTCTGCATTATTTCCTCCCCAGACTTTTTGTTTCTCCCACATTTATTTACATGTTTACGATGTTGCACATTCTTCTAAACAGCAATGTCGATATCGTATACGCACCTCTAACCTCGAATGAAGAGAGTGAAATGTTCCCTGTGTCTCCGTCGGGACGTATAGGAAGAGTACCTCGTGTGTGAGACGAGGTGCTGCAGCACATACTTGCATATATATATATATATATATATACTGTATATATATATCTGACAGTTTGTAAACATTTCGCTACATCGTTGTTATTGAGAAAGTCTCCAAATATATTGAGATATTTGTTTTTGTGACTATCGCCCAGCCCTAGTTTTTGGTTTGTGGTGTTATTTAATTCTCTGCAGCGCTCGTGTTACCCAACACTGATCTACATTCTCCCAGAGAAGGTTTTTGGCCACGTTAGATTGGAGTCCCCGATGATTCAGGCGGGACAGAGTCTGAGGGTCAAAAGTTTCCATGAAAAAGATATGAGGACCCATTTGAGTTTTTAACCGAGTGAGGACATTTTTGGTGGTCCTCATTTATTTGAAGGACCACATATTGAGGGTCAAGATGTGATTTTAGGGTTAGGGTTAGAAATGGGTTTAGATTAGGGTTAGGGTTAGGATTAAGGTTAGGGGCTTAGGGTTCAGGGTTAGGCTCTGGGTAATACATTATGTCTATGACTGTCCTCACCAAGAAAGAATTACAAGGATGTGTGTGTTTGTGTGTGTTTTAAAGTAGACTATCTTTACAGTCACTAATAGACACCGGTGTGGCGGCTGGAGTGTCTTGCTCAAGGGCAGGCCCACTGCTGTGTGCTTATGTGCTTATGTGCGAGGGCAAAGGCTTTAGGAGGGCCAAATGCTGAACTCCTCTGACTGGACGAGCCTTCGGTGCAGAGGTGATAAATCGGGTCCAGATGAGATGACAGACGAGCGAGGCTTTGTTTGTGTGTCAACCGGAGCAGGAGCCAGTAGAGCCTGTACTTTGTCCTCACACTGAGGGACTCTTGTTCGAAATGATCCCTCTGCCTCTTCTGTCACAAGTTTCACAGCTTGTTTTAGGGTCAGTTCTAAATGTGTTTTTGGAGAGAGATCAATAAAAGGACCAGACTTTGACCTCGATGTGAATGACACTGGGTTCAGAGGGACCACAGTGCTCTACCGCCACCTGCAGGACAAATGTTTCAACTTCATTTTTGAAAAGTTTAGTGTTCTTCTTTTGAGGTGTTAGTGTCTTCATTAAATATCTGTTCTTAATGGAGAGCACATATACACTGTTTGATTTCATTCAATGATGACTTCAAACCACGTTCTCACCAAAAACTCTCAGATTTTATTCATTTTTATTAATTCAATAGGTCGCATTCATGATTTAGAATGTGATGATGTCATAATGTCATTTTATAACAAATGGTGTCCAATGAAGCTTTCTAAAAAAATCTTTAAAAGTGAAAAACCTTGGTTTACTAAAGGAATACCCCTCCTGGAGCCGCCACCTTAACGTGGTGGAGGGGTTTGAGAATGATCCTGGAGCTCTGTTGTCGGGGCTTGGTGCCCCTGGTAGGGTCTCCCATGGCAAACAGGTCCTAGGTGATGGGTCAGACAAAGAGCGGTTCAGAAGCCCCTTATGAGAGACCAACAGGCCCGGTTAGAACCATGAGGCCGTCCTTCTGTGGACCCACCACCTGCAGGAGGAGCCATAGGGGCTGGTGCAGCTCCAACAGCTGCCCCCACGACCCGGCAACGGACAAGTGGAAGAAAATGGATGGATGGACTAAAGGAATAATAAGAGCATGCCAAAAGAAAAACAAACTGTATAAAAATTATTTTAAAAACGGACCTCAGATAGTGAGATCAAATACAAAACATATAAAAAATAAATTAATGAGCATTATAAGAAATGCAGAGAAGGACTATTATAATAGAAAACTGAGAGAAAATCATGGAAACATGAAAGAAACATTGAATGTATTGAATAAATTAATAAGACCAAACTCTAGACAAGAAAAGATACCAGACCATTTCATTGAGGCAAAACTATTGCCAATGAATTTAATTTGTTTTTTACAAATATTGGAGCTAATATTGCGAACACTATGAATGCAACTAACGGAAATAAAACATATAAATTGGGAAGCAGAATCATGCAGTCCCTGTTTGGTGAAGAGATCAGTGAATATGACATCGTATCTATTGTAAATAAATGTAAAAATAAAACCTCCACAGACAGTGATGGACTAGACACAATTATTAAAAGAACTATTGACTACACTGTTAAACCACTGACTATCATTTGTAATCTGTCCATACAAACTGGTGTTTTTCCTGAACAAATGAAAGTTGCTAAAGTAATTCCCCTGTTCAAAGATGGAGACAAGCACAAATTTAACAATTACAGACCAGTGTCGCTGCTCTCACAGTTTTCTAAAGTCCTTGAGAAATGGTTTGCACAAAAATTAACAAACTTTTTAGATAAACATAAATGAATCACTGAAAAACAGTCTGGATTTCGATCACAAAGATCCACAATCCCAGCGCTCTCTGCATTGGTAGAAAATATATCAGCTGCAATTGAAAGAAAAGAGTACACTGTAGGTGTGTTTATTGACCTACACAAAGCATTTGACACCATAAATCATGATTTATTACTGTCATAATCATCCAACTATGGGATTAGGGGTATAACACATCAGTGGCTCCAAAGTTATATTAAAAACCGTAAGCAGTATGTACTAGATTCTGAATGTAGAGAGGTCATATGTGGAGTTCCACAAGGGTCTGTTTTAGGGCCATTGCTTTTTATTTTGTTTATAAATGACATTTGTGACTCAACAAACAGGTTAAATTTTTTGTTGTTTGCTGATGACACCAGTATATTTCAATCAGGAAGTAATTTGTTGGAGCTATCGGAAAGAATTGAAGAAGAAATGTTAAAAGTGAGAAATTGGTTTAACGAAAATAAGTTATCTTTAAATTGGGACAAAACAAACTATATGATTTTCAGTAATCATAGCAAAATTGATAATGTGAAAATCACAATTGATAAAGTTAGTATAAAAAGAGTCAAGGAAGTTACGTTTCTAGGTGTTGTTTTAGACGAAAAATAGATTGGAAAGCTCAAATTGATTATGTAAAAAGAAAGGTCAGCAAAAGTTTTGGCGTTTTATATAAAGCTAGAGATTTGTTTGATTGTAACTTGAGTATGCTCAATGATTCTCCCATATTTCAGTTATTGTGTTGAAGTCTGGGGTAACAAAAAAAGAGCAATTGGAATGATCTGTAAGAAAGGTTATAGAGAGCACACTAATCCTTTATTTATCGAAAATAAACTTCTTAAATTTAAGGATCTCGTCGACTTAAAAATTGTGATTATTATGTGGAAAGCTAAACAACAAAAAGCCAAATGATGTTCAAAGTAATTTTGTTGCAGAAGACGTTTCCCATAGAAGATAATATAACTTTCAGAATATGTTTGCAGGAACATCGTTGAAACGGAAATGTTAAATGTTGCATGTACAAGTGTTTACAAATTCAAAACAATTTACAAAGACAAAATTCTGAGTGATTACGAAAAAGTTGAAAACACCTGAAGTAAACTGTAAGACAAATGATGCTGTTTTGTTATGTTTTATGACCTGGTGAGGAGTTGGGGTGGAATGATGGGGAATCTAACTGATTTCATTTTGTTGTAAAGTTGCTAATGGAAACAGATAATGCCAGATTAATCTTTCCTCTGTTCCTTTTTGTTCATGTATGGATGGGGGAAAAAATGTGTATGGCATGACATGAACAAATAAATAAATAAAAAATAAAACAAGTGTCAGGTGGAGGGCAGGGACCAATACAACTCTATGGGAGAAATACAGTTTTTGTAGGAAATCTCCAAAACTAAAATTAACAAATGATTTTCCTCATCAGTATTTGACAGTGAGTGGAGTCACAAACCCGCCGTGTTATTTTTATGTCTGAAAGTCCTTCCTATTGACCAACATCACGCTCATTTTTTGAATATTGTCTCCACTTTTGGACGCCTTTCAGAGAAAATGACTGGACATTAGTTTATATGTGCTGACAGAGAAGACAATATACATGGAAACAGTTTTTGTTTCATGTGGATTCTCCCAGTAATGACCAAAAACGAAGACAAACATTTTTGCAATTCGCCAGTTACCATAGTTACCATAGTTACCATAGTTACCGCCATGGAATTTTCAGTTGCTCCACCTCATTAAACTATGGGTTCGTTAGAATGTTGTGATGTCACGTGAACGCAACCTATTGGCAATATACATAAACAGTATGTGAAAAGTGAAAGTAAATGACATAAGACATAACTATAAAAGGATAATAATATATAATATGTATATAATTAATATAAGCATAGATCTGCTGTAACAATTGTCAAAACAAATCAAACATTTCCAAAATCAAATGCAATAAACGCTTCATTAAACATACATACATTATCTTTCTATAGGTTCTCAACAGTATAGATATTTATACTGCACAGATATATGAACATTTATATAGATATACAACAAGCCTTGAATTATGTCTAGAGATGTTTTAGCAAGTTTTTAACAACAATAAATGATGGCAGGTGTGGGGGTTTAGTTTGAATAAAACAGATCTAATTTATTGCAATTTGGTGCTTTTTAAATGGCCACGTTTGTTTTTGTCAGCCTCATACACAGCAGTAAATATTAGGAATGGGAAAATATCGCAATACTTCTTTGTTGTGATACGTGTATCGTATCGCAAACTGTGTATCAAATACTTTTAATACTCAACTCAGTTATAGAAAAAACTAGTAAAAGATAGTTTAGTTAAATCCAGATTTGGTGATGATTAGTTTAAACAAAAGAACCAGACTTTTAAAATCAGAGGCGGATAGTACTCAGTTACATTTACTCAAGTACAAGTACTTTTTAGAGTAGTTTTATCATACAGTACTTTTTACTTCTACTTGAGTAAAATCATAATGAAGTATCTGTTTCTTACTTGAGTACAAATAATTGTTACTTTCCCCACTGTGAGTAAATAAAATAGATGTAGTTCGTCTCGTGTTACTTACTTTTGTTTTCCTGTATTTTCTGTCATTTTCGTGGAGTTTCTTTGTAAATATCATGGTTTCCACATGATTTTATGTTTTGTTTCACACAATTTATGGCGTCACTCAAATAACATTTTCTCCTAGTCATTCTTTTACTCTTACTTGAGTAAATATTTTGGCTACTACCCATCTCTGCTTCTGCCATTTGCACTTTTCAAAATACTTTAATCAATGTCAGACTGATTTATATTTAATTTGTTAATGTTGGAGCCTCAACTTTATTATTTGGGGTAAAATATCAGTTCGTCATAATGAAAAATGTAATGTTTTGTGCATTGGAATATGTTGTATTGGAAATACATATTGTATCGGGCACTCAGTATCATGATACGCATTTGATCGCAACAAAGGTGTATGGTCCCAGCCCTAGTACATATCATTGCAATATTAATTAATTTCATTTGATTTTCAATTTGCTATTTGAATATATACATTTAAAATCTATCCACGCAAAGTTGAGTTGCACCACTAAAAATATAACTAAATAACACAGGATATAGTTGTTACAAAATGAAATAATGTCTAATTATGAATAGTGTCTAAAACGGCAGGTGTCTGAGGCATGGATGTATTATAATTAACGGTCTGAGGTCAGTCAATGGGTCAGTCAGAGCCATGGATAAAAGGTCTGAGCAGGAAATGTCTTTGTTACAGTTTTGATGCCTTTATTGTGAAACCCCAGACCGGAAGCTGCCATCTCCGCTACCGCTAGCTTTAGCCAGCTCTGCTAACCAGAAACGCATGCAGACGTGAAAATGTTACCGCTGTCCGTTAAAGACGACGAGTACAAACCGGCCAAATTTAACCTGCTGCTCAAGCTCTCAGGATGGTTCAGGTAAAATGATAAAATTACAGAAAAGTTGTCCCGTAAAAGAGCGCTACCTGTGATGCTAAAGGCTAATGCGGCTAGCTGCCAGCTGTTTTGAGTGGATGAGGGAATGCTAGCACCGGCTAACCGGCTAAACTCCACAAAATCTGACCAAAATCAATCATAACTACTTAAAATGACTTTGACATCAACTTTAACATATACCGGAACATGTATTGGATTGATAAAGTGCTTAACAACTAAATAATCGTGCTTTGTTGCTTTATTTTTTGACAAAAGATTAGAATTTTCTGTGTGTATGTATCCATCTTTTAGGTCCATTCTCGCCGACAAAACCTCCAGGAATTTGTTCTTTTTCCTGTGTCTGAACCTGTCCTTCGCCTTCGTGGAGCTGGCCTACGGGCTGTGGAGTAACAGGTAAGCCCGGGGAGGTGCAGGGAAGAGCGGACAGAGGCCAGAGCTGGAGCCGCTGGTCTCGGTTTGGGGTTTGGATGTGCCACGTATGTCTTAGGCTGACTCTGCGCTCATTCACTAACCGAGCAACGGGACGAGCCAAACAGTGAACAAATGAGCAGAAGAATGTCCAACTAAAAAGTGTGTACTTATGGACACGAGTAATATCACTCCAATATATGTTTAAAGTACTTAAGCGTTTACTGTAGAAAATGCTAAAGTAACAATTACAAATCATTGCAAATAAGCAGAGGTGGGTAGAGTAGGCAAAATATTTACTAAAGTAAGAGTAACGTTACTTTGGAATGGAGTACTACCCGCCTCTGTAAACAAGTGTTGTGTTATAATAACAGCTTCAAAAACATATGATGACGCCCCAATTTACAGTAACACTAGCCTTCTCCTTGTTGTGCTTCAGTGACGTTACATCTGCACAGCGCCACCTACTGTTCTAAAGTGTTCATCATAAAGGTTTAAATGGAGCAAAAGACAGCTATGTTTAATTTGACTTTGGAGCCTTCAGAGAAATGTTGTGGAGTAGAAAGTATTATATTTTTCTTGTCAAATCTACAAGAAAAGAGTTCAAAAATATTGCTCCAGTAAAGTACAGAACCTCATAAACTTTATTTGGTGCAGAATTTAAGAAGATTTAACTTATTGACCACATCTGGTTATCAGGAACAGTGTAGAATAACACTGCACAATAGAAGAAACTCCTAATATTTTGTTTAGAAAATGTCATTATACAGTATTATATTTATGTCAATTTTATTGACATAAATTGGTGTGTGTGTATGTATGTATGTATGTGTGTGTGTGTGTATGTGTATATATATATATATATATATATATTTATTACACACACACAAAATTAAGTTTGATAAATAGTAACTCTGCACAACTAAGTGGGTGACCAGTGCGTAAGAGAGGAGGATACTTCAAAAACATAGTTTATACCCAGTTTTTGTTTGAGTTAAAAAGTTAACAATTAGACCTGCTGTCACTTAAAATTAATTGTTAAGTATTTTTCATAACTTCTAGTATTTAATTTCAGTTACATTTTCAGTCCACCTACCAGTGTAACTGAGGCAAAGTAAAAAAACAAACCTGTTGCAGCAACTTCCTTCCTCCTTTGTCATGTGTGCTGTGCCTCGGGGCTGTTGCTGTTCTGTTCTATCACATATGCAAACGTCTACTGTTTTCTTTGACTTATCTGATAAAACAAGATTGTGTATTTCAAACAGACGTGTTGTAGAATCGGGCTAGAATAGAGAAAAGCATCTTTGGACACCCATTGGTTCTTGTTGCTGTTGTAAATAATCTCCTGCTCGTTTCCTCGATGTTCCCGCCTCAGTCTCATAGTAACTGTCATAACACTGTCCTATAAAGCTCTCAAATTACACAATCTCACCAGTAAAGTAGAAAGTATGTTGCCTGAGGGCCAGAGCTCATGATATTCCTGTTTCCTCTCCGCTTTAGGCTCTAATAAGTCTAGTTTTCTTGTCTTTGGGCTGTAAAGTAACACCGTTATTGTCTGTCTTCAGTTTAGGCCTCATCTCGGACTCGTTCCACATGTTCTTCGACTGCACAGCGCTGCTGGCTGGACTTGCTGCATCAGTCATCTCCAAGTGGAGGTCCAACGACAGCTTCTCTTACGGGTAACTGCAGTAAACACTGTCCTCAAATGATCCACTGATGTGGGCCATAATCTCACCTCATCTCTTCCTTGTCTTCAGTTATGTGAGAGCGGAGGTCCTCGCTGGCTTCGTAAACGGATTATTCCTCATCTTCACGGCATTTTTCATCTTCTCCGAAGGAGTCGAGGTCAGCTCATGTCACTGTTTTCTTACATTCCCCCAAAATAACTGTCACAAAAACACTTGGTTGTTTCTAATGAAAGAACTCCAATGTGAAAAAGACGCAGTAACCGCTCCAAATCCAAACATACAGTTGTGGAGACACTGGAGAGCTCATGCGGTTCCTTTCAGACGTACCCCACTCATCAGCACAATAACTCAGCCAGGGCAAACCTTATCAGTGTCTCTACCTCTGTGTAGCATCTGGTCAATATTGAGATGACCAAAACTGACGGTTTAATGACTTATTGTGTCATCAACCAACGTTAGAGCATGGCAAGAACAAATAAAAGATAATTACCGTTACAGCTTGTTACATTAGTTTTCTTTGTTAGCATTTCCAAATTACAATTTACAATACACATTTCAACTAGCTCCAAAATATTTCTTATTAACTACACAAACCTGGTTCTCCTATTGACCCAAGCTATGTCTGTGTAGTTTCAAACTGTGGCCCTTTTGCATTTAGACTTTTTCCCCTTCTTTTGTTAATGTCAAGCTAATATCTGTTACCATACTTCCAGTAAACAGGAAATTACCAAAAATAAAAGCTCAATACTATAATCAAAGTGGTGCTAAACGACTTTGTTGGCCCTTACAGCAGGATGCCCTCCCGTGCTATAGCTAACGTGGCTTCGAGTGCAATTGATGCGTTTAATTCTCTCACTATTTAAATATTATGTAGGGACAAAGCGAAGTGCGGGTATCAAAAGTCAGCCTCGAGCGGTTCACCACAGACCCAGCTCAGAGCAGCTTCGAACACCGCGAAACTCCTGAGGGCGGGGACAGTCTGCGCAGACAGGCTGAGGAGGGTGGCTCTAAACACGGCTGCACTCCGCTGTGAGGCATCGCTTCAGTTTGACTCAATACACAGGGTCTGTAAATGCTACATTTGAATGGAAGTAAATGTACCTGTAGGCCACTGTTCTCTTGAAATATTTGACGGCGCACAAAGAGACAAGTCCTGTATTTCCAGTGCTGATGGTGCTTTAAATGCACTTGCAGCTTATAGACCTGTGCGGCTTATATGTATACTGCTTTTTTTCTTTATACATTTTGTTGGTGCGGCTTCTATTCAAGTTAGGGCTGCAACTAACGATTATTTTGTAATCGATTAATCTATCGATTATTTTTACGATTAATCGAGTAATCGCTTGGCTGTGAATTGTGTAGAAAAATTTAATGTTTTCTTTTTTTTTTATCACAAAAAGCTAAAGTGGCACCACGTGAGGACATATTGATGGCATAAACTTAAAGTAAATGTTTGTTGGAGGCTCTTGGCGCTAATTCTGCTTTCTGATTGGATGAGACACAGACAGATATTCATGAAATTTACAATGTACAAAACACTACAGACCCTAGCTATAAAAACAAAGTAGGTTTTCATCAAAAATATTACATTTTCATGTCATTTTTGCTCCATTTGAGTCTGTGTGAACCAGAAAACGATTAATCGATTACTAAAATAGTTGTCGACTATTTCAATAATCGATTAGTCGTCGATTAATCGATTAGTTGTTTCAGCCCTAATTCAAGTGTGCTCAATAGTCCAGAAGTACTTTTCTAGTCATTGCACTTCAACCACTGGTAATTCTCTTGAATAATAACTAAATGATATTTCCAGAACTAAGCTAAAGAGGACCTACTGTAGGATGTCCAGGACTTGCCCAGTGTTTAGCTATTACTCACAGTTTCAAAGTACAGCGTCAACAACAAAGATGATGACCACCTCGTTTAGAGATTAGGAAAGCTGTCATTTATGTAGTTTGTCAGTGTGAAATCAGCTGAACAGTTTTGAAAAAAATAACATAGTTTTACACATTAACACAAGCTGTACATTAGAGATGAGGCAAGGCAAATGTATTTGTAGCAATACAGCAGCTCAAAGTGCTTTACAGATCAGATAAAGAATATTTAGCTGCCTTTAGCAACGATAAGACCCCATGGAGACACAGGGGCACATATTAGCATTCATATCACGGTTTAGTTGTGATTATGATTCATCTGGCGGCCATCGTCTAAAATAATTGTGTAATTTGAATGTCTCTGTTTCCAGAGAGCCTTGGAGCCCCCAGACGTGCACCACGACCGGCTGCTGCCCGTCTCCATCGCTGGGCTCCTGGTGAACTTAGTGGGAATCTTTGTCTTTCAGCACGGGGGACACGGACACTCGCACGGGGACGAGGGTGTGTCTGCTGTATCTATAATCATAATAACATTCAGACTGAGGAGTAAAGCCTTAGATCTCTCCTCTAACCTCCTCTTCTCTCTTCTGTCTCTGCAGGTCACGGTCACAGTCACTCCCTGTTCAACGGCAGCCTGAGCCAGGGACACAGCCACGCAGACAAACACTCGCATGGTGGGCACAGTCACGGCGGGCATGGACACTCCCATGACTCCCACGACCTGCACGAAAAACACTCGCACAGTCACGGAGGGCACGGACACAGCCACGACGACCACCAGTGTCATGGTAAGGGATGTAACTCTCTTGGAGGATTCTTGATCTTTTATACCACAAATTATATAAAAGTCATGATCCAAAACACACTCATCTGCAGGTTTTAGGGATGTTTTTCTAAACCTTTTGTCCAATTCGCACACATTTCTTTTCTCAAGTGTTACCCAATTTGTCAAAATGACTGTAAAATGCCCACATTTATATTAACAAAGTGCGCAAGGGAATACCTTTTGTTTCAATTGACGAGTCATTGAGGAGGAAAATATGAAAATGCTGACGTGTCTGTGGGTTTGTTATATTTGTAATGGCTCCATTTTGTCTTTTTTCCAGATGAGCCTCTTACGCCGGGAAAAGGCTCCAGTAAACAGATCCTACAAGGTGAGAACTGAAAACCTATTAACTGACCACGACTAGAACATCTTACTGTAGTTTTCATGTAAAAAACTGACCAAACTCCAGGAAGTAACTCCAACATGGCCGTGTTTATTTTTATTGATTGGTTTATTTGGTAGGGACAGTGCAAGTTAATGAACAAGCCACACCAGATCGTAGCCTTGGTCTAATTTCCATCCATCGTCCCCCATGCGCACTCTCCAACATCCTGACCTATTGTACATGTTTTTAGTGGTAGGGGAAACCAGAGGAAACCTACACAGACACGGGGAGAACATGCAAACTCGATTCCCACCATGGACAGAAAGGCCCTGTCCATGGTGGGAACGAACCCGGACCTTCTAGCTGTGAAGCACAAGCGCTAACTGCTGTACTACCGTGCCTCTCCCTGGTCTTTTCCACGCTTATTCATTCACAAATACTGACATGTTTGGTATCCAGGTGTAGCATGAAATGCTATGACCGAAATGACGCTGTAATCCAAATATGGTCATTTCCTATGTGGGAGACGGGAGAAATATACACAGGGCGCATGTGCAGACAAAGGGACTAAACTTTAGGGCCGTTTTCATTCCACTCTTTAACAACATCTGCACTTTAGTCGCTCCATAAGACTCACTTTACAGACTCCACTCACTTCCACTACATTTGGAAGGTTTGGCAAAAGTTTGAACTTTTACATTTTCTTATTCAAAAACTTAACACGGTCCAAATTCCCTCTGAGGAAATCTTTGTATGTTTTTGTGTCAATTTAGTTGCATTTAAACCTGGCTCCGTCCATTATTTAGATATCACAATTTTGACAATTTTTATGCATAAAACGCCTTATTTTTAAATGAAAACGACAAATGACAGAAAACTTTTGATACATTTTTTTTCTTTGTTTTTAAAAGTTTCAAATTGATATCTCTGATTATGATTTTTCCCTATTCACCTGCAGCGTCTCGCCCTAAACGATGTCTTTGCATGATGTTTGTGCCTAAAAACTTCCCAATAAACGCTCTAGTCCAAAGTGGCCACTAGAGGGAGCTCACGCATCATAACACTGCTTTTGTAGATCAGGGATTTCTGAACTTAATTTAAATCAACAAAACCTATCAAATCTTATATTTATTTGCATTTAACACACTTTTTCCTAGTAATTGAAGTGAATTGTGCCAAAATCAAGGCAAATTGGATTTAAACTGGCATTAAATCAAAATTTCTTTAAAAATAATGACATAATGTGACTCTTTCTACGGCATAGGTTTGTCATAAATATAAAAAATATGGTCTAAAGCAAATTCATCTGCAGTTTTGGTGGAAATTGTGCATGATTTTCCGTCCAATTTGCTCTTGAATCTTGAAATGTTTGCAGTAGTTTCATGTATATATTTAATGTGATAAATGTGTGTGTTTGTAGGCGTCCTGCTGCACATCATTGCCGACACTCTGGGCAGCGTCGGCGTCATCATCTCGGCCATCCTGATGCAGAAGTACGACCTGATGATCGCAGACCCCATCTGCTCCATGCTCATCTCGCTGCTCATCGGAGTCAGGTAAATATTCAGTCTTCAGATGTTCTCCGTGTGTCTGGGTGAGTTTCCCTCATCAGTCAACCTAAAACATGCACAATAGTTCTCCAGATAAAAGGAAGGCTTGAAAAGCATGGGACACTCCCTCCATTGCAGCTTTCCTTCAACTGAAGTGAGTTTCTTATCAGTGAAATTGGTTTTACTTGTAATATTTGTGCGTAGGACGTGATGTCATGCGCCTCTGCAAGGTTAAATCATGCAGACTAAAGCGAGAGCTCAGTCAGTGCCGCTTCATCTGTTCCCTGCCCCCCTCTCACTCGCCCTGTGCTCTAACCGCCCTGTCTCAGAGTCTCGTTTCTCTGCTCCTATAGACCTTACGTGCGTGTGCATTTAGAACACTGTGGCGGCTTCTCTGCGCAGCCACAGTGTCGTGCAGGGGGGTCTATGGTTATTGAGGATGGCCTACATCGTGCTCCTCATTCTTAGTCCAGCCGGTTACTTTCCCTGTCCGTCATGCAGTTCCCCCAGCACACTTGACTGATCAATTTTCATTTGTATGTTAAGCCCTCAGTCACCAACCTCGGTGTCACTATTGACAATGATTTTAAACTAGACAATGCAAATATTTTATCCAAGCTGAAACCTTTTTTATCCCAAAAAAACGTTTGTGCAGGTCGTTCATGCTTTTTGCGCTTTACACTGGAATCAGTCACTTTGCATTTACCCACTTATAGTTTGTCCATAATTCTGATGCGCGTCTTTTAACTGGGAGCAAGAAACACGAGCACATCACCCTGACTTTAGCCTCACTGCCCTAGCTCCCGGCCTGTTTTGGAGGTGATTGTTTTTAAATATTTGAATTGACAGGCCTCACAATACAGTATATCACGGACCTCATTCACATTTACATACCATGATCTTTTACGCCATGAATTCATAAAAAGACAGAAAATATGGTCCAGTTTGAGTTTGTTTTACTCATTTTTTTTACTCGATTTTTGAAGTGAAAATGAACATTTCACTTCATTTTTGCTTATTGTAATGTTTGCACATCTTTAGATTTGTTGCATTTCTGGTATTTAGCGTGTGGTATTTGGACATAAAAATGGCATATAAAAGCTTTGAACTTGGCTTGTTGCTGCATATATGAACCTTGGAGTAGCGTTTCTGACTCCACACACCCCGCCAGCTGCCTCGTGGGCATCGTGTGGTGTAAACCCCGCCTTCCCTGGTTCCCCATAGGCTGTAATTAAACCTGTCAGTCATCAGGGAGGGTCCAGATGTTGACACCACTTTCCTCTGTTGGACATCTGTCCGTGGTCTCTGCACATGTTCGGGTTCGAGCCTCGTAAATTACAGCCTGGTTTGTTTTCACAGAGTTACAACATGGAGCTATTTTAGTTCAGAAACGCTCCTCTTCATCTCCTCTTCCTCCTCGGCTCCGTCTCTGGGTTTGTTTGGTTCACGAAGGCGAGATGCTGCAGGTGAATAGAGAAATAATTATATTGCTATAGATTACTGACATCAATGAGATTAAAATGGATTGCATATTTTTAGTCATGTTATGTTTTCATATAAAAATAAGACTTTTATGCACAGAAATTTAATAAAATTGCCTATGGTTTCTGTGACAAAATCAAAATAATGGATCGAGCCAGGTTTAAATGTATGGTATTGTTCATAGTTTAGTTTAAAAGACGTTTTCAGAGGAGATTTTTGGAGCTGGTTTAGTTTTTGAATAAAGTAGTTAAAAGTGAAAAAATCTGTAAAAATTTAAAGTTTGCCTTGTTTTTTGGGTTCAAAATTCAATAAATTAGGTAGGAAATTTGATATTGAAAAATCCCTCTGACAAAACCTCCAAAATATGAAGCCAGAGCCTGTAAAGTGTCTATAGGAGGGACTAAAGTGGAGATGTTGCTGCAAGAGTGGAATGAAAAGCTCATTAGGAGATGACCCTAAAGTTTTGTAACGACTAGGGGTGTAACGGTTCAACTTTCTCACGGGTCAGTGCATCACTGTTGCAAGAGCGATATAAATAATAAGTTTGAAATAGCATAACCTAAATGTTCATTATTAGGCCGTATTTATAATCTCAGAATATAATTGGCAATGTGCCCCTGGGATCACAATGCAAAACAAAATAAAAACAAAATCGTACTGTTCTGAAGTAAAAACCGTGTAGGCCATGTGCTTGTTGCGTGATAACTCTGTTTGCATATTGGCTCGTTGCATTGTTACTCCCATAGTCACTCTGTCTGCACATGCGCCCTGTGTATATTTGTCCCGTCTTTAGCCGCTGCTGTCTCCCACAAAGGAAATGACCACCCTTTTTTAATTTAACCAAGATGTTAAAGGAGAAAACTCGCTAAAATTCTCAACATTGACCTCTGCGTGATAAATGTATGTTTCCACCGGCAGCGTTAAATGTTTCTCGTTTCTGCCTGTACAAACTCTCCTGTTTCACCCCAGTTTGACTTTGCTCTTGGAAGCTTTTCACTTTAACATTTGGATCGTGCAGCAGCAGATTCCTCTGGTTTTGGCCTCGCTGCGTGACCACTCTCTCCCCCTTCTCTTCTTGTGGTCTCCCTCGCTCCTCTGCTCTGACCACAGCTCCTTCTGCTTTTCTGCTGACGAACACGAACCCTCTGCTGTATCGGATCGAAGCCTCTCAGAGCATTCTGGGAAATCTGACCGGAGTTCAGCCGAAAGCCCGTGCCACGTATCGCAGCTGCGGTTTGGGAGGCATTAAAGGCTCCGGCACTTTCCAAAGAACGCCGCTCGGACTCTGAGGCTTTCATGAATACGAGAGACGGTTCCAGAAAGTCGGTTTGGAAACAGCAGGAACCCGAGATGTTTATCAAAACTCCACTGAAAGACGACTGGAAAGGTTGTGGGGTTGCATTGTGTGGTAGTACAGGCCTCCTGCAAAGGTAAAGAGCAGCCCAGCTCTGTGTTCTACACTCTCCAACCTGATGGTCATAACTTATTTCTGTCGCCACAACTGCCTTGGTGCTAACTCAGCTACAGTAGATAAAGATGTGGCTCTTTATCTGTATTAAAGGCGTCTTCGACAACCAGTGTTCGGGCACTGAAACTTTTCAAAGGTTCTATTAGAGATGCACGATCCATCTTTTTTGCTTCCAATACCAATATACACTCACCTAAAGGATTATTAGGAACACCTGTTAAATTTCACATTAATGTAATTATCTAAACAACCAATCACATGGCAGTTGCTTCAATGCATTTAGGGGTGTGGTCCTGGTCAAGACAATCTCCTGAACTCCAAACTGAATGTCAGAATGTGAAAGAAAGGTGATTTAAGCAATTTTGAGCGTGGTATGGTTGTTGGTGCCAGACGGGCCGGTCTGAGTATTTCACAATCTGCTCAGTTACTGGGATTTTCACGCACAACCATTTCTAGGGTTTACAAAGAATGGTGTGAAAAGGGAAAAACATCCAGTATGCGGCAGTCCTGTGGGCGAAAATGCCTTGTTGATGCTAGAGGTCAGAGGAGAATGGGCCGACTGATTCAAGCTGATAGAAGAGCAACTTTGACTGAAATAACCACTCGTTACAACCGAGGTATGGAGCAAAGCATTTGTGAAGCCACAACACGCACAACCTTGAGGAGGATGGACTACAACAGCAGAAGACCCCACCGGGTACCACTCATCTCCACTACAAATAGGAAAAGAGGCTACAATTTGCACGAGCTCACCAAAATTGGACAGTTGAAGACTGGAAAAATGTTGCCTGGTCTGATGAGTCTCGATTTCTGTTGAGACATTCAGATGGTGGAGTCAGAATTTGGCGTAAACAGAATGAGAACATGGATCCATCATGCCTTGTTACCACTGTGCAGGCTGGTGGTGGTGGTGTAATGGTGTGGGGGATGTTTTCTTGGCACACTTTAGGCCCCTTAGTGCCAATTGGGCATCGTTTAAATGCCACGGACTACCTGAGCATTGTTTCTGACCATGTCCATCCCTTTATGACCACCATGTACCCATCCTCTGATGGCTACTTCCAGCAGGATAATGCACCATGTCACAAAGCTCAATCATTTCAAATTGGTTTCTTGAACATGACAATGAGTTCACTGTACTACAATGGCCCCACAGTCACCAGATCTCAACCCAATAGAGCATCTTTGGGATGTGGTGGAACGGGAGCTTCGTGCCCTGGATGTGCATCCCACAAATCTCCATCAACTGCAAGATGCTATCCTATCAATATGGGCCAACATTTCTAAAGAATGCTTTCAGCACCTTGTTGAATCAATGCCACGTAGAATTAAGGCAGTTCTGAAGGCGAAAGGGGGTCAAACACAGTATTAGTATGGTGTTCCTAATAATCCTTTAGGTGAGTGTAGATACTGGGGGATTGAGTATCTGCCGATATCCGATATTAACCGATACCAAGGATCACTGGACTTTTCTACGAATTATCTTTGGGGATATAATAGGTTACTCACAGCATAAAGTGATCAGATCATTACAACTAGTGCATTACTAATATAATATCAGTTATTGCATTTCATAAACTACAATACACTTGGCTGCTTTAGTGGCTACTTTATTCAATTAGCTGATCCAATCATAGTTTCTGTCCCAGCTTTGATTAGTTGCCGTTGGCATTAACACACACTGTTGGTAACCGTTTTGATCGATTGATTTCTCCAAAATGACATGTCACAGAAATGCTAGAAAACCCGCCTAAACATTCATGAAACTGATCCAAATGCTTTATAATTAGAGGCACAGTGTTTTTCACACAAATGTCTGAGTTTACAGTAATATAATTATTTGCTAACACGCACACACACTTGCCATCTGAACCATGCCATTCTCTAGTCTAGCTCTTTTGAGAAAAGGTCTGAATGTCCCGGCCGCCCTCACACTTGCACAAACAAACTGAGCCGCGCCGAATAGAGCAGCATGAGGAGTTGTTTGTTTACATGTGCAGCAGCAGCGCAACATGTTTAATGCGGAAGGGGAGAATAAGTGTGAGTGCGCCCTTAGAGGATACTTCTATGGCTAAAATAGCCCTAAAAGTAAGTGAAATAAAGTAAAAATCATAAATGGATACATTTACTCATGTACTCATACATGTATGAGTATAGCAGAAGCTGACAAAGGGATTTGAAAGTAGAAAAAACATAGCCATGTTTTATGGGGACCCTGTAGTGTTTTTCCTTACTCTTTAACAGAGCATAAGCTAAGACGAGCCTTAAATAGGGTAAAAGTGATGGTTGGATTTCAAAATTTGACTCAATCCATGATCCCTTTCCCAATTTCAAGTCAATAACACGCACACGCAGAAATATTATTTAAATAAAAAATATTTAAATATTTAATATTTCGACTATTGTTCCTATAAAATCTGTCACCTGCATTTCACCCGTCCTTCCACCAGCGCCTCAGATTGACCATTGCCAGAACACCAAGCTGGAGATTTAAGCCTATTGTGAATGTTTTAGGTTGAGGAAACCAACCCAGATCGATGTTGTTCTGAGAAGCAGCCTGACTATGTTTTGTCCCTTTGTGTGTTGTAGTGTGGTGCCGTTACTGAAAGAGTCCATCGGAATCCTGATGCAGAGGACGCCGCCATCTTTAGACCACGCTCTGCCCGAGTGCTACCAGAGAGTGAGTACTTTAATGCATTAGCCATTTCACTTGTGTGTGTGCAATTATAAAATACCACATTAATGCGGTCTCGGCACATTCTGGTCAACACACTGTAATGTAGAAGCCAATCAAGCTTTAAAATAAGGAGATTTGCCCCTGATTCGTGTAACTAATGTCAAGAAATCTGCTCACCGTGCAAGTTTGTTTTACACTTGCATTAAGAAAAAAACATCTCATGGCACTGAAAATTGGATAATAATTCTTAATTTACTTGAAAAAAATTGTTGAAGGTTTTTCCTAATTAAAGTGTAAAACTCTTTCCTCGTGGACAGATTTCTTGAAGTTACTTATTTCTAGATTACTTCTTACGATGCGCTACAAACCTGTTTTCTGTGTGCACATCTTTTGGAACTCCCCCAATCACTTTGTATTGAACTAAATGCTTCCTGTAGCAGGTTTTAAAAAGCACGTAAGGTCATTGAGTTAACTGTGCCAAAAATATGTCCAGAAAGCATATGGCACTAAATCTACATTTCTTGGAAACTAAAGCCATTACTTGACTGTTTTTCCTGTTTGTCAAAATACAAAAAATGATGGTCTTAAATTAATCAAAAGTTTCCTGTTGTGTCCAATTTACTTTTGAATATCGAACGTTTCCCCTCATTTCCATGTTTTTAATGTTTCCAAATGTGAAGAAATGAAAAATGTACAGATCTGTTGCATTTGTGGCATAAACAAAATGTAGTATTTTAGCATCAAAAGCATTACATTTGACCCTGTATGACCCTGTATTCCCACTTGAGGTAAATTATTGTAAGTAAAGTCACTCTTATTCTCTGCTCATGCTTCACATTGGAATCCTATACTGATTTAGAGATGGTTTTAGTATCCGACTGTTTCTGCTACATAACAAAAAGTGATCTGAAATCCTTCCAAAGCCGGCGATATAAATGTTGTTTAATTCCAGTAAAGCTGATGTTTTCCCATGATGCTCTGCTCTCAGGTGCAGCAGCTCCAGGGCGTGTACAACCTTCAGGATCCGCACTTCTGGACTCTGTGCACAGACGTTTACATCGGCACCATCAAACTGCTGATCGCTCCAGACGCCGACACCAGATGGATCCAGAGCCAGACGCACAATATATTCACACAGGTACGACTGGACCGGGCACTAGAACACAACTCTATACACACGATATATTCACACAGGTACGACTGGACCGGGCACTAGAACACAACTCTATACACACGATATATTCACACAGGTACGACTGGACCGGGCACTAGAACACAACTCTATACACACGATATATTCACACAGGTACGACTGGACCGGGCACTAGAACACAACTCTATACACACTATATATTCACACAGGTACGACTGGACCGGGCACTAGGACACAAGTCTATACACGCGATATATTCACACAGGTACGACTGGACCGGGCACTAGGACACAACTCTATACACACGATATATTCACACAGGTACGACTGGACGGGCACTAGGACACAACTCTATACACACGATATATTCACACAGGTACGACTGGACCGGGCACTAGGACACAAGTCTATACACGCGATATATTCACACAGGTACGACTGGACCGGGCACTAGAACACAAGTCTATACACGCGATATATTCACACAGGTACGACTGGACCGGGCACTAGAACACAAGTCTATACACGCGATATATTCACACAGGTACGACTGGACCGGGCACTAGAACACAAGTCTATACACGCGATATATTCACACAGGTACGACTGGACCGGGCACTAGAACACAACTCTATACACACGATATATTCACACAGGTACGACTGGACCGGGCACTAGGACACAACTCTATACACACGATATATTCACACAGGTACGACTGGACCGGGTGGTGGGCACTAGAACATTTGAGCTTTGAGTTTGATTTGGAGTCTCGACGAGTTGATCCGAGCATGTCCCAGAACTGCAGCTCCATTCTTTTACTCCTAAAACAATCTGTAAATCCTGTTAAATAATTAAATATGGTTAATGTAATCACTGCGGTGCTTAGACCGGATTAGTCTGGTCATTACGGTAAACATAGCGTCTGGAGAAAGCTAGAGAGCGAAAAGCAATAAACGCTAAAATGGAAATGTCTGGAGAGATTATTGAGTTCGATTGACCACAGAACAGCTGCAGCTTTGTTTATCCCAGAGAAGCTTTGTCATGACTTGAGCACTTTTAAAAAGTACATGGAGTTAAAAGTGTTTCTGGCTCTAAAACTTAATTCTTTATTAGGATTCCCATTAACTGGGAATCCTAATAAAGGATTATTAGGATTCCTAATAATCCTTAACAACCAGGAAGTGGTTGTTAATCTTCCTGGGGTTTTGACGTAATATGAAATTGCATTTACAAAACAGCCAAAATTACACCTTGGAAAACAGTAAACAATACATCAGAAATAGGGGTGGGAACCTCTGGGTAGCTCACGATTCGATACAATACGCGATACATGGCTTACGATAACGATTATCTCACGATACGCCGATACTGCGATAATTGATATATTGTACAAAAATAAGCTACGATACGTCACGGTAAAAAAAATGCTACTTTTAACCTTTATTTTAACATACTACATATTAATCATCATGTACATTTCTTCCATGTGCTTTGTACCACTTTTATAAATGATCCCTGACTTACACACTGAAAATGGATCTATAGATCTGTCAGTCATTTACATTTAAATAAACAAGAAACCACAGTCCTGTTTTAAAAGTAATAAATAAACCCCAAGTTAATCTTCTTATTATAAAAACATTAAAAGTAATTTATTTGTGTGACAGTGCTTGCAAAATATCACGATATATCGGAAAATTGATATATTGTCACACTCCTAATCAGAAACATGAATGCAACCATAGAAAACATAGGATATGGATACTATTGCCCACATGTCATGTACTGAGCTAATCGTCCTTTTACTTTCAGCTTGAAATGTACTTTATTATTAGTGTTTCTAATAGTGTGCGATTTTACGATTGAGCCATTTTCCACATGGTCTATTTTCAAAAGCATGAATTAATCAAATTAATTTGATCTATCGCCCAGCCCTAGGAGGGGCTGCTCTGTGCACAGGCCAGAGAAGACAGTATCGATACCTGCTCAAACAAAAATCTAGCTTCGAATACCAGTTTTAGTATCGCTTTAGTATTGAGGAATCGATTTTTTTATTTTTTGACAACCCTAGTTTCTAATATTAAAAGGAAGTGAGTAGGCATTTGCTCCTCTGTACAGAACAGTTATTTTCATTGAGTTACTATTGGGTCTGGGAACAACCAAATAATTTGTCGTCACTTGGCGAGTCATATACCTGTGACAAAACAAAACTTTGGTCACCAGGGGTTGGAGTCGACCTGATGGATGAAGAAGAAGAAACAAAAAAACTGGGCTCTCTACCCAACAGAACTTGCATGAACGTGAGCAGACTTGCCTGTAGTTTGGCTTCAACCGTTCTTGTGCTCTACTGTCCTTTTCAAACTAATGTCCGTGAGATGCACAACTCTAGCTGCTCTGTTCTGAGCAGTTTGAAGTTTCTGAAGATGCTTTTATGTAGCATTGGACCACACTATAGGGCAGTAATGTGGGTGAGACAATGCTATGCTTCGGACAACAGTTTTCAGAACAGGAGTTGGACAATAAGCAGAACACTTCTTTGCCATAGCTATGCCTTTGCCCATCATCATAATGATAATATGATTCATCTGATCTGACCAAGACAATGATTGATCCAGTCTAATGCCCAACAGCTAGACTTTTGAAACCTGCTGCACTAGTGCTTCCTCTAGTGACCGATGAAGAGCATTGGTATCTGGTTGAGCACACTTTTTGTTAAATACAGTTTTAGACGTGTTAAGTACAAATTTATTCATTTTGACCGACTTCACTGCCAGGTTTAGCTCATCCTGTAGGATACTGTTCAGTTCAGATATAGCCTGGTCTTAGCCATCCGTAAACTCCGGTTAATGATCTTTTCCCTACATGTACGACTGGGCTTGATCTCAGTGGCTGCGTTTCATCGGTTGAATTTCAACCTACCATTCAGCGAGTGGGGGAGGCGGCTGTTATAGGTGACGTTAAGCATTTGCTGGTTGTAGTTCGGTAATGGCGGCGGATACGAAAGTAAAGGAAGCTCTTCAATCCATTCTGGCTCGGCTCCCAAATATCCAGAAATGATAACTGAAGCCTTCAAATGCGCAAGGAATGCTCCCAAGAGTTATGATAGCTGCTTCACTCACACGGGCGCATTACATACATCACGACCAAACGCTAGTGAAAATCAGATCCAATCGTTTCAAAGGAGTTCACCCCTCCCACCTGTTAACGGAGCTCAATTGTGAAATTCCAGACCCTCTGTACGAAACGAAATGAGCACGAGAGAATGGTAAACCCATGCTAGTTCAGATATTGTGAGTGAAGAGGAAACCAGAGTAGCGTCATCAGCATACATTATAATACTGGCCTTTTTTAACTGAAAGTGTACAGCCATTAATGAATATAGAAAATAAAAGCAGGCCCATACAGCTCCCTTGAGGCAAACCACAGGTTGTCATTTTGGTATCTGACAAACTTCCATTAAAAGACACCTGTTGCACATGATTGGAGAGGCAAAAAATTATCCATTTAAGGACTGTTAAGATTTGAGTTTGTCAGTTGAAATGCAATGGCCAATGACATCAAAAGCTGCTGTGAAGTCCAATAATACAGCTCCAACTGATTTCTTTTCTTTTCTATACGCATGCTGAGCTCTTGTATTTCATAATTTGGTTCACAACAATTCTTTCTAATACTTTACTGCACACAGGAAGTGGTAAACCTAATGTGGCACAAAGTCTTACATTAGTTTCGAGAGGGTCTTAAAAAGTCTTTTCTTTTCTCTGATTCCTCTCTCTCCAGGCGGGCGTCCGGCAGCTGTACGTTCAGATCGACGTCGCCGCCATGTGAAGCTCCACCCCTCTCTTTCCTCTGGACCAAAGTCGGACTCTCTCCGGGGTCACGTGGCCGGGTGGGAGGGGCTCAAACTGTGACGGACTTTAAACGCCCCTCCCACAACTCCAGCTTCAGTCGACTCTAGTTAGAAACACAACCTTACTCTTTTTCTAATCGGACGACATCGGTCTGAAAATATGAACAGAGGTCAATGAAGTGAGAGTGTTAAGATGATTTCAGGTTTCTACTTCCTTCCAAATCAGTAAAAATCATCTTATCACTGTATTGGACAAAGACCTGGGAAATGGAGAAACTAAACCAGAAAAGGTACAAAACATAATGAACAATTATGGAGCACTGTAAAATACTTTGTGGCCAAACTCCGTCTCTCTCACACGTTCTTAGTATTAAATGTTACATCGTGGCCAGTGTTGGATTGTGTTTTAACCTTTTTAGTCTTCTAAAAGGCGCTGATAAATGAAGTCTTTAGAATTAGTTGTGCGCTGGGCGTTTCTTTATCCAACACTGACAAAACAACATTCTTCTGGAAAAATCGCCAAAGCACTTTCACATTCGATTTTTATTTACTCTAAATGAGCTGGATATGGCTAAGTACAGATATTTTTCAGTCAAAATTCGGGACTTCTTTTAGCCTATTAATGATCGCCTCATTAATACAGGGTTTCTGCGGGGCATTAAAAATCATTGAATGAATAATGCGAAAATGAAGGCCTTAAAAGTAATTAAAGAGCGTTAAATTCAAACTGGCATTAAATCTAAATTTCTTGGTAAATATCCGTTTCCCTGTAGAGACAGAACCCTCTCAATGACATCGCCCAACTATTTTTACTGCAGATATTTGTCAAAATATAAAAAAACTATTGTCTATAAATCAATTCAGCCACAGTTTTTACTCTTTAAATATAAACATTTCCCCTCATTTCTTTAATTGAATGTTTACAAATCTTACAGAATGAAATATGCCAAGATGCTTAGCATTTGAAGCATAATAATAAATGATTTAGTCATAAAACTGGCATTATAAAGCACTAATTGTGATTTGCTGCCACCTGTAGAAACTCTGTAAATGCGTGATGTCATCAAAGTGAGGGTTTCTGATCAAATGCTTTTTGTCTTAATGTCTTGCAAAACGTTTTGTTTCAGCCACATGTATTAGAATCATCAGTCATTATAATAAAAATGCATTTTTATAAAAATGCATTTAAAACTAACAAAATATTATTGGTTTAGAAAACTGGTGGAGGCCGTTTTAACCCCTTTACCAAGCACATTTTCTCCATTTTGGTTTTACCCAAATCTGGAAACTTCTCAACTGGAGTTTACAGTTGAACGAATAACGCCTCATTTGAAAGCTAAGACGTACAAAACTCATCTAAGCTTCTTCCTTGTTATGGTTGTCACGTTTTCGTTCTTTTTGTTGCGTCTTGGTCACCCATTTGTGGCTTGATCAGTTCCATTATACTGAAAAAGACTAAATGCAGCCAAAATGCTACAGAAAAGCAATGAAAACGTGATAATAAATCAAGGAAGAAGTGTAGATGAGTTTTGTAGGTCTTAACTTTCAAATGAGCGGTTACACTGGCCAATAGGCTGTAAGCTCCAGTCGAGACACTTTTAGATTTGAGTAAAACGGGAGAAAATGTGTCCGGTTAAGGGGTTAATAAATACAAATACGACGGTTTAAATAGGATTTAAAAGCAGAAAAAAGTGATTTTGGGGCCAACCAAAATATGTAAACTCTAGGTGGGGCTGTTGCAGCTCTACAGTGCTCTACAGGTTTTTTCTTTTATTTCAAGACTTTTTATATTGTTGATTCTCACTGAAGGCCTTCATTTATGAATGAACACAGAAATGGTTTTCACTTAACAGACTGTTAAACCATTTCAGGGACGACCTTACGAAGCTCAATGAGCAAAGACTAAAGGAAGAATTTAACTTGTAAAACATATTTTGAGTTAATTCACCCTTTTTTGTTTCCCACATATTGTATTCATAGTTTAATGAGTTTAATTGTACAATGTAAATAGGCTGATAAAACCAACACATGAAAAGTGTTTCCAAACTTTCGACAGGTATTGTACTTAAACACATTTACTGCTGCTTGTCGGACTAAAAAGAAGCATTTCACCACATATCAGAACCAACGTTAACGGGTCATTGTCGTGTTTGCATGTGGGTTTAGGTGCTAATAAAAACCATTCCCTTTTCTGTTTTTTGCGACAAAAGACGTCTTCCGATGCATTCAACTACAGTGATTTAAACATGAATGGCATTAGGCAAGTGGTATACAACATATAATAGATATAAAATAAAGTATAAAACCACAGGAGGGCCACTGATGCGAGGCGTCCCTGGCTACTGTTCAGTCTCATTTTAGGTGCCGTCATGGAACAGAAAAAGCCGTTCCTTCACTGACCTCTGTTCATGTTCACCGCGTCTTTTCTCCGCAGTCGTCCCATCGACGCAAACAGACTCCGCCTCTTCCTTCAGCCCGCCCTGGTGCAGTGCATTGTGGGTAAAAAGTGCCTTGATGATTCAGAGACAATCGAAGCTCGCCTCCATTTTGTTTTGATATTGCTATGGGACCAATTCTAATGTCATTTTTTGTTTTTATTTCTTTTTTTTTAACTGTGCCAAATCATGTGACCAGGGTTTCTGTTCTGTCCATCCAAATGACAAACTTTGACGCTTCCGTTTTTGTGCACCGCAAAAGAAGCTGAGCAGATGAGTTGAACAGACTTGGCGTTCTCCACATTCAAAACAAATAAGTCTTAATTTGTCAATAAATGGTCAATTATAAAGGTACATTCCTGAATAGGTGGTTTGCAGATGTCATCGCATGATTGAAATTCAATTCCTCTGATGAATTTTTTGCGGTGCATCATGGGAAATCCGGAGCAGGTCCAGCAAAAATAGGAAAAACTAAATGTTCTTTTGTACAATTTGTTTTATTAAAAGTAATTTAAATATGACATGTCTCTTTGACTTATTTCAACATTTACAAACACTTCCACCTGACGACCACGGCTTCAGACAAATCAACTTTCTAAAGAGTTTCTAAAGTTCCGAGTATTATAGTGTGTTGAATATTTGTACTTTTTTCACTTAAAGCACATTTGAAAGCACTTGTATACTTTTGCCAAAATTGAATATTCATCTGATACGTTTACTCAAGTAAATTCTTTGCTCCTGTATCCATACTGTTTCAATTTCAATGTTAAGATATTTACTTTGACAATTGGTTGCATGGTTTCATGTGCAGCTTTGGAAATGTTTGTAAAATGTTCAGTACAAATGATACGACTTCATTTGATTATAACATGGTCAAAAGGTCATTTTTAAGGTGTTCAAAAGTATAATACATTACACTGGTAAGTAAACACAGAAGTGGTCAGTAATGAAGTAAACTTAAGTACAGTATTTAAGTAGAGTGTTTGAGGATCTTTACTTGAGTAGTGTGTTTTTTTTTTTTAGAACCTCCTACTTTAACTCCACATTTGAAAGATAAATACAATACATTCTGCTCCTCTACATAAAGACTCCATAGAACAGACGTCAGAGCCAAACTGCGGCGTAGGCTTTTATCTAATCACGTGTCTTGCTCAGGGGCAGCGACACTAAAACTGTTCCGTTGTCGGCAGGATTCGAACCTGCGCGGGGAGACCCCAATGGATTTCTAGTCCATCGCCTTAACCACTCGGCCACGACAACTGCTGCTGCTGAGATGACCCGCGGACAGAGTGATAAGAGGGGAGAGGGGGCGCAGAGGCGGTCCCCAGCCCTATCATAAATGTTTATTTGGTAGAGAAGGATTCACAAACCTGTCACATTCATCCAATTTCGGTCAATTTCTCTTGTATATTATTTAATTCAAATTGAATTTTTTAAATTGTAATTAGCGCCTACCTTAGATGAAACTGACAGAATATTTAAAAATTCTGTATTTCCTGTAAGAGATGAGGTTGGACTTTCTTGATCTCACAATTTTCGTTGCATTTCGTACACAAGTCAACTCAATGCGCCTGTAACATTTGACTCACATATTTATCTAAAACGTGTTCATTATTCTGGGTTATCGTCTCAGTTTTACTCCTTGTATTGTATTAATTTTTTTTTTCTATTAACTTTCAAACCCTTGACACGTGTCTTGCTCAGGGGCAGCGACACTAAAACTGCTCCGTTGTCGGCAGGATTCGAACCTGCGCGGGGAGACCCCAATGGATTTCTAGTCCATCGCCTTAACCACTCGGCCACGACAACTGCTGCTGCTGAGAGTCTGCAGAGAGAGAGCAGAGAGAGTAGAGGGGGAGGAGAGAGAGCAGAGAGAGCAGAGAGAGTAGAGGGGGAGGAGAGAGAGTAGAGGGGGAGGAGAGAGAGCAGAGAGAGAGCAGAGAGAGCAGAGGGGGAGGAGAGAGAGCAGAGAGAGAGCAGAGAGAGCAGAGAGAGTAGAG
This sequence comes from Neogobius melanostomus, assembly GCA_007210695.1. Taxonomy (NCBI): domain Eukaryota; kingdom Metazoa; phylum Chordata; class Actinopteri; order Gobiiformes; family Gobiidae; genus Neogobius; species Neogobius melanostomus. The sequence goes on along the minus strand of VHKM01000922.1, from coordinate 854,012 downwards.
GGGGAGGAGAGAGAGCAGAGAGAGAGCAGAGAGAGCAGAGGGGAGGAGAGAGAGCAGAGAGAGAGCAGAGAGAGCAGAGGGGGAGGAGAGAGAGCAGAGAGAGAACAGAGAGAGCAGAGGGGGAGGAGAGAGAGAGCAGAGGGGGAGGAGAGAGAGCAGAGAGAGAGCAGAGAGAGAGCAGAGAGAGAGCAGAGAGAGAGCAGAGGGGGAGGAGAGAGAGGGGGAGGTGGTAAGCGGGGGGAGATATTTACATAGGCAGGACACAAGTCTGAGGACACAGGTCTGAGGACAGGTCTGAGGACAGGTCTGGGTCTGTAGCACTAGTGTCCATTATGGGGAAGATGAATGTATTATTATAATGAATGTAAAGTGACGCTGAGGGCTCATTTACATGCATTGAGGTCTTACCGCCTTTGCTCTGCCCAATCCCGTCAGACCTCTGAAGCTAAGCAGGGAAGGGCCTGGTTAGTACTTGGATGGGAGACCGTTTAGTAACACCAGGAAGCCTAGCGAATGTAGTGAGTGAGTGAGTGGTTGGTGGTGGTCGGAGGGGCCGATGGCGCAGACTGGTTGCCTCGCTTCCGTCAGTCTACCCCAGGGCAGCTGTGGCTACAACAGTAGCTTACCACCACCGAGTATGGAGTGAATGAATAATGACGACAGTGTAGCGCTTTGAGAAACTTGGTAATACAGGCTTACAAAGCGCAATACAAGTGTAAGGCATTATTATTATTATTATTTATTTAAGAACCTCCAAACCATGAGCATAAAAACTATAGAGGTGATTTTATATAGCGGCGGCAAACAGACATTTCCATAGACTTTCATTTGCTAAAATCTGCTGAGGTTAAAGATTTTCTGCACTGGTTTTGGAGAAAGATTCACCAACAGTAACACTGACATTAGTTTCAACATACATTTGCTCAAATAATGAAGCTACTAGAACAGCTAAAAAAAAAGACTGATCTATCACCGATACTATCATTAAGTCATTAAAACTTCAAGCTGCTTTCATTGCCAGAGAAATAAGAATTGGAATAATTGGAATTAAGTTCAATCACTAGTTTTTCTTCCACAGTTTTTCATCTGAATCCCTGACGACTCTCACATTTGCAGTTATAAGTCTTTAATATCACGTAACGAATTCCATCAGCACGTAAAACTTATAATCAGGGTTGATGTGGCTAGCTAATAAGTCCTTTTTTAAGCTAACTTCCTGTTGGCCAGTGTGGGTTAATGACTACTTCCTGTCATTTTAAAGCAGATAAAAAATAGTGTATGATTTAAAACCTTTAATAATCAAGCCAAGTGGGTTTCGTAAAAACATGTTCAGATTGTGGTGCTAATGCATCATTTGTTAGCGTTACAAAGACAGAAATGTCCTCCAGTGAAGTATTTACATCCTGAGTAAAGTTCTTTTTTTATGTAAGTGATTATCCGCCATCTGCATGTTCTCAGCTATGTAGGCCTATTGTTTATTTCAGTAATTAAGACACGGCTAACGCTCCACAGGAATAAACAAGGACAGAAACAGTCGTTACTCTACATCAGTGCTGTTGTCTCACCTTCAGTCATTCATTTGATTTTATTTATGTTTATTTGATAGGGACAGAACAAGAAGCATTTTACAAATAACCGGTGCCATGTTCATAGGCCATATAGCTAACAGCTCATTTACGTGTCCGTGTTTTACACAGTGTTCAACTAAACTCAGATTTATTAGTATTTAGTATAGTTGAGTCCAAAATTAGGCAAGGCAACTTTATTTATACCGCACATTTCGTACACAAGGCAACTCAATGCGGCTCAATTAAAGCTAAAACGCTAAATTCAAAACCTTTAGTGAAAAATGTCAGGAGAATGAACTTTCCTTTGAAAGTAGTATTTTATTGTAACAGTTCTAAGTATGCCCTGCTAAGTGCTCAATACCCCAGGGGTCCCCGTACCCCCAGTTGGGAAACACTGCCCTATACTGAAGTAGCATCATGAGCTAATTTCCATTTCTATTTTTGTATTTTATTTTATTTTATTTTATTTAGGCCTCTGCTCAGGACTGTTTATGACTCTGTGGTAGCCTCTGCTATCCAATACCCAGCCGTGTGCTGGCCCCGGGCAGCACAGAGCGGGACAAGAACAGACTGAACAAGCTGGTCAGGAGGGCCAGCTCTGGACTCTGTGGAGGAGGTGAGGGACAGGAGGGTATTAGCCAAGCTCACCTCCATCATGGACAACACCTCCCACCCACGGGACTGTAGAGGAGCTGAGCAGCTCTTTCAGTGGCAGACTGAGACACCCTCAGGTCCTGCTGTCAGACTGAACAAGACTGTAAAGTAACATGTGCAATAACCCCTTTGCACAACTACGTGCAATATTCTCTGTACCAGCGTCACTTTATCAACCACTTGCACTATGACTGTAAACCTGCACTGTTAACACTGACATGTTTATTAGTCTGTTTATCTTATTTACACATTCATGACTTTATTTTTACATTTGTCAAAAACATGTTCCTTATTCTGTGAGTTATCTTCTCATTCTGTTTTACATCTTGTATTGTATTCTTAATCTTTTTTATTATCAAATAGACTTTCAAACCTGTTGAACCTTGACACGTGTCTTGCCCCGGGAGCAGCGACACTAAAACTGCTCCGTTGTCGGCAGGATTCGAACCTGCGCGGGGAGACCCCAATGGATTTCTAGTCCATCGCCTTAACCACTCGGCCACGACAACTGCTGCTGCTGAGAGTCTGCAGAGAGAGAGCAGAGAGAGAGCAGAGAGAGCAGAGAGAGCAGAGGGGAGGAGAGAGAGCAGAGGGGGAGGAGAGAGAGCAGAGGGGAGGAGAGAGAGCAGAGAGAGAGCAGAGAGAGCAGAGGGGGAGGAGAGAGAGCAGAGAGAGCAGAGGGGGAGGAGAGAGAGCAGAGAGAGCAGAGGGGGAGGAGAGAGAGCAGAGGGGAGGAGAGAGAGCAGAGGGGGAGGAGAGGGGGGAGGGGCGCGGAAACCAGAAACCTGTCCCACAAACTGCACTCACTATCACAGGTGGAAGTTTAGAGGGATAGAGACACTTAAAACCTGCCAGGCTGTTTGTATGTGCAATTCAGCCGACTAAAATGAGGCTAAAACTACATTAACACTAGTTACTGAGGCTAAAACTGTGACTCAAAACAACTCAATCAAAAGGAAAAGAAGGGCTAAAAACATGTGAACTCCAGCCTTTAAATCCACTGCCAAAGGAACAGGTACAGTATATGCAGGTCTGTTTGAAACATAAGTAGCTCTCTGCCATTTTTGTTATGTAAAAGTAGCTCTAGGGTAAACAGTTATGGGACTGTATTTCAGAGTATTATGGGAGAGAAAGTAGTTCACGTTCTGTTCCAAAGTTATGTCCATGAGTAACACAAAAATAGGCTGCCAGACCCCCTCCCCAGGCACATTTTTGCTACCTTTTCCAAACTAGTATCTTTCAGTAGAGTATCCCATGGGTCATTATCAGTGGGGACCCCCCATTGCAACTCGGCCCCGTTCGGCTGTGGGACCCCAAAAACCACTTTAGCGGGACAGACTTCAGACAGAACTTTGTGATTCTATCCAAAGCAGTGCTGTGGTCACATACAGAGTCACAGGTTAATGAAATTTAGAACAAAGGAAGCTGACATGATGAGGAACAAAGTAATATGACAGTCTTGGGCTTTAGCTTTTTCTTTTTCCATATATTAAACTATATATCTACAAAAATGCAAAATAAATGTCATAAAGATAAGAAAAGCACTTCACAAATGAGTGCATTATTGTCTTTTGTGTTTATCTTTACCATTTCAAATGTAAATAGAAAACTGCCCCAGCTCATTAGCTTCACATTAAACCTAAGATGAGCTCAGTACCTCAAAGTCCCTAAAGTTAGTGAAACTTGTTCATTGCATCAAGGCCTGATTTTAACCCTGCCCCCCCCCTTCGAAATCCCCTAAATCTCATAAATTAAAAAAGATATGCAGCTCAAATTTTACTCACAGAATATTTAGTATATCAACATCAACTGTGCCAAGTTTGAAACAAATCCAAAAAGGTTAAGTTGAACTGTTGTCCTAAAAGGTGCAACTTTTCCATGGGATGGTCTCACAGGCCTATATGGACACATGCATGAGAATTCCACCCCTCAGAGAGGGAGAATGAACACATCCTCTGTTAGAGCTGGAGATCTGTTTGAGGTACTGAGCTCATCTTGGGCTTAATGTGAAGCTAATGAGTTGGGGCAGTTTTCTATTTACATTTGAAATGGTAAAGATAAACACAAAAGACAATAATGCACTCATTTGTGAAGTGCTTTTCTTATCTTTATGACATTTATTTTGCATTTTTGTAGATATATAGTTTAATATATGGAAAAAGAAAACGCTAAAGCCCAAGACTGTCATATTACTTTGTTCCTCATCATGTCAGCTTTCTTTGTTCTAAATTTCATTAATCTGTGACTCTGTATGTGACCACAGCACTACTTTGGATAGAATCACAAAGTTCCGTCTGAAGCCTGTCCCGTTAAAGTGGTTTTTGGGGTCCCACAGCCGAACTGGTCCCCACTGATAATGACCCAAGGGATACTCTACTTAAAAATACTAGTTTGGAAAAGGTAGCAAAAATGTGCCTGGGGAGGGGGTCTGTCTCCCGGACTATGTGTTCATGTAACGTCACAACATTCTAAAAAGCCTATAGTTTAAAATGGAGACGGAGCAGCGGAAAATGCCATGCTGGTAACCATGGTAACTGTCTTTATGTCTGTCTGTAATTCCTGGGCCAATTCACATGAAACAAAAACTGACACAAACTTCAAGGTCTCATTTGAACCATGGTCTAATTATTTCCTCATAAAGGCAATATTCAAAAACATGTGCATGAGCGTGATGTTGGTCAGATGGAAGGACTTTCAGTCATAAGATGAATGTGGTGAGTTTGTCAATCCAATCACTTCACTAATGATCCATTTCAACATTTGTCCATTTTTAGGGTGGACATTTCTTTAAAAAACTGTTTCTCTCCCTTGAGAGTTGTATTGGTCCCCGCTCTACCTGACATTCTGACATCATCAAATTATAGAACCTGAACGCAGCTTGTTTTTTGCTTTCTTGTAATTTTATGCAACTGTGAAGCACTTTGAATTGTCTTGTGTATGAACTGTGCTCTACAAATAAACTTGCCTTGCCTATAAGGCTTTACTTCAGAAAGACACTACTGTGCCTTCTGTCATTCATTACTGGAGGCAGTTTGTACCTGATATCAAATGGAGCACTGTGTGGACTTTGCCTTCTACATATCTTGTTACAAACAAATCTTGGGACACGTGTTTTAAAGCAGTAACTTGTTTACCTTAATAAATCCTTTCCGTAGTCCCTCTGGGGGTAATACAAGTGTTAATGGGATGATTGGGGGGTCTCTCATCTCCCCCTGGTGTCTCTGGCCAGAAAACCACAATTGCAACTTCGCTGCCTCCAGGTCGGAGTCACCAATACACACTAATGGAATCAAGAAGAAGAAGCTAACAGGCTAACGGGCAAAGCTAAATGCGGGCTAGCGTCACTTTAATAAATGATTAAATGACATAAATGATCTCTAATGTGTAATTGAGTTGTGGCACAATGTACAATATCCCTCTGTCCCTTTGTCTTTTCTGTCAGCGTAGTATTTACTCTCACGGACAATGAGTAAACACGGCCATAAGCGTGTTTACTTGTGGCCGTTAAGGCCAGGGGCGCAACTACCCACTTTCTGGGGGGTATGCAGACACAAAGCCGGCGTAACTCTATCTAACCATAAACCCAACATATGAGTCGGATTGTTCTCAAATAAAAAAATGACTTAAAGCTAGAGATGCGCTGATTATATTCATGGATGAGTATACGTTTGTAGAGTTCTTAATTTTGTGTAAACAGCAGGTTCGTTCTTCGCACACGGGCTAAGGCTGCAACACCTTTCTCTCTCTCTCCGACCCCATTATCTTTCTCTCTCTCTCTCTCTCTCTCTCTCTCTCTCTCTCTCTCTCTCTCTCTCTGAGGTGAGTGTAGCGCAGACCGGTGCACGTGGAGCTTGATAAACATGTAAACTTAAAAAAAAAAAAAAAAACGGCTCACGGGTGAGACTCGGCTCTCATCATTCACTTAAAAGAGCCGGCTCTTTGTACCGACTCGTTCACGACCGACCCATCACTATAGCGCCCCGTCCTTTTGGCGCCCCCCCATCCTTTACCCCTATGCAAGGCATATATTGCATATGCCCTTTTTGCGCCACTGGTTAAGGCCATAAGTAAACATCTGCAGGTGAATAGGGAAAAAAAATGTAGAGATATCAATTTGAAACTTCACTATTTTAACTTTAAATATAACAGTCTAGGATTAATACCTAACAATCTATAGATTATTCTTAGAATCAAACTTAATCGATTCAGACAGCGGTACTGCTATTGATGCCGATGGTAATATAAAGGAATTAAATTCTTAAGTAAAACATGCACATATCTATGTACTCCGCATTCAACATAACCCGTAGTACAGGGTAGACATGTGGGGGCCGGCGGCTCGAGAAAACCCTCTTCTGGCAGCAGACTCCTAAAATTTGTCTCTTTTAATGCAAAGTATAGGACACTTAACAAAGGATGGTCCGGTTGCTCGGGGGCTGCTCCCCTCGGGCAGCAGGTCCAGACAAAGAAAAGAGAAAAAAACAAAAAAAACAAAAACGAACACACATCAAGATTATTCTTGTTATCATGAGCATCAATCGGTCTGAGAATACTGTACCTTTCATGAATAAATGTGGAGTATGTTATGTATCATCAAACACTTTGATACAGAGTAATGTTATATGGGTTGTAATGGTGATGATGAATAACGGTAATGCCAACATGGTAATGAATTCGGTATGGCAAACAGAAATAATACACTGGTTGTAGCGTGTGAGATACTGTGAGTGTTGACCTGGTATAATGCAATATGGCATCTGTTATGTAACCAACTCGGTTGATAGTTGTCTTGTCAGATGGTAAGAAATATGAAGTGTTATTTATTTATTGTTCTTTAAGTTTATGAACAGGGGTGGGAGTCAATAAGCTTGTCTTCTTCCCACTCCTTTTCGAGCCAGAATGTAAATAATTTTTTTCTTTCTTTTTTTAAATTCTTTTATTGTGTATATATATATTTTTCGGCTTTTTTTTTTCTTGGCTCTTGTGCCTTAGCTCGAAATAAAACTCTAAATAAATAAATAAATAAAATAAATAAACTTTTGCTGAACATTACTGATATAAATATAAGAAAAAAATGTATTGCATTTTTTCTGTCATTTTATGTTTTCATATAAAAATAAGGCATTTTGTACATGGAAATGGCCAAAATTGCCTATATTTTGGGCAACACAATCTAAATAATGGATTGAGCCAGATTAAAATGTATGGTTTCATTTTATAAACATATTAGTAACTAAGATTTTTTCAGAGGGGATTTTGGATATATTGTTTAGTTTTTCAATTAACTAATCATAAGTGAAAAAATCTGTAAAAACTCAAATTCCGCCTGTTTTTTCCCCTCTGAAAAAACCTTCAAAAATCTTGTAAAGTCCCAGACTGTAGAGTTTGGAGTCTGTATGAGCGACTATAAGGGCTCAGGCGCTGCTCTCATTCAGAGAAAACAAGCCCTGAAGTTTTGTAGCGAGTGGAACTTTCTTTGGCTCTTCCGCACCAGGCGTCTTGTAGGAGGAAAAAGACCATATTTGGGCGATAGCGTCATCACGGGGACCCTTCACAGGACACGTGGATGTAAAATCTGTCAGTATTTGTGAATGAATACCCGCGGGAAAGACGGTCTTTCGACGCCGCAGCTGCTACTTCCGGGTTACCTTAGCGTCGCAGGCGACAAATCATCATAATAAGCATCATGCAGGGTGAGTTTAGTAGCTTATTTTTCCTATAGACAGACCTTAGTGTTAGTTTTCGTACCTGACGGTTTGAGGGTGAGTTTTGTCATTTTTATTCTCTGACATGAAAACTAAGATGTAAAGGGAGGAAAATAGATAAAAATCTGCATTTCGACCACTGCGTGAAAAATCTTTCACCTGCCGTGTCTCGCCTTAAGATTGAGAAAAAAAATAACATACATAAATGATCTTTCATACTTTAGGGGCATAAGTTACTTAGTTCTGCCCTGCCAAACAATCTCTTCACAAGGACATTGACTGTAGCTGCTCCTTCAGGACAGTTAAACGGTTGTCCCCCTTTTTGGAAATGCCTCTTCACTGCAGCTTTTTGAACAGACTTAATTCTCTCTGTACAAACTAACCGTCTTAGTAACTTAGCTCTCAAATACTCTTTTTTTTCAGTGTTTGTTGCTCTAAATTAAAATAATTCTGCATGATGAATGTTTTCATTTGCCAAATGTCATATTCATAAATGTACATTCCCTTATACATTTCTTCTTGCTTGAACTGATGCAATATTAAGAATTGATATAATCCTCTTCAAACCCCAAAGCTATAAAGACTCTTCACTGGAAAAAGAAAGATCATTTTAATGGAAGTACCATTTCTCTTAATTCAAATTATTTTGTATCCTTTCAATAAATATTTAAATGTAAAAGTTTATTTGTCTGATTTCAAGTGGGATTTCTGTTTGCATTAAAATGTTTTATCTGATCTTAGATTACTTCAAACTGACTCAAATGCTACATACCCCCCCCCACCACAAGTTCAAGTAATGTTAAGGCAAGGCAACTTTATTTATACCGCACATTTCATACACAAGGCAACTCAAGTCCTTTATCTCATTTAACACATTTTTCCAGTGCTGTTGCTTTAAACTTTTTTAAACGCTGCTAAGTTCTGTTTTTATGTTTTCTGTGTGTGTAAATATTTTTTCTAATAAAAAAAACATTAAAAACATTGTGTATTCTCTTAATTTATAGTAAACATTTAGTTGGAAAAAGGAAAAGTCCATTTAAGTCCTGCTGTTTCATGAGGTAAAGGTGGAGCTGTCCAGCATCTTCACGCCCTCTAGCGCCCCCTCCTGAGCGTTCATCCGCAGCATGTCCAGCTCCAGGGGGTGGAGCCTCCCGGTAACCACCAGCGAATGGAGCGGCTCGCCCAGGTCACATGACACCAGCTCATGCAGAGGAGCCGCGCAAATCGATTGGTCATCGGAGCCCAGCCTGGCCACTCCCACGCACACCGTCTCCTCCGTCATACCTAAGAGAACATCAGCGTCATACCCTCATCACTGTCAAATCTGAGAGAACATCACCGTCATACCCTCATCACTGTCATATCTGAGAGAACATCACCGTCATACCCTCATCACTGTCATATCTGAGAGAACATCACCGTCATACCCTCATCACTGTCATATCTGAGAGAACATCACCGTCATACCCTCATCACTGTCATATCTGAGAGAACATCACCGTCATACCCTCATCACTGTCATATCTGAGAGAACATCACCGTCATACCCTCATCACTGTCATATCTGAGAGAACATCACCGTCATACCCTCATCACTGTCATATCTGAGAGAACATCACCGTCATACCCTCATCACTGTCATATCTGAGAGAACATCACCGTCATACCCTCATCACTGTCATATCTGAGAGAACATCACCGTCATACCCTCATCACTGAGAGAACATCACCGTCATACCCTCATCACTGAGAGAACATCACCGTCATACCCTCATCAATGTCATATCTGAGAGAACATCACCGTCATACCCTCATCACCGTCATACCTAAGAGAACATCACCGTCATACCCTCATCACTGTCATATCTGAGAGAACATCACCGTCATACCCTCATCACTGTCATATCTGAGAGAACATCACCGTCATACCCTCATCACCGTGATACCTGAGAGAACATCACCGTCATACCCTCATCACCGTCATACCTAAGAGAACATCAGCGTCATACCCTCATCACTGTCATATCTGAGAGAACATCACCGTCATACCCTCATCACTGTCATATCTGAGAGAACATCACCGTCATACCCTCATCACCGTGATACCTGAGAGAACATCACCGTCATACCCTCATCACCGTCATACCTAAGAGAACATCACCGTCATACCCTCATCACTGTCATATCTGAGAGAACATCACCGTCATACCCTCATTACCCTCATCACTGAGAGAACATCACCGATATACCCTCATCACTGTCATACCTAAGAGAACATCACCGTCATACCCTCATCACCGTCATACCTAAGAGAACATCACCGTCATACCCTCATCACTGTCATACCTAAGAGAACATCAACGTCATACCCTCATCACTGTGATACCCAAGAGAACCTCACCGTCATACCCTCATCACTGAGAGAACATCACCGTCATACCCTCATCACCGTCATACCTAAGAGAACATCACCGACATACCCTCATCACTGTCATACCTAAGAGAACATCACCGTCATACCCTCATCACTGTCATACCTAAGAGAACATCACCGTCATACCCTCATCACCGTCATACCTAAGAGAACATCACCGACATACCCTCATCACTGTCATACCTAAGAGAACATCACCGTCATACCCTCATCACTGTCATACCTGAGAGAACATCACCATCATACCCTCATCACTGTCATACCTAAGAGAACATCACCGTCATACCCTCATCACTGTCATACCTGAGAGAACATCACCATCATACCCTCATCACTGTCATACCTAAGAGAACATCACCGTCATACCCTCATCACTGTCATACCTGAGAGAACATCACCATCATACCCTCATCACTGTCATACCTAAGAGAACATCACCGTCATACCCTCATCACTGTCATACCTAAGAGAACATCACTCATACCCTCATCACGTCATACCTAAGAGAACCCTCACTCACTGTCATACCTAGAGAACATCACGTCATACCCTCATCACCGTCATACCTAAGAGAACATCACCGTCATACCCTCATCACTGTCATACCTGAGAGAACATCACCATCATACCCTCATCACTGTCATACCTAAGAGAACATCACCGTCATACCCTCATCATTGTCATACCCTCATCACAGTCATACCTAAGAGAACTTCACCATCATACCCTCATCACTGTCATACCTAAGAGAACATCACCGTCATACCCTCATCACTGTGATACCTAAGAGAACATCACCGTCATACCCTCATCACTGTGATACCTAAGAGAACATCACCGTCATACCCTCATCACTGTGATACCTAAGAGAACATCACCGTCATACCCTCATCACTGTGATAATGAGAGAACATCACCGTCATACCCTCATCACTGTGATACCTGAGAGAACATCACCGTCATACCCTCATCACTGTCATACCCTAGAGAACATCACCGTCATACCCTCATCACTGTCATACCTAAGAGAACATCACCGTCATACCCTCATCACTGTCATACCTAAGAGAACATCACCGTCATACCCTCATCACTGTCATACCCTCATCACTGTGATACCCCAAAGAGAACATCACCGTCATACCCTCATCACTGAGAGAACATCACCGACATACCCTCATCACGGTCATACCTGAGAGAACATCACCGTCATACCCTCATCACTGTCATACCCTCATCACTCTGATACCTAAGAGAACCTCACCGTCATACCCTCATCACTGTGATACCCAAGAGAACCTCACCGTCATACCCTCATCACTGTCATACCTGAGAGAACATCACCGTCATACGCTCATCACTGTCATACCTGAGAGAACATCACCGTCATACCCTCATCACTGTCATACCTAAGAGAACATCACCGTCATACCCTCATCACTGTGATACCCAAGAGAACCTCACCGTCATACCCTCATCACTGAGAGAACATCACCGACATACCCTCATCACTGTCATACCTGAGAGAACATCACCGTCATAACGCTCATCACTGTCATACCTGAGAGAACATCACCGTCATACCCTCATCACTGTTCATACCTGAGAGAACATCACCGTCATACCCTCATCACTGTTACACCTAAGAGAACATCACCGTCATACCCTCATCACTGTCATACCTGAGAGAACATCACCGTCATACCCTCATCACTGTCATACCTGAGAGAACATCACCGTCATACGCTCATCACTGTCATACCTGAGAGAACATCACCGTCATACGCTCATCACTGTCATACCTGAGAGAACATCACCGTCATACCCTCATCACGTTCCCTGAGTCACCGTCAACCCTCATCACTGTCATACCTGAGAGAACATCACCGTCATACCCTCATCACTGTCATACCTGAGAGAACATCACCGTCATACGCTCATCACTGTCATACCTGAGAGAACATCACCGTCATACCCTCATCACTGTCATACCTGAGAGAACATCACGTCATACCCTCATCACTGTTACACCTAGAGAACATCACCGTCATACCCTCATCACTGTCATACCTGAGAGAACATCACCGTCATACCCTCATCACTGTCATACCTGAGAGAACATCACCGTCATACGCTCATCACTGTCATACCGAGAGAACATCACCGTCATACCCTCACCACTGTCGTACTATCACCACTGTCATACTATCACCACTGTCGTACCCTCACCACTGTCGTACCCTCACCACTGTCGTACCCTCACCACTGTCGTACCCTCACCACTGTCGTACTATCATCACCGTCATACCCTCATCCCTGTGATACCTGAGAGAATATCACCGTCATACCCTCATCACTGTCATACCTAGAGAACATCACTGTCATACCCTCATCACTGTGATACCTAAGGGAACATCACCGTCATACCCTCACCACTGTTGTACCCTCACCGCTGACGTACCATCACCACTGTCGTACCCTCACCACTGTCGTACCCTCACCACTGTCGTACCCTCACCGCTGACGTACCCTCACCACTGTCGTACCATCACCACTGTCGTACCCTCCCCACTGTCGTACCCTCATCACTGTCGTACCCTCATCACTGTCGTACTATCACCACTGTCGTACTATAACCACTGTCGTACCCTCACCACTGTCGTACCCTCACCACTGTCGTACCCTCACCACTGTCGTACCCTCACCACTGTCGTACCCTCACCACTGTCGTACCATCACCACTGTCGTACCATCACCACTGTCGTACCATCACCACTGTCGTACCCTCAACACTGTCGTACCATCACCACTGTCGTACCCTCACCACTGTCGTACCATCACCACTGTCGTACCCTCACCACTTGTCGTACCCTCACCACTGTCGTACCCTCACCACTGTCGTACCCTCACCACTGTCGTACCATCACCACTGTCGTACCATCACCACTGTCGTACCATCACCACTGTCGTACCATCACCACTGTCGTACCCTCATCACTGTCGTACACTCATCACTGTCGTACACTCATCCACTGTCGTACCATCACCACTGTCGTACCATCACCACTGTCGTACACTCATCACTGTCGTTACACTCACCACTGTCGTACCCTCACCACTGTCGTACCCTCACCACTGTCGTACCCTCACCACTGTCGTACCCTCACCACTGTCGTACCATCACCACTGTCGTACCCTCACCACTGTCGTACCCTCACCACTGTCGACCATCACCACTGTCGTACCCTCACCACTGTCGTACCCTCACCACTGTCGTCCCTCCCACTGTCGTACCCTCACCACTGTCGTACCCTCACCACTGTCGTACCATCACCACTGTCGTTTTACCATACCACTGTCGTACATCACACTGTCGTACCCTCATCACTGTCGTACACTCATCATGTCGTACACCTCATCCCTGTCGTACCATCACCACTGTCGTACCATCACACTGTCGTACACTCATCCACTGTTCGTACCACTCGATCACTGTCGTACCATCATCCACTGTCGTACCCTCACCACGTCGTACCTCACCACTGACGTACCCTCACCACTTGTCGTTTACCATCACCACTGCGTACCCTCACCACTGGTCGTTACCCTCACCACTTGTCGTACTGTCACCACTGTCGGTACCCTTCGATCACTGTCGTACAACTCATCACTGTTCTTCGTACTATCACCACTGTTGCGTACCCTCATCATTGTCGTACTATCACCACTGTCGTCAGGCTCATCACTGTCGTACCACTCACACTGTCGTTACCCTCATCACTGTGATACCTGAGAGAACATCACCGTTCATTACCTATCATCCACTTTCAACTGAGAGACCATTCACCGTCCATACCCTCATCACTGTGATAACTGACCCGAGGAATATCACCGTATACCCTCATCACTGTGATACCTGAGAGAACATCACCGTCATATCCTCTATCACTTTTCATACCTTCATCACTGATGATACCTGAGAGAACATCACCGTCATACCCTCAATCACTGTGATACTGAGAGACATCACCGTCATACCTCATCACTGTCATTACCTGCAGAGAACATCACCGTCATACCCTCATCACTGTGATACCTGAGAGAAACATCACCGTCATTACCCATCATCACTCTGTATACCTGAGAGAACATCACCGTCATTACCTCACCACTGTCATACCAATCACCACTGTCGTACCCTCAACCCACTTCAGTACCCTCACCACTGTTGATACCTGAGAAATATCACCGTCATACCCTCATCACTGTCATACCCTCATGGCACTGTGAATAACCTGAGGAGAAAACATCACCCGTCCATACCCTCATCACTGTGATTACCTGAGAGACTCACCGTCATACCCATCAATTCACTGTCATCCTGACGAGAACATCACCGTAACCCTCATCACTGTGATAAGCCCTGAGAGACTTACATCACCGTTCATACCTCATCACTGTCGTACCATCACCACTGTCGTACCTCACCAGACTTGTGATTTTTACACTGAGCCGGATGAGCAGTAAACTATGCACCGGTCAATTACCCTCCAATCAACCTTGGGTTACCTGACGAGACATCACCGTCATACCCTCATCACTGTCCATACCGTGGACGGAACATCACCGTCATACCCTCATCACTGTCATACCCCATCACTGTGATACCTGAGAGAACATCACCGTCATACCCTCATCACTGGATACCTCGAGAGAACATCACCGTTCATTTACCCTCATCCCACTGTCACACCTGAGGAGAACATTTCACCGTCAACCCTCATCACTGTTGATACCTGAGAGAATATCCACCGTCCATACCCTCATTCACTGTCATACCTGAGAGAACATCACCGTCCATAACCCTCATCACTGTTATACTAAGAGACATCACCGTCATACCCTCATCACTGTCAATATTCTAAGAGAACATCCACCGGTCATACCCTCATCACTGTATACCTAAGAGAACATCACTGTCGTACCCTCACCCACTGTCGTACCATCACCACTGTCGTACCATCACCCACTGTCGTTACATCCCACTGTCGTTACCATCACCACTGTCGTACCCTCACCGCTGTTCTACCATCACGCTGTCGTAACCTTGCACGCTGTCGTTAACCCTCACCACTGTCGTACCCTCACACTGTGTCGTACCATCAACCACTGTCGTACTACCCTCACCACTGTCGTACCCTCCCACTGTCGTCCATCACCCATTGTCGTCTACCATCACCACTGTCGGTACCATCACCACTGTCGTACCCTCAATCATGTGCGTACCCTCACCACTGGTGTCCCTCATCACTTGTCATACCCTCACCAACTGTCGTACCGCTAATCACTGTCTTACCATCACCACTTCGTACCCTCATCACTGCCGTACACTCATCACTGCCGTACCACTCATCAACTGTCGTACCCTCACCACTTTCGTAACCCCTCACCACTGTCGTACCCTCACCACTGCCGTACACTCTATCACTGCCGTACTATACACTGCATAACCATCACCCTGTACAGATACATACAACACACATAGTCGTACCCTCATTCAATCATCACCTCACCACTGTGTACCTCATCACTTGTTCGTACCCTCACCACTGTCGTACCACTACATCACTGTCGTAACCCTATCACTGTTCGTACCATCACCACTGTCGTTACCCTCAACCACTGTCGTACCCTCATCACTGCCGATACACTCATCACTGTCGTAACCACTCATCACTGCCGTAACACTCAATCACTTGCCCGTACTATCACCACTTTGTCGTACCCTCACACTTGTCGTACATCATCACTGTCGTACTATCACCCCTGTCGTACCTCACACATGTCGTACACTTCATCCAGTCGTGACTATCAACCCCGGTCGTACCATACTCACTGTTCGTACACTATCACTGTCGTACTATCAAACTATATTTAATTTATAAAGCCGCCTTTACATACCGAAGGCATCACAAAGTGCTTGTACAGATTACACATTTAATATCAAGTATCTCAGGTAAACATTAATGTCCAAATATCACCACTGCGTACCTATCACCCACCGTCGTACCCTCATCACTGTCTTACACTCATCAATGTCGTACTATCACACTGTTGTACTATCACCACTGTCGTACCCTCACCACTGTCGTACTTTCAGCCACCTGTCGTACCCTCACCACTGTCGTAACCTCTACCCACTGTCTAACCTCACCACTTGTCTACCTCACCACGTCGTACCATCACCACTTCTACATCATCACTGTCGTACCCTCGACCACGTCTACTATCCCACTGTCGTACTATCACCATGTCGAACCCTCATCACCTTCGTACCCTCACCACTGTCACCCTCACCACTGGATACTCTGAGAGAATATCCACCGTCAATACCCTTCATCACTGTCATCCCTCATCACTTGATACCTGAGAGAACATCACGTTCATACCCTCATCACATCCTCTGAGAGACATCACTCATACCATTCGATCACTCATACCTGCAAGAACATCACCGTCATACCCTATCACTGTGATACCCTTAGAAACATACCGTCATACCCTCATCACTGTCGTACCATCACCACTATCTACCCGCACCACTGTGATACCTGAGAGAATATCACCGTCATACCCTCATCACTCTACCCTCATCACTGTATACCTGGAGAACATCATCCTCATTACCCTCATCATTCATACCCTTCAATGTATACCTTGAAGAACATCACCGTCATACCCTCATCCTTGATACCGAGAGACTTCACCGTCTCCCTTCATCACTTTCACACCTAGAGACATCACCGTCATACCCTCACACTGTGATACCTTGAATATCACCTTCATACCCTCACACTACATACCGAGAGAACTTCCACCGTCATACCCTCATCACTGTCATACCTAAGAGAACATCACCGTCATACCCTTCATCACTGTCAATCTAGAGAACATCACCGCATACCCTCATCACTGTGAATACCTAAGAAATCATCACGTCGTACCCTCACCACTGCTACCATCACCACTGTCGTACCTCTACCACTGTCGTTACATCACTCACTGCTCACCATCACCACTGTCGTACCCTCACCGCTCGTTTACCATCCCGCTGTCGTACCTTTCACTCGGTCGTACCCTCACCAATGTCGTACCTCACCACTGTTCGTACCATCACCACTGTCGTACCCTCACCACTGTCACCCCTCACCACTGTCGTAACCATCACCACTGTGAACCACACCACCTGTCGTTACATCACCACTGTCGACCCTCATCACTGTCTACCCTCACACTTGTTACCTCATCACGTCGATACCCTCACCACTGTCGTACACCTAATCCACTGTCCGTACCATCACCATGTCGTACCCTCATCACTGCCGTACTACTCATCACTGCGACACTCCCATCAACGTCTTACCCTCACCACTTTTCTACCCTCACCACTCGTACCCTCACCACGCGTTTACACTCATCACTCCGACTATCACCACTCCTACCCATCACCACTGTCGTACCTATCACCACTGCGTACCCTCACAATGTCTACCATCACCACTTTAGTACCTCATCATCTTTCGTCCCTCACCACTGCTCTTACCCTCATCACTGCGTACCCTTAATCACTGTCGGACCATCACCACTGTCGTACCCTCACCACTGCTCTACCCTTCATCACTGCCCGTACACTCATCACTGTCGTACACTCACACTGCCGTACCTCACTGCCGTACTATCACCACTGTCGTACCCTCACCCACTGTCGTACACTCATCACTTCTACTATCACCCCTTCGTACCCTCACCACTCGTACACTCACACAGCTACTATCAACCCCGTCGTACATACTTCCACTGTCGTACACTTATCACATGTCGTACTATCAAATCTTATTTATATATAAACGCTTTTCATACCTAGGCACTCACAAAGTGCTTACAGATTACAACATTTAATCAATATCCAGGATAACATAATGTCCAAATCATCACCACTGTCGTACTTATCACCACCGTCGTACCCTCATCACTGTCTATACACTCATCACTAGTCACTATCACCACTGTTATATACACCACTGTCGTAACCCTCACCACTGTCTACCATACCACTGTCTACCCTCACCACTGTCGTAACCTCACCACTGTCGTAAACTCAACCACTTCGTAACCTCACCACTGTCGTACCATCACCACTGTCGTACCATCCATCACTGTCCGTACCCTCACCACTTGTCACATACCACTGTCGTACTTCACCACTGTCTACCCTCATCACTGTCTACCTCATCACTGTCGTACTATCACACTGTTCGTACTATCACCGCTTCGTACCCTCATCGCTGTCTACCTCTCATCGCATGTCTACCCTCACCACTGTCTACCACCACTGTTGTAACCTCACCACTGTCTAACCTCACCACGTCGTTACCTATCACCCACTGTCTACCTCACACTCTACCCCACCATGCCTTACCCTCATCACTTCGACCATCACATGCCGTACCCATCACTGTCTTACCTCTCAATCACATTGCGTACTAATCACCACTGTCTTACTATCACCACTGTCTACTATCACCACTTTCATCCCTCATCCTTCAACCCCTCATCACTGTGTACCATCACCACTGTCTACTATCACCACTGCACGGATCACCACTGTCTACCATCACCACGTCGCTAACATCACCCACTTTCGTACCCTCATCACTGTCTACATCTCACTTCTACCATCACTCACGTCGTACCATCACCATGTCGTACACTCATCACGTCGTTAACACTCATCACTGTCGTCCATCACCACGCGTACCCCACCACTGTCACCCTCACCACTTCTACCCTCAACACTGTCCTTACCCTCACCACTGTTCTACCGCTCACAACTTCCTACCCCACCAACGTTTTATCTTTTCCCTACTATCACCCACGTCGTACTATCACCATGTCGTACCACTCACCACGTTACCTCATCACTGTCGTACTATCACCACGTCTACCCTACATTCACTTCGACACATCATCACTGTCGTACTTATCACCACTGTCGTACCCCATCACTGTCCGTACTATCACCACTGTCGTACCCTCATCACTGTGAGTACTTTGATACATTCACTGTCATACCTGAAGAGAACATCACCGTCAACCCTCATCCACTGTGATAACTGAGAAATACACGTCATACCCTCTCACTGGATACCTGAAGAGAACATCACCTGTATACCCCTCATCACTTCAACTGAAAGAACATCACCTTCAACCATTCACTGTCATACCTGAGAGAACATCCCTCATACCTCATCACTGTAACTGATGAGAACATCACCGTCATACCCTCATCACTGTGTACCAGAGAACATCCACCTTCATACCTCATCCACTGTCATACCTGAGGAACTTCACCGTCATACCCTCATCACTGTGATACCTGAGCGAACATCACCGTCATACCCTCATCACTGTGTACCTGAGAGAACATCACCGTCATACCCTCATCACTGTCATACCTGAGAGAACATCACCGTCATACCCTCTCCACTGTCGTACCATCACCATTGTCGTACCATCACCACTGTCGTACCCTCACCACTGTGATACCTGAGAAATATCACGTCTACCCTCATCACTGTCATACCCTCATCACTGTGATACCTGAGAGAATATCACCGTCATACCTACACTTCATACCTAGAGAGAACATCACCGCTACCCTCATCACTGTCATACCTAAATAAACCATCACCGTCATACCCTCATCACGTCATAACCTAAAGAACATTTCACCGTCAACCTCCCACTGTGATACTAGAGAAACATCGACTGTCCCCTCACCCACTATCTTACCATCACCACTTCGTACCCTCACACTGTCGTACCCTCACCACTGTCGTACCTCAACACGTCGTACCCTCACCACTGCTACCATCACCACTGTCGACCATCACCACTGTCTACCATCACACTTTCGTACCTCACCGCTGTCTATACCATACACCGCTGTCGTACCCTCACCCTTGTTCGTACACATTCTAACCGCTGTCTACCTCCCAGCATGTCTACCCTTCACCCACTGTCTACCCATCACCACTGTCTACCAATCACACTGTCACCCTCGACCACTTTCGTACATCACACGTCGTTACCATCACCACTGTCGTACCCTCACACTGTCGTACCCTCACCACTGTAGTACCCCTCAGCACTGTCGTACCATCACCAACTGTCTACCCTACCACGTCGACCCTCACCACTGTCGTACCCCACCACTGTCGTACCCCTCACCACTTCCGACACTATCACTGCCTACACTTTTCTATCACTGCCGTACATCACCACTGCGTACCCTCCCCACTTGTCGTACACTCATCACTGTCGTACTATCAACCATGTCTACCCTCACCACGCTACACTCATCACAGCGACGTATCACCACTGTCGTACCCTACTCACTGTCTACACTTATTCACTGTCGTACTATCAAACTTATATATAAAAGCGCTTACATACCGAAGCATCACCAAAGTGCTTTACAGTTACAACATTTTAAATAAGTTCCAGGCAAACAAATGTCCACAAATATCACCACGTCGTACATCACCACTGTCGTCTATCATCGCTGTCTACCCTCATCGCTGTCGTACACTCATCACTTCGTACTATCACCACGTTGTACTATCACCACTTCGTACTATCACCGCATGTACGTACTATCACCGCTGTCTACAATCTCATCGCTGTCCTTACTATCACCACTTCGTACTATCACCACTGTCGTACTAGCCACCCTGTCACACTCATCGCTGTCGACACTCATCACTTGTCGTAACTTAACCCATGTCGTACCCTCACGCGTCGTACACCATCACTGACGTACATCACCACTGTTACCCTCAACACGTCGTTAACACTCATCACTGTCTACACTTCATTCCACTGTAGTACCCTCACACGTCGTACTATCACCACTTCACCCTCACACGTCTACCATCAACACTGCTCGTACGTATCAAACACTGTCATACCCTCACCACTGTTCGTACACTCACACTGTCGTTACAACTCACCACTGTCGTACACTCTATCATGTCTTACCCTCATCACTTCGTACCCTCATCACGTCTTAACCCTCATCCATGCCGTACACTCATCAACTGTCTTTACCCTCTATCACTGTCGTAACTACACCACTGTACGTACTATCACCACGTCGTACCCTCACCACTGCCCGACTCATCACGCGTACAACTCACAACTGCCGTACTATCACCTATACTGTCGACCTCACCACGTCGTACATCACCACTTCTACCTCTCACCACTGTCTACCCTCACCACTGTCTACATCTCACAGTCTACTATATCACCACGTCGTACCCTACTCACTGTCGTACAACTTATCACTTCGTACCTATCAAACTTATATTTATAAGCGCTTCATACCGAAGGCATCACAAATGCTTTACAATTAACAACATTTAAATCAATATCCATGCAAACATAATGTCCAAATATCACCACTGTCGTACTATTCACACTGTCGTACACTCACACTGTCGTACCCTCATCATGTCTACCCTCACCACCTGTGTACTATCACCATGTCTACTATCACACTGTGACCCTCATCGCTGTCGTACCCTACCACTGTCGAAACCTCACCACTGTCGAACCTCACCACTGTCGTAACCTCACCCACTGTCGTAACCTCACCACTGTCGTTACCATCACCCACTGTCGTACCATCACCACTGTCGTACCATCACCACTGCCGTACCCTCATCACTGTCGTACCCTCACCACTGTAGTACCCTCATCACTGTCGTACTATCACCACTGTCGTACTATCACCACTGTCATACCTCATCACTTCATACCCTCATCACTGTCGTACTATCACCACTGTCGTACTATCACCACTGTCGTACCCCTCATCACTGTCGTACTATCACCACTGTCGTACCCTCATCACTGTGATACCTGAGAGAACATCACCGTCATACCCTCATCACTGTCATACCTGAGAGACATCACCGTCATACCCTCATCACTGATAACTGAGAGAATATCACCGTTGTAGAGGCCGTGTGGCCCTGTGCCACACAAAACCACTAGGATGCAAAGTTTGAAGGGTTTCAGACGCGTGTTCCAAAAGAATAAGCCCAGTAATCTTCAAAATGGTCCTTTATTTACATGAGCTCAGCACGGTCAAAAGACTGTTCCTCCTCAATTTGCAACACCTGGCACCACTAATTACAAGGCTTAAATAGGGCCAGGGCAGGTAGCATAGGAGGAATCAGCCACAGCGACACCTAGAGGCCAGGCAGGCATTCTGGCCGCTACACACCGGCCCCTTAATTGTCTCTGCTCAAGCCAGAACAATTACAAACATTAACAAGAAATCACAATATAAGTAAAACATTTCAGATTTTTTTAGCCATCTACAAAATGACATTTGCAAACATTTTAGAGCTTCTGACCAGTGTTAGCAATGCAATTTCAGTCACTTAGACGCATAGATACAAAAATTCAAAACAACAACATTATGCTTTCCACCGTTTCCTCTTGAATGCCTTTGGTCGTTCAAATAGAAAAAGCCCTCCACTTTGTCCAGACCTTGCAATGACCAAAAAGTATCATCCATGTCAGATAACTCACAAGCAGCTCTCATCATGTCCATGTACAATGGTCCTCCATCAGCCATCGCCAATCTCTTCCTCTTCCCTCTGTCCACCAAAGCTAAAAGAGGGAGACTTATCCTTCCCTGCTCTTTCCCCAGAGAGCCTCCGAAACCCTTTTCCAATAGGGTGTTAACTGCATTCGGCCCTGTGCCTGCGCTGTTGACCACATCTGGGAATCCAACAAATCAGAGGGTTCAGCTTCACTGGAGATTGAGATGGTTATTTGTTCCTCTTGACATGGAGAATTTACATGAGATGTCTGCTCAGATGTAATTGATGTGTGTAGAATTGTCTCTGCAACAGTAGAGGGGTCACCTGTCCCGGCCCCTGTATCTTCACATTCCACAGGGGATGACTGTTTTGTAGAAACTGCATGTTGATCAGGTAGCTCCACAGTTGGTTTCTTCAATTCCTTTGAACTGGACTTGGGTCTCTTACTCTTTTTTGTAGCATTTAATAAGGCAAGTTTTGCATCTGCAATTTTTATTTCAAGATCAAGTTGTTCCTTTCTTCTTCTGATTTTTGCCAATTGTTCTTCCAATGCATATTTCTCTTCAAACGCGGACTTTCGGACCAAAAGCGCTGCTATTTCACTTTCAACTCTTAATTGAGCAGCAATGGTTGATTTGAAACCACTGTCCCTTTGGAACTGTTCATCGCAAACATTGTACATGTAAGATGAAACATGCGGTACGCTTTTGTGTTTGTAAGAGTTCCTTTGAAAGTCCAACAGTTTAACTTGAATGCATTTGCATTTAACTGTGTGATAACAGCTTACAGCAATCAGTGTCCAAATCCAGTGATGAATGACTCAAACGGTAATCCTCGTCCCAACCTTCTGCATGGCTTGTCCAATGCAGCAACTCGAAAGATCCCGGTTCGTCGTCCGCCTCACCTCCGCCAACCAGAACCAACGCCAAGGCCACTTTGCCTGTAGCAGCCTAAACACAGCGGCTCCAGCTCTCCTCCACTTGGTCGTCTGTCATAACCTAATGAGGAGTCTTTTGACTAATGTAGAGGCCGTGTGGCCCTGTGCCACACAAAACCACTAGGATGCAAAGTTTGAAGGGTTTCAGACGCGTGTTCCAAAAGAATAAGCCCAGTAATCTTCAAAATGGTCCTTTATTTACATGAGCTCAGCACGGTCAAAAGACTGTTCCTCCTCAATTGCAACACCTGGCACCACTAATTACAAGGCTTAAATAGGGCCAGGGCAGGTAGCATGAGGAGGAATCAGCCACAGCGACACCTAGAGGCCAGGCAGGCATTCTGGCCGCTAACAACCGCTGCCAGTCATACCCTTTTTACCCCATTCTACCTGTCAACTGAAGAAGAACACACCGTTCAACGCCCTCATCACTTGTGATAACCTGAGAGAACATCACCCGTCATACCTCATCACTGTGATACGTTAGAGAAATCAACCGTCATATACCCTCATCACTGTCATAACCGAGAGAAATACCGTCATAAACCCTCATCACTGTGGATAATCTCTTGAGAGACATAAACCGTCTCCCCTCATCGACTGTCATAAACCTGAGTAGAACATTCACGTCAATACCCTCACTCACTGTCCGTACCCATCAACCACTGTCGTCCTCACCAACTGGTGATACCCTGAGAGAATATCACCGTCATAACACTCATCAGCTGTCATTCTCATCACTGTGATACCATGAGAGAATTATTTCACGTCATCACCGCTCATGCACTGTCATACCTTAGAGAACAATCAACGTCAATACCCTCATCACTGTCATACCTAAGCATAAACATCACCGTCTATCCCATCTACGCATACCTAAGAGAACATCCACGTCATACCCTCATCACTGTGATACCTAAGAGACACAGTGCACCTGTCGTACCCTCACCACTGTCGTCCATCACACTGTCGTCCCTTCACAACTGTCGTACCATCACCATCTGTCGCCACCACTCGTCGTATCCACACCCAGCTGCGTACCCTCACGCGTCGTACCCATCACCGCTGTCGTACCCTCACCGCTGTCGTACCATCACCGTGGTCCGTACCTTTCACCGCTGTCGTACCCCTCGATACCACTATCGTACCCTCACCACTGTCGGTACGCATCACCACTGCGTACCCTCACTCACTGTCGTACACGTCACCACTGGTCGTACCCACCACTGTCGCACCTCACCACTGTCGTACGCCTCATCAACTGACTGGTCGTACCCTCACCACTGTGTACCTCATCACTGTTCCGTAACCCGCGACCACGTCGACCCTCAATGCACGTCGTACCTAGATCATGTGCGTACCATCACCACTGTCGTCCCTCCATCGCATGTGTACCCTTCAGTCACTGCGACACTCATCACGTCGTACCCTCACCACTGTCGTAGCCCTCACCCTGTCGTAGCCCTCACCACTGGCGTACACTCATCACTGACGATATCTATCCCAACTGTCGACCCTCACCACTGTCGTACACTATCATCTGTCCGCTACTATCACGACCACTGCGAGCCCTCACCACTGTCGTTATCACTCATCACTAGATCGTGACTATCAACCAATGCACTGTCCGTACCCTATGCCACTGTCCGTACACTTATCACTTGTCGTACTATCAACTTATTTATTTATAACGCGGCTTTTCATACCGAAGGCATCAAGAAAGTGCTTACAGATTAACAACACTTAAATCAAGTATCCAGGCAAACATAATGTCCAAAATCACCACTGTCGTACTATTCACCACTGTCGACTATCATCGCTGTCGTAACTATCACCGCTGTCGTACCACTCATCACTGTCGTCTATCACGCGTCGTACACTCATCGCTGTCGTACACCATCAACGTCGTACTATCGACTCCACGTTAGCTATCACCACTGTCGTACTATCCCCGCTGTCGTACACTCATCGCTGTCGTACACTCATATGTCTTACTATCACCACTGTTCGTATCTATCACCGACTGTCTACTATCACGCTGATCTATCAGCTCATCACTGTCGTACTATCACTGTTGGTACCGTCATCGCGTCGTACACTCATCCTGTCGTACTATCACTCACTGTCGCTACCTCACCACTGTCGTACACCTCATTACTGTCGTACACTCATCAACTGTCGTACCTCAACCACTGTCGTATCCACACCACTGTCCGTAACTATCGACCAATGTCGTACTAGTCAGGCAACATGTCGGTCCTAATCTGACACTGTCATATACTCCTCACCACTGTCGTACCGTCAGCACTGTCGTACACTCACCACTTGTCGTACCTCCACTGTCGTAATCTTCACCACTGTCGACCTCATCACTGTCTTACCTCATCACTGTCTACCTCATCATCTGTCTTAACCTCATACACTGCCGTACACTCATTCACTGTCGTAACCTCATCACTGTCGTTACTATACCACTCGTCGTACCCCGATCACTGTTCCTAACCCTCATCACTGCCGTACACGTCATCACGGTCGTACCCTCATCCATGTCCGGTACCCTCACCACTGTCGTACTGATCACCACTGTCGTACCCTCACCACGCTGGTACCCTCATTCACTCCGTACCTCATCCACTGTTGCCGTACTATACACTGTCGTACCCTCACCACTGTCGTACACTCAATCTACTGGTCGTACCTATCACCACTTTCGTACCTCACCACTGTCGTACACTCATCACTGCGTACTATCACCACTGTCGTACCCACTCACTTGTCGTACCTATCATGTCGTACATCAAACTTATTATTTATAAAGCGCTTTTCATACCGAAGGCATCACATATGTCGCTTTACAGGCTTACAAACATTAAATCAAGTACCAGTGCAAACATATATGTCCAAATATCACCCTGTCGTATATCACCGCACTGTTCGTACCTCATCACTGTCGTACGCCTCATCCGCTGTCGTGGTACACTCATCATGTCGTATATCACCATGTTGTACTATCACAGACTGTCCGTACTATCACCGCTGTCGTACACTCATCGCTGTCGTACACTCATGCACTGTGCGTACTATCCACAGCACGTCCGGACCACATCGCTGTCGTAGCACTCATTCACTGTTGTACTATACCACTGTCGTACCCTCACCACTGTCGTACACTCAATCACTCGTACACTCATCACTGTCGTACACTCAATCACTGTCGTACCCTCACAACTGTCGTACTAATCAGCTGTCGTACTATCAACCACTGTGTAAATAACAACCACTGTCGTACTATCACACTGTCGTACCTCGACCACTGTCGTACCCTCATCACTGTCTTCCTCATCATGTCGTACCCTCATCACTGTCTACCCTCATCACTTCCGTACACATCATCACTGTCGTACTATCACCACTGTCGTACTACACACTGGTCGTAACCCTCATCACTTCCGTACACTCATCACTGTCGTACCCTCATCCTGGTCGTACTATCCCACTGTCGCTCATCACCATCTGTCGACATCAACCACTTCGTCGTACCTCACCACTGTCGTGACACTATCACTGGTCGTACACATCACTGTCTACTATCACCACTGTCGTACTATCACCGACTGTCATACGCCTCACCACTGTCGTACCCTCATCACTGTCTTACCTCATCACTGGTCGTACATCACCACTGTCGTACCATCAACCACTGTCGTACCATCACCACTCGCGTACCCTCATCAGCTGTCGTAAACCATCACTGCTTACCTCATCTACGTCGTCACATCACGACTGTCGACCCTAAACCACTGTCCGTACCCTCATCGCTGGTCGTAAACTCATACTGTCTTACCCTCATCCAGTCGTTACTATCACCACTGTCGTACTCACCACTGTCTCGTACCTAAATCGGCTGTCGTAAACTCATCACTGTCGTACCCTCATCGCTGTCGTAAACTCATCTATGTCCGTACCCTCATCAACTGTCTTACCCTCATCAACTGGTCTACTATCACCACTGTCGTACCACCTCATCACTGTCCGTACCCTCATGCGCTGTCGTAACTCATACTGGTCGTACCCTCATCACCGTCGTACCCTCATCAACTGTCGTACCCTCATCACGTCGTACCATCACCACTGAGTCGTACCTCACTCGCTGTCCGTACCCTCATCGCTGCGTATAACTCATCACTGTGCGTACCTCATCGACTGCTTACCTCACCATGTCGTACTATACCACTGTCGTACTATCACACTGTGTAACCCTCATCACGTCGAGGCCTCACCACTGTCAGTACCCTCATCACTGGTCGACCTCATTCACTGTTTACCCTCTCACTGTCGTACCATCACCACTGTCGCACCATCACACTGTCGTAACCCTCATCACTGGCGTACCATCAACACTGTCGTACCTCATCATGTGATATCCTGAGAGAACATCAACCCTGTCATAACCCTCATCACTGTATCCTGAGCAGAACATCACCTGCTATACCCTCAATCCTCGTCATACCTGAGAGAACATCACCGGTCATATAACCCTCATCACGTGGATACCTGAGAGAACATCACCGTCATACCTCATCACTGTATACTGGGAAATCACTGTCATAGTATCACTGCATAGCTGAGAGAACATCACCGTCATACCCTCACCACTGTCGTACCATCACCACTGTCGTACCTCACCAGCTGTGATACCTGAGAGAATATCACCCGTCATCCCTCATCACTGTCATACTTAAGAACATCACCGTCATACCTCATCACTGTCATAGACCTAAGATAAATCACCGTATACCCTCACATGTCATACCTAAGAGAACAATCACCGTCATAAACCTCAATCACGTGATAGCCTAGAGAACTGCACTGGTCTACCTCACCACGTCGTACCATCGCACCACTGTCGTAGCCTCACAAACTGTCGTACATCACCACTGTCGTACGCATCACCACTGTTTCGTACATCAACATGCTGTCGTACCCCCACGCTGTCGGACCATCACCGCTGTCCGTACCCTCACCGCTGTTCGACATCACGCTGTCGTACCGTTCACTCGCTGTGTACCTCGACACTATCGGACCCTACCACTGTCGTACCAATCACCCTGTCGTACTCACACTGTCTGTACCTCACCACTGTCGTACATGCAACATGTCGTACATCACCACTGTCGTATCCCTCATCACGTCTAACCCTCATCACTGAGTACCTCATGCACGTCGTACCTCACCACTGTCGTAATTCCTCATTCAACTTCGTCCCTAATCACTGTCGTACCACACCACGTGTACCCTCACCACTGTCGTACCCCATCACTGCGTAACTCATTCACTGTCGTACCCTCACCAACTGTTCGTGACCCTCACCACTGTCGTAATCCTCACCACTGCCGTAGCACGTCAATCTACTGCGGTATCTATCACCATCTGTCGTACCTCACCACTGTCTGACACGTCATCACGTCGTCCTATCACCACTGTCGTCCCTCACCACTGTCGTACACTCATCACAAGTCGTACTAATCACCACGGTCGTACCCTACTCACTGTCGTCCTTTCACTCGTGTAGACTATCAAACTTATTTATTTAAAAAGCGCTTTTTTCATAACCGAAGGCATCACAAATGTGCTTTACAGATTACAACATTAAAATCAAGTATCCCAGCAAACATAATCAAATAGCACCACTGTCGACTATCACTAACTGTCGTATATCATCGCTGCGTTACTATCACCGGCTGTCGTACACTCAATTCACTGTCGTACTATCACACCTGTCGTACACTCATCGCTGTCCGTACACTCACACTGTCGTCACTATCACTCACTGTCGTACTAGTCAACGCACCTTGTCGTACTAATCACCGCTGTCGTACATCATCGTGTCGTACACTCATCAAACTGTCTACTAATCACCACTGTCGTACTATCACCACTGTCTGTACTATCACCGCTGTCGTAACCACTCAGCGCTGTCGTAACTCATCACTGTCGTACCCTCATCGCTGTCTCGTAAACTCAATCACTGGTCGTAACCTCACTGTCTTACCCCTCATCACTGTCGGACTTCACCGACTGTCGTACCCTCATCACTGTCGTACCCTCATCGGCTGTCGTAAACTCATCACTGTGTACCTCATCACTGTGCGTAACCCTCAGTCACTGTCCGTACCTCATCACTGTAGTAACCTCATCACTGTCGTACGCATCACCACTGTCGTACTCTCATCGCTGTCGTACCCTCATCGCTGTCGTAAACTATCACTGTCGTACCTCATCACTGTCTCCCTCCCACTGTCGTACTATACCATGTCGACTATCACCACTTGTCGTACCTCATCACTGTCGTACCTCACCCCTGTCGTACCTCTCCTGTCGTACCGCCTCATCACTGCCCTTACCCTATCAACTGTCGTACCATCCACCACTGTCGTAGCCATCACCCCGTCGTACCTCATCACTGTCGTCCATCACACTGGTCGTACCTCATCACGTGATGACCTGAGAGAACATCACCGTCATACCCTCATCACTGTGATACCTGAGAGAAACACCGTCAACCTCATCAACTGTCATAATCCCTGAGAGATACTCACCGTCATAACCCTCATCACTGTGGAACCATGAGAGAACATCACCCGTCATACCCTCATCACTTGTGATCACCTGAGAGAACATCACTGTCATACCTTCAACTTCATACCTGAGAGAACATTCACCGTCATAATCCCTCAGATACCACGTCGACCATCACCACTGTCTGTAGCCTCACCACTGTGATACCTGAGAGAATAAAGCGTCATACCTCATCACTGTCATACCTTAGAACCATCACGTATACCATCACGTCAACCTAAGATAACATCACCGTCACCCTACCCTCATATACATCCTAGAGAACATCACCGTCATACCTCATCCTGCTGTACCTAAGAGAATCATCACTGCGTACCCTACCACTGTCGTCACCATCACCATCTGCGCCTCACAATGTGTACATCGTGACCACTGTCGTACATCACCATGTCGTACCATCCACCGCTGTCCGATTACCCTCACCGCTGTCGTACCATCACCCGTGTCGTCCTTCATCGAACCGCTCGTCGTCCATCACCCGCTGTCGTACCTTCAACCGCTGTCGTACCCTCCCCTAATCGTACCTCACCACTGTGCGTAAACATCACCACTGTCGTCACCCTCACCACTGTCGTCGACCTCAACCACTGGTGCCGTACATCACCACTGTCGTTACCATCACCACTGTGTACCCTCATCACTGTCGACCCTTCACCACTGCTAAGTACCTCTCATCACTGTCCGTACTCACCCTGTCGTACCCTCATCACTGTCGTCCGCTCATTCACGTCGTCCATCACCACTGTCGTAGACCTCACCACTTGTCGTACCCTCATGCACCTGTACACTCATCACTGTCGTAAACCCTCACCACCTGTCCTCAGCCCCACCCACTGTCGACCCTCACCACTAGCGGTACACTCATCACTGCCGTACTATCACCACTGTCGTACCCTCACCACTGTCGTACACTCATCACTGTCGTACTATCACCACTGTCGTACCCTCACCACTGTCGTACACTCATCACAGTCGTACTATCACACTGTCGTACCCTACTCACTGTCGTACACTTATCACTGTCGTACTATCAAACTTATTTATTTATAAAGCGCTTTTCATACCGAAGGCATCACAAAGTGCTTACAGATTACAACATTTAAATCAAGTATCCAGGCAAACATAATGTCCAAATATCACCACTGTCGTACTATCACCACTGTCGTACTATCATCGCTGTCGTACTATCACCGCTGTCGTACACTCATCACTGTCGTACTATCACCGCTGTCGTACACTCATCGCTGTCGTACACTCATCACTGTCGTACTATCACCACTGTCGTACTATCACCACTGTCGTACTATCACCGCTGTCGTACACTCATCGCTGTCGTACACTCATCACTGTCGTACTATCACCACTGTCGTACTATCACCACTGTCGTACTATCACCGTGTCGTACACTCATCACTGTCGTACTATCACCACTGTTGTACCCTCATCGCTGTCGTACACTCACACTGTCTACTCCCACTGTCGTACCCTCACCACTGTCGTACATTCTTATCACTGTCGTACACTCATCACTGTCGTACCCTCACCACTGTCGTACATCACCACTGTCGTACTATCACCCACTGTCGTACATCACCACTGTCGTACTATCACCACTGTCGATACCCCTCACCCACTGTCGTAACTCACCATTACGCTCACCCACTTCACCTCACCACTGTCGTACACTCACCACTGTCGTACACTCACCACTGTCGTACACTCATCACTGTCTTACCCTCATCACTGTCGTACCCTCATCACTGTCTACCCTCATCACTGCCGTACACTCATCACTGTCGTACCCTCATCACTGTCGTACTTCACCACTGTCGTACCCTCATCACTGTCTTACCCTCATCACTGCCGTACACTCATCACTGTCGTACCCTCATCACTGTCGTACCCTCACCACTGTCGTACTATCACCACTGCGTACTCCCTCGTACCCACTGCCGTACCCCATCGACCTGCCACTGTCGTTCTCACACTGTCGTACACTCATCATGTCGTACTATCACCACTGTCGTACCCTCACCACTGTCGTACACTCATCACAGTCGTACTATCACCACTGTCGTACCCTACTCACTGTCGTACACTTATCACTGTCGTACTATCAAACTTATTTATTTATAAAGCGCTTTCATACCGAAGGCATCACAAAGTGCTTTACAGATTACAACATTTAAATCAAGTATCCAGGCAAACATAATGTCCAAATATCACCACTGTCGTACTATCACCACTGTCGTACCCTCATCACTGTCGTACCCTCATCGCTGTCGTACACTCATCCATGTCGTACTATCACCACTGTGTACTATCACCACTGTCGTACTATCACCGCTGTCGTACACTCATCGCTGTCGTACACTCATCACTGTCGTACTATCACCACTGTCGTATCCGCGTCGACCTCCACTGTCGTACACTCATCACTGTCGTACTATCACCACTGTCGTACCCTCACCACTGTCGTACACTCATCACTGTCGTACACTCATCACTGTCGTACCTCATCACTGTCGTACCCTCACCACTGTCGTACTATCACCACTGTCGTACTATCACCACTGTCGTACTATCACCACTGTCATACCTCACCACTGTCGTACCCTCATCACTGTCTTACCCTCATCACTGTCGTACCCTCATCACTGTCTTACCCTCATCACTTCCGTACACTCATCACTGTCGTACCCTCATCACTGTCGTACTATCACCACTGTCGTACTATCACCACTGTCGTACCCTCATCACTTCCGTACACTCATCACTGTCGTACCCTCATCACTGTCGTACTATCACCACTGTCGCACCATCACCACTGTCGTACTATCACCACTGTCGTACCCTCACCACTGTCGTACACTCATCACTGTCGTACACTCATCACTGTCGTACTATCACCACTGTCGTACTATCACCACTGTCATACCCTCACCACTGTCGTACCCTCATCACTGTCTTACCCTCATCACTTCCGTACACTCATCACTGTCGTACCCTCATCACTGTCGTACTATCACCACTGTCGTACTATCACCACTGTCGTACCCTCATCACTTCCGTACACTCATCACTGTCGTACCCTCATCACTGTCGTACTATCACCACTGTCGCACCATCACCACTGTCGTACTATCACCACTGTCGTACCCTCACCACTGTCGTACACTCATCACTGTCGTACACTCATCACTGTCGTACTATCACCACTGTCGTACTATCACCACTGTCATACCCTCACCACTGTCGTACCCTCATCACTGTCTTACCCTCATCACTGTCGTACCATCACCACTGTCGTACCATCACCACTGTCGTACCATCACCACTGTCGTACCCTCATCGCTGTCGTAAACTCATCACTGTCTTACCCTCATCACTGTCGTACTATCACCACTGTCGTACCCTCACCACTGTCGTACCCTCATCGCTGTCGTAAACTCATCACTGTCGTACCCTCATCGCTGTCGTAAACTCATCACTGTCGTACCCTCATCACTGTCTTACCCTCATCACTGTCGTACTATCACCACTGTCGTACCCTCATCACTGTCGTACCCTCATCGCTGTCGTAAACTCATCACTGTCGTACCCTCATCACTGTCGTACCCTCATCACTGTCGTACCCTCATCACTGTCGTACCATCACCACTGTCGTACCCTCATCGCTGTCGTACCCTCATCGCTGTCGTAAACTCATCACTGTCGTACCCTCATCACTGTCTTACCCTCACCACTGTCGTACTATCACCACTGTCGTACTATCACCACTGTCGTACCCTCATCACTGTCGTACCCTCACCACTGTCGTACCCTCATCACTGTCGTACCCTCATCACTGTCTTACCCTCATCACTGTCGTACCATCACCACTGTCGTACCATCACCACTGTCGTACCCTCATCACTGTCGTACCATCACACTGTCGTACCCTCATCACTGTCATGCCATCACCACTGTCGTACCCTCATCACTGTCGTACCATCACCACTGTCGTACCCTCACCACTGTCGTACCCTCATCACTGTCGTACCATCACCACTGTCGTACCCTCATCACTGTCGTACTATCACCACTGTCGTACCCTCACCACTGTCATACCCTCACCACTGTCGTACCATCACTGCTGTCGTAGTGAAGAATTCTGGCTAAAGTTGAGTCTTTAGACTCGTCTGGAGCCTGTGTCTCCTCCTCACTGCTCAGCCCGATAAAAAGCTCTCAGACGGAGGAAAAACAGGGCGGAGCTGATACGGGCAGCAGAGGGGCCCACATTTCCACAGGATGTTGACAGTACATAAAAACAATAAATAAAAATAAGTGTTGCTTTTTCTTTTTTTTTGGAAAGTATAATCATAAAGTAGACAGTTCTGATTTTCATCACTGTATAAGGCTAATTCAAACAGCATATTGTTGCCTAAAATATGCACTAAATTGTATCTGATTATTCAAATAATTTCGGGGGTATCAGACTGGCTGTTGCTTTAACTTTCTGGGAGTATCTCAAACAAGAGCACACATACAAAAAAGAGTTATTCTGTTAAAGTGCATATGCATATGCAGGTTATCAAGTTTTTATAATTCTTCTTGATTTGGTGGGATAATAGCCGTGTTAAGGAAAATATCACAGTTTTACACCCATAAAATATCAGCTTGTGGAGAAAATATGATTAAAAAGTCAAAACTGTGGTTAATATAACAGGGAAATGTCCTTAGCAACTCCTTAGCAACAGTAGAACGCTCCTCAGTGCTGACGTAGAAGAAGGTAGGTGCAATAAAAATACAGCAGATGGTGCTCTTTTTTGTAGGTATTTGACAGTCTTTTTTTCTTATATTCTTGATCAGATTTTATGATTAGCTACATTTATATTAAACTGAATTGGTAATTTACTTAGTTATTGTGTGTGTGGAGTCGGCCATTTGTTAAATGCACTTCTGGTGCAGTTCTATAAAATAAAACGAGCTACACCTGGTAGCTCGTTTTATTTTATAATGTTTATACAATTCTTTGCATTCATTAAAAGTTTGCTTATTTAGAAATGCAGCTTATTTAGTTTCTTTTTAATATATTTATAAGAAGTTGGTTCCACGCAGGAATTAAGCTCCTCCTTCACTTTGCGCCGCCTGCATCAAAACAAAAACAGCCACCATGCTGACAGGACACACGTGCATCAGCATTTTGAGGAACAGCAGAATAACAGGAGTTTATCTGTGCACACAAGGACTTTATTTTGCCCGCGGGACGATTACGCTTTTCCATATCCATACCAGGATGGATATTTTAGCTGCGTGTGGAGCCGTGGCTGGCCTACCCAGTGGCTAAGGAGCCGATGTTTTCCAAAACGTGGACATTATTTATGGGATACTTTGAGGACTGAAGGCTTTCACACAATGGAAGAGCGAGGTCTGTGTTTGGTGAGTACTGTAACTTTTTGTTTTTCTGCATGTTTAGTGAATCAACAGCTATAAGATACTGCTGCTTTGTGGTGGTTAGCTTCTTAGCTTCTCTTAGGGCTGGTGATTTACTTTTGTCTAAGATGTTTAGATGTCACTTGACACAAGTGGGGTTTGTAAAATCGTGAGCTGCTCTGTCTCCAGTTCAAAGAGAGAATTGTGGCTATGACCTATGTTTGTCAATAGCAGGCTACAGACGTGTGGCCGCATGCTAACAGAGGCTAGCGGTGTTTTTATTTCCAGAGTCAAATCCTGCAGTTTATGGCAGGGTCACGGTACAGATCCACGTGTGATTTCATTCTACACACTTGATCTGATGGATCGGTTTGTGTTTGTGAGCCTTTGTTCCGCGTTTGTAAGCCGTGAAGGTGTCGTCTCCTGGTGTTAGCTTTGGCTACTGTGTGCTACAGTGTAGAGGCCAAGTTTATCATCAGCAACTGTCATTTTACATCTCTACTGTGAGTGAATTGCTCTCCCGTTAATGCAAAGCACAACATAAAAGTGGTGTGACGTAAACAAACTAATCCTGAATTAATCTGCTAGCAGCGGCGGTCTAGTTAGCTTTAGCCTGCTAGCTTCTTTGCGTTATCAGCGCTGATCTCCATTCATTGCATCAAGACCTTTTTAAATGTCAGAGCTCAACATTTGTTCTTATCGTTGGTCCTTAGCTTGTCACATTTTGTCCCAGGTTTATGGTGATATAGTTGTGGTTCACTAAATGTTTGTGTGAGAGAGACAGTTTGCAGTTTATTTGGACAAATTATCCCATTGACTTCAATGGGTTTCAGCGACCGTTAACAATTTTCAGTTTCGTTCTACGTCACTTCCAGGGCTCCATGGCTAATGCGGAAGTGTTTTTATTTTCCAAAATAAAAAGGTATTTTTTGGCCAGATTTAGGGAAAATTTTAACATGAATCTTGAATGTAATTGTGTTAACTACGTATTTGTGAAAATGTAGTCTAATGTGTCATATGCACTTTAAATGTTTTAAAACTTATTTTTAAAATAAATAAATGAAAAGTAATATAAAACGCCTTCTGTTACATGTAATATACACACAGCCTTTCATATATCGACCTAATGTAGCGTTGTGAGTCTTCGAGATTAGAGTTCCACCACCTCCCAAAATCCACTTTAAAGGGATATTTCAGGATTTTTGACATAGGGCCTCATTTCCTAGTTATCCAGAGTGTTGTTGATGTCTGGAGATATTTTTTTCTTAAATTCATGCAGTTTTTATATTTGAAGAGCTTAGTGGCGCTTGGCTAATGCTAGGCTAACGCATTTGTATGGTATCAGTTAGCCTGCATTAAAAACAGTCTGACCCTCTCCACAGTGCACCTGAGGTAAATCACTTATAACACCAGACTAACCATATAAATGTCTGTGTTAATAGAATAATGTTTGAAATATAACTGACCTTGTATCACATGAATTACCGCATTTTGAGGGACTATTTTCTCGCAGATCACTCCGCCGCTGCGTTAGCTTACAGCCACGAAGCTGATGCTGCTCAAATATATTTTAAATGGTTATAATGATTCTATTAACACAGACATTTATATGGTTAGTCTGGTGTTATAAGTGATTTACCTCAGGTGCACTGTGGAGTGGGTCAGACTGTTTTTAATGCAGGGTTGCTGATACCATAGAAATGCGTTAGCCTAGCATTAGCCTTCAGACCATCAACAACACACTGGATAACTAGGAAATTAGGCCCTATGTCAAAAATCCTGAAATATCCCTTTAACCACTGGCTATAATGCATGCAAGTGTTGCGTGACTCCAAGTGGATCCTCAGGAAGTGCTGCTCTTCCTGTCATGTTATTTCCCTATGAGTTTGTAGGGATTGTTGGGAACAATCACAAAAAAATGCCCACGAAATCCTGGAGGGACTGATATATTGTCTCAATTGTGTTTGGAAGATGTGCAAATTTCAATAATCCAGTTTATCTCCAAAGTCAAGAAAAGAGGAAAAATGTTTAAAAGCATTAGAAACGGGAAAGAAAGAATTGTAAAAGATTGGGAGAAAAAAAAGAAGAAAGAGGAGGAAAAGATTTCTTTAAATTTAGATTTTTTTTTTCATTGTACAAAAAATTGGGAAAAAATGTGAAAAAAGAAGGTGTAAGGTGTTTTTTCTTCCCTAATTTTTGTCAACATCACCCAGCCCCAGTCACAGCTTCTCAGGAGAGGACACCACTGTCATACCCAGCTCCTCCCCCTCGTCTCTTCTTCTCTGGATGATCTGCAGTAGCTGATCGGCTGCCTGCGACACCGTCATGAACCGTGGAGGCTCGAAGATCTTCTTCCCCTGAAACAGGAGAGAATAATAATAAACAGGAGCAACGTTTACATCACTGAGGAGGGTAGCACCCCCTGTGGGTGGAACAGAAGGCTCCGTCCTTTGAAATGAGTGACGAGTGATTGTTTAAGAACATCTAACTATGAAAATGTTTTAGTTTATTTGTCAAATATGGTCTGACATTAAGCTGTGGACATTATTTTGTTATATATAGCGGTCTCGATCCATTATTTCGATTATGTAGGTGAAAATATAGGTAATTATGACAAAAATGGTAGGAAAACTGGCGCACTTGGGCCAGCCAAAACTTCAACTTTTTCCTCTTTCACCTTTTATGTTCGACACGAGAATTGCTAAATTTCTTTGTACCTAAATACCAACAAACAAAAACTACAGCCAAACAAACCAATTGTTCCATTGGTGATAAGATGTTTTATTTAATCTAAGATCAGATCAAACCTACTCAAGCTTCAGATTTAATCTCTTAATCTCAAATAGATTTATGTCATTTCTTCCTTAAAATGATGATTCTTTTCCCAGTGTTTGTCTTGCGTCCTCTTTACATATGTCTCTATTTTTTTCACCTGCAGCGTCTCGCCTTAAGCGTGACTATTTTTAAACATTTGTCCATCTCCGCAAAGGAAACAAACCAAGCTTTTAGTCATTAGGAATTCATCGAACCGTAGTTTCAATTTACTGTAACACAAACACGTCACGTTTCCGATCAGCCTGAGCCTGTTAATCCTGCCTCATCATTCAGCCCAGCAGCAGGAATAAGATCTGGGCTGGACTTCCCCTTCATGAGGCACAAACGTTACAGCGTGTGGTGTTTCTGAAGCTTCAGTGAATCTCATTCTTCCCTCTGTTCCAGCGCAGTCTGCTCCTGTTTAAGTGCGGCTCACCTCAAACCTCACTGAGCGTGCTCCGAATCACTGTGGTGACATCATCGTGACATCACCGCCACAAAAACCAGATGAAAAATAAAACAAGCCTCACCTCATCATGTTCTCGATGGACTGCTCCTTCACCTTTATGTCTGTCACAGAAAACAAGAGGTCAGAGAAATGTGGATCGTTTGAAGGTTCATGTCTTTAGTTTGGCCTTTTTCTATATTTTATGAAGACGCTGCAGGTGAATAACATTCACATTTAGACATATAAAATTTGAAACTTTTGCTCTAGATTTCTGACATAAAGGAACAGGCCACCGTGTTTCCAGACTGAGATATGTTCTTACCTGAGCTTAGACGAGTTGATGCGTACCTGTCTGGCCTATGTGCATGCGCTCAGTCACACAAAAAGACCAAAGATGTTGTTAGCATTTAGCCTCTCCTCCTCTCCTCTATGGGGCCAAATGGGGTGAAGTTAGAAGCGACCAAGCTCTTCCATGTTTTTTCCTATTTAAATACGGTTACATGAGTAGTTGCATGATCCAAGTCTAGTAACAGTAATAGTAATAACACCTTAGCACCTCGACGTCCGTGCAGTAAAAGCTTCACTCCTATGGAATTCTCTGCGCGGGCGTCAAAGTGCTCCTAAGGTGTTGTTACTCCTTACAATATACAGTAGTACCCCTTTTATCTGCTTAGAAAATCCATCCGTAAATCTGTGTAACTACTCACGTAACCGTATTTAAATAGGAAAAACGTGGAAGAGCTTGGTCACTTCTAACTTCACCCCATTTGGCCCCATAGAGGAGAGGAGGAGAGGCTCAATGCTAACAACATCTTTGGTCTTTGTGCGTGCGCTCAGTCATGCACCAGACCAGACAGGTACGTATCACCTTGTCTAAGCTCAGGTAAGTACATGTCTCAGTATGGAAAATAGTGGCCTGTTCCTTTAAAGTGATCGTCTGTAATGTTGGAAAATGTGGAGAGAAAGAGACATATTTCAAAAGTAAAAGCCCTGTCCTCTTGATTGGACCTGCAGCGGTCAATAATACGCAATCTATATTTTAAACTTACTAATGTTTTCATATAAATAATTAAATTACTTCCGGCCAGGATTTATTTTGTGTACAAATGAGTAACCAAGACTAGCCTTGGAATCCCCAGACTGCTGTGTGCGCTCGAATCATTTGGAACTTCACAGCGGTCTGTCCATGGCTGAAATCTTGGCATGGGTTTGGGACCAATCACAGAACGAGGAGGGACGATTATTTTTTTATTTTTTTTATTTACGGATCCAACCTGACAGCAGCAGACGCAACGCCATCTTGTGTTCTAAATAGTTTAGCTGGAAAGTTTACAGCGGGTACGTCATACGTCATCTGATACCATGATACGATTGGCTATGGCTACGTGCGGACGCATGAGAGACATTTATAGTGTCCAATAAACGGCTATGGACAATCGTAAACCACACCTCTCCTACCAGAAAATGAATTGGTGTTCCCCAGACTAAATATCACTTGTGATTTTCGTCTGGCGTTAGCCAGACTAAACCAAGACTTGTTCAGAGGGGATTTTGGATTTTGTCTAGTTTTTGAATAAATTATTGGCCGAAAAAAAAAAAATCCATCTGAAAACATATAGGCCTGTAAAGTGTGGAGTCTGTAGGAGCTACTAAAGGAAAATGGCCAACAAGTGTGCATTCACGTGTATATCTTTTCCTTTTTAGCCACTGCTGTCTCCCTCAAAGGAAATGACCATATTTGGATTACAGCGTCATCTCGGTCACAGCCTTTCGTGCTACACGTGGATACCAAACATAACCGTGGGAAACTAGCAGCCAGTGCGCCACAACGTTATAGTTATTTCTCCAGCTCACTAGAGAGAAAAACACCATGAAATAAGCATAATAAAGGGTTTAGTTAGCTATACTATCACTGCTAATTTAGCCTCTGACGTCCTGGTTCAGGCTATATTTAGACGCACAACAGCGCATGGTCGGGTTTTTCTTTCAAAAAATAACTCCCCAAAATAAGGTTAACTCTACTACAAGAAAATAGTTTGATTACCACAGTTTAAAAATATGACAAAAAAGTCCAAGGCAAGAAGAACCCTGTTCCTTTTAGTGAATGGATTTATGGCTCTTTACTGGGAGTCGAGTCTTTGGGATCCGTTCATTTTTAAAGACTGGCTCTTTGTAATATAAAATTTTAATAATGCCAGCCAGATAACTTACAATATCTAAGAGGCACATGTTATTACAATGTGACTGATATTTACACTTTGAAAAACATGTTTGTGAATAAAATCTTCCTCCACAACTAATAAAAAGACTGCACTTTTAGTGCATTTAGCTTTGACTTTAGTGGCGTCCCGTGTTAAATAAAAGCTAATTTCATTGTTCGGTCAGTGTGCCTCAGACTCAGCCTACTTTCAAGTATTTTCCTTCAGGGCACTATTTTAAAATGTATTTCATTTGTTGACCATCCTGGGAGAGCACCTGTCTACACTATTGTTTATGTCTCTGACCCAGTGAAGCCCTCCCACCCTGCTGTCTTCTCTTATTCTTGTGTTTGTTCGGAGGAGTTCTGGGTAAAACCGTTCACCTGAAAGAGCGGCTCGGTCACTAGCTCCTTTAGCAGTAAGACGGTCCAAACCTGCTCAAAATCAGCACAACTCCCGATAATTCAAGCACTTTTTTGTCATTTTTGTCAAAGATAATGCAGCATTTTCCCAGTCTTGATCTGACCTGGTTTGTCCCTTTGACATTTGTCCATTAATCTGATTGGACCCAGGATTTTAGTGATCTTTCTAAAAGCTCATAGAGAGATGTTTTTGCACCTGAGTCACTACGATTTACAGTGACAGTCAGTGATGTATGTGACGACTGACTTGATTTGAGTATTTTACAGAGTACAACAAGCAGTGTTTCAGGACATTACAAAATAAGATTCGAATATATATTTGAGAGGGTTTTTAAAAGGTATTGTTTAATTCAAATGAAGGTGGTGGGGGTGGGGTCATTAACTGAATCAGCGCGGCCCTGGTCCTGGTTCAGTCCTAGTCCAGGGGCTGCTCTGGGACCTGGTTTATGGTCTCCAGTCCCTGAGGTCTATGTCTATAGAGACTCGTTTAAAGTGAGAGTGAATGGGACGCCATGATTGATGGAGGTCTGAGCACCGCAAAAACACACACAGCAGGAGGCATTAAACGCAGCACCGGGAGGCCTTCAGGGCCAAGGGGAACATGGGGAACAAGGTCTACAACTAACGCTGAACAAAAACAGGACTAAATCAGGAAAATTACTATTACTATTATGCTGCAGGTGAAAACAAT
Organism: Neogobius melanostomus; assembly: GCA_007210695.1. Classification (NCBI taxonomy): domain Eukaryota; kingdom Metazoa; phylum Chordata; class Actinopteri; order Gobiiformes; family Gobiidae; genus Neogobius; species Neogobius melanostomus. Next base: position 811,410 of record VHKM01000922.1, on the reverse strand, counting down.
GTTGAGATTTTTAACTAGCGTTCTCCTTAACATCTTAGATTTATTGTCAAATGTACAAATATAAACCAAACTCACCCTTTACAAAGTTTTTTTATGGCATTTTCTCAACTCGTGTCTGTGGATTTGTTGTGATATCACTAAAAGTTTGCCACTTTTTGCCGATGTAATCCAAATATGGAATGGACAGGAAGCTTGTTTGTGTAGCGCTTTTCACATGACACAAGTCACCCCAAGCTATTAAAATAGAATATGGTTATTTCCTTTGGGCAGGAAACCAACATAGTTACTCAACTTTCGGGATGTTTTCACCAAACCAGGTTTTCATTCCACTCTTTAGCAACATCTCCACTTTAGTAGCATTCTTAATAATATCAATTTCCTGCCTGACTTATTGAGCTTTGAGGGATGGGTCAAATGCAGAGGACACATTTCATTGTACAGCTGTTGTATAATGACAAATAAAGGACCTTTACCTTATTACATTTTTCTTTTCTTTTTTTATAAATAAGTTTATTCAAAAAACTAAACACACGCACAAAATCCCTCTGAGCGAATATTTGTAACTAATATATCCAAAAAATAAAATCACAAATTTAAACCTGGCTCGATCCATAGTTTAGATTTTGTCACTGAAACTATAGGCAATTTTAGCCATCCTCCTTCATTAAATTCCTTATTTTCATACGAAAACATAAAATCCCTATTCACCTGCAGCATCTCGCCTTAATTTGAGTAATTTGAATTTGCCAAGCCAAGATACACTTTGTGGTGTAATTATCGGATTTTGTCATTTTAAATAATCGTTATTTAGAAGGATTCCATGATTCTGTGAGCCTTTGAGAAGTTCATAAGATCATGAGGTTTTAGGACAAATTTCAACCACTTCTAACTTGAGGAAACATTAAAAGATCCTCAGCTTCTGTTTATTTGGAGCTAATTTAGACTAAACCACGGAGTGTTTGTGGATAAAAGATGAATGCGAGGTCAGAAACACGTGTCGTCTGTGAATCCTGCTCCTATTGTCCCAGTTATTGCTGTAATCAGACTAATGCAGACATGACAAACGAGCCCTTCACTGTCCCATGCTCGCCTCGTTCATTTGGATTTCAGAGACGCAGCTGAGGCCTGAGCGCTCCCTCGGGGTCAGGACTGAGGGACAGGGGCCGATCAGACGAGACCAAGACAAAATCCTAAAGGAGGACACTTTTCGTGATTCGGAGTTCTTCTGGGCTTGTGCCTTTAGATTTGACACTGTCGACCATGATATTTCATTGACCTACCTAGAGGCATGTGTAGGCCTAAAAGGCACAGTGCTTAAATGGTTTCAGTATTACCTATCTGACGGACATTTTTCTGTCAAACTTGGTATTTTTTATTCAGAGAAAACACACCTTGCTAGTGGAGTGCCCCAGGGCTCAATTTTAGGCCCAGTTTTATTATTTACATTGTATTTGTTGCCTTTGGGATCAATCTTTGAGAAACATAATGTTGCTTTCCACTGCTTTGCTGACAACGTCCATTATACCTGCCTCTCAACACCAGACCGATAGCTTTGGAACATTGCGGAAATGTCTCAAAGAAGTAAAGGACTGGATGGCACTGAACCTTTAAAATTTAAATGACAAAAAGACTGAAGTTGTTATATTTGTCCCAGCGCTGAATTCTTTTCTTATCGTCGTCCTGAAGAGTCTTGGTGTCTTTACTGACAATACTTTTAAGTTGGAGATAAAAATTTAGCTCAGAGGTGACAACAAGCTTTTTCCAACTGAGACATTAACGTTAAACATCTTAGTTTTAATGTCAAAGTCTTTTAATGTCAATGTCTTTACTTTTCTATTCTCTACCGCAAAAGTTTCAAAATGGTATCTCTAAAAAAATGTCCACCTGCAGTAGGGTTGGGACGATGGACGATATCATCGTCCTTCGTGATGGACGAGCAACATCACGATGGAGAGCAACCATCGTGATGCCACGCCCCCTCCTGTCAGAAACACGCGCTGATCTTCTGTGGGCCTTGTAAATCTACAAACTTTGGAGGGATTGCACTGTAAATTAAATCTCGAATATAGCTAATATGCACGCTAGTTTAAGTAGCCTACCAGAAGCCCGAAGACATGATGTGTTAGCCGTAATTATTAAAATAAAGACGCAGCGCTGCTCTATTTCTGACGCGCGGGCTCTCTCTCTCTCTCTAAAAGCTGCTACCGTTTAACACCGCGTGGTTTCGCTTTGCTTTTCGTACGGAAACTACACAGTTTTATAATGCCGTGATGGATCTCACATCGGCACTGAGCGCGCATGGGTTTGGATGTTCTCACGAAGGACGGAGAGAGGAGAGAAAGCGGCGTGGAGGTATGAGGCTATACAAGCACATGAACCGGGCGGCGTGTGGAGCAGCATAGTTTTTGAAGCTCCAACGAAAACTTCTAAATATTGTCCCGTTCACCCGCTGTTTCTTAAACATTACGTTAAAATTGAGCAAATGCAAATAATAAGCTCCGATTTACATTTGTATTAGTGTGATTAGAGCCTTGTTATTGAGGAGCAGATGACGCTCTGAATAAGTCGTCCTCCTCTAAGACTTTTACGCACGAATTTTAATACATTTCTATTGCAAAATTGGTGTTCCATGACACTGTTCAGATCATGTTTAGTTTAGATACATTTATCCTGAAATCTCACATTTTTCCTAACATAAATAAAATTCAGCCTATATATATATAGGCTATGTAAATGTCTTTTAAAAAATGCTTATATAAGATGGACGATATCATCACGATGGTTCACTGTAAACATCGTCAACTGCCAATTAAGGGGACATCGCCCAACCCTAACCTGCAGCGTGTTGCCTTAATAAAAATGAAGGAAAAAGTAATGGCAACAGTTTGGTGCCGCATAAAACCTAACCATCTATCGTTGGACGAATATTTAAATTGGCTCCAGCTCAGTTAAACTTTTGTTTTTTGGTGATGAGCTTTATTATTCCGTGTCGTTGTCGCAGCGTGCAATCACCAACATCCCTGTATATCAGTTGACCATTCTAATAATAATATGGGAGGGCATCTGGCTCACCGAGCAGGCAGAGCGTGTGTAGTCCCATGGCTCTGTTTTTGCAGATTTTGTCGAAGTAACTCTCGGGTTTCCACGACTCGGTCCAAAACACGAAGGACACGGTTTCTCCAAGTTATACAGCTGCAGACACAGAGAAGATGAAATTAAATCAATCACTATATCATGGTCACACATCACACCATTTTGTCTGAATGTCCAGAGAGATAAAAAAGTCACAATGCATTCTGAGTGAGTAGTGAACAGTGATGGGGTTGATATGGACCAAGTGTTAGAGAATAAAATGAAATCGCTCGTGTTCATGTTGTACGGCAGTGATTTTGGGATAATTTATTAATAATTATATCCATTTTTTTAGGTGTTAAAGATATTACTTAAATTATACTATGAATTAATCTGAGATCGCAGGATAAATTGAGCTAAACTAAATGAACTTTGCAACAGAAATGTGTTGAACCTGTGCGTAAAAGTCTCAAAGGAGGACGACTTATTCAGAGCATCATCTGTTCGTCAATATTATGACTTCTATTTTAGTGTTACAAATGCAAATTAGAGCTTATTATTTGCATTTCCTCAATTTAAAATTCATGTTTAAGAAACACAAAGGGCGAACTGTGCGTATTTGAAGCCTGTGTTACATGTCTTACCTCCTCCTCTCTCTCCTTGTGCATCATGTTGGAACCACATTAAAAGGCTGTTTAGATCAGACCTGGGCAAACCCTGGCCCGGGAAGTCTGGACTTGGGGACAGTATTTCAGCTGTGTGAAGTTTGACCCCCCAAAGAGTCCAATTGACTCCAAAGTGTGTCACTCCCACAGACAGGTGCCTGATCAGCCTCTGTCCACACAGCTGAGCGAGAGGCGTGTTGTTTGAGGATCACTGACCTTACTCCCCTGTAGCCTTTGTCTTCTTTAGTTTATAGTAGACCTGTTTTTGGCCTGGTTTACATGTGGCCTTGGCTTGATATGGCTTAACAGCCATACAGTATCAGCTATTCAAAATACACACTTTAGTGCAATAAGATAAGATAAGATAATCCTTTATTGATCTCACAACAGAGAAATTCAATGAACAATAGGATAAAGTTGAGCAGAATGAGTTTGAGGTGCCGCCCTCTGACTCAATTCAGGTGTTTCATGTGGCCCCTAATGAAGATGAATTGCCCACCCCTGATTTAGACTGTTTTGCTGTGTGAAATGCAAAGCAAAACCACGGGGCGTTAGTGATGTAGCAGCACTTTAAGAGAGAGGCTTGATTTTCAATCATCAAAATGACTGACGGCCTTCAAAATGTTCCGTCACAGCTAAAGAATATTCTATATAAATATAATGGGGGAGAATTTTGAATGTAACCTCTGTTGTATGGTCGTACCATGTTTGTTGGATAGACATACTTTATCTGTCAGAACCTGCATGTTTTGGCTTGTATGACGCACAACAGACAGTGTTATTTATTCCTCTTTATGAATGGTCAGACTAGCCACAATGTCTCAAGTTCATGTCTCCTGGTCCCACTCTGACCATACTGGTATCGTTACTTTACCCAGCCCAAGGCTCATGCCCCCACGCTGCACACATTTCAGACACTGGTTCAATCCTGGTACAGTCCAGTCTCATATCAAAGTTCAGTGGTCAGAGGGGAGGGGTCAGACTCTCGTTGCACTCTCGAGCGGAACATCGAACTATTAGATTAGTTTGTTATCAATCAGAATGTCTAACGGGAAAGAACCAAATCTGTGATTCAGAATCAGAGCCCAGTTCAACGATTGGGGAAGATACGACTGTTATTGTAATGGGGGAGGGGCAGCAGCAGTGCATCATGGTCCTACGGCTCCCAGAGGGGGCTCATTTGCATGCACTGCCTCGTCATTAGCATATTAACTATATCCGTTTGTGTGCTCATGTTAATGAGGCTTGAACGCCGGGCTGTGATAGGTGGTCCGGAGTTAATGACCCCTGAATGCCGTGCTGTGATTGGCTGATGCTGACAGCGTGTTATTGATGAGGTCTGGGGTGGCGGTGCGTTCGTTGTCACTCTGTAAACGCCACGTCCCAGAGGCAGATGGACACCAGCCCGGACTCAGAAACCTATTTAACATAATCGTTAGACTTTTAATGGCTTTGAGCGACAAACATGTTCCATCTGACCCGCTCCTGCCTGACTGCCTCCTCTGGTCTATTTTCACACACAAAACCAATATTTAGATTTGTAAACAGATTTAGCAGAGCAATGAAGTAAAAGGTTGATTAATTCAAAGTAAATTCAACAAATAGAGCTAATTTTGTGCACACAAAAAAAGTGTAAAATTGACAGTAATGAACATGTCGCTGGGTCTTGTAGCAGATATGGCATCAGCTGGCTGGACAGCGCAGGAAGGCTTAAATAAACAACAGGCAACTATGATTTATACAACGAACACTCCCCAGCCACTGCTGACTTTGGACAGCAATAAGTCGGCGTGGGCACTTGTACCTTGGCCATCTTTGCTCATCTGTTTATGCCCGTCTGGTATTGTCTGAGTATTGTGCACCCAGTACACGAGACTATGTCCACAGAACGCATTGTGCACATTTGGCAGGAGCTCCCACATAAATGATCTCCTGGTATAACCGTGCACGTCACATGTCCAGAGCGCATCAAGTGTTTGTGACCAGGAGCAGAGCGAAAGCCAGATGCTGATCACTGGCCAATAGCGTTTAGAATTTATCTTTTTAGCCAATAGACTTAAATCTACTAAAGTTTAATTAGCGCTATTCTCCTAATCTAGACAGTTTCATTTCCGGGTATTTGAGTTGACGCAGAAAAGGATTCACCGTAAGCAATAAAGGTTAATTGTTGTCATTTCTTTGTCTATTATCAAGTAGGCTAAATGTCTGATATAGACAAAAAAACAAAATGGTCATTTTTTAAATATTGCAACAAGTACATAATATATAAAAACGCATTTTGAACGCAAAAGTACACGGACCTCGCTCCTACAGACTCCACACTTTACAGGCTCGGACTCAACAAGATTTGGAAGGTTTTTTCAGAGAGATTTTTAAATATCTAATTCATGCCTGATTTACTGAACTTTGAACCCAAAAAACAAAACTCTTTTTTTCATTTATTAATCGATTTAATCGACAACTTTATTCAAAAACTAAACCTCGACTGAAAAAAATCTTTGTAATATATCAAAAAACACAAAAAAATAAACCACGCTCGATCCAATAGATTTTGTTGCTGAAAAATAGGCAATTTTGGCCAGTAATCAGTAATCTACAGCAAAAGTTTCAAATTGATTTCTCTACATTTACTTTTTATCCCTATTCGCCTGATTGAGTCCTGGCCTCTCGTTCATGACTTTTTTTGTAGGTCTGTATTAGCCTGGTTTTACCATCCCCTCGTACTCATTTCGTTTCTTTATTTCTTTATTGGTTTATTTGGTCGGGACAGTGCATGTTAATGAATATACATGGGTCTCATGCATGTAAACAAGCCACACCGGATTGTAGCCTTGGCCTAATTTGCATCCGTCGTCCCCATGCGCACTCTCAAACACACACACATTCATCCTGGCCTATTGTACATGTTTTTAGGGGAAACCGGAGTACCCGGAGGAAACCCACGCAGACACGGGGAGAACATGCAAACTCCACACAGAAAGGCCCCGTCCAGGTGGGAATCGAACACGGGACCTTCTAGCTGTGAAGCACGAGCGCTAACCACTGTGCTACCGTGCCACCCACATTTCGTACAAGGGTCTAGGATCTTCACAGTTGAGCTCCGTTAACAGGCGGGAGGGGTGAACTCCTTTGAAACAATTGGATCTGATTTTCACTAACGTTTGGTCATGACGTATGTAATGTGCCCGAGTGAAGCAGCTATCATAACTCCATCATAACTCCATCATAACTCCATCATAACTCCATCATAACTCCATCATAACTCCATCATAACTCTATCATAACTCCATCATAACTCCATCATAACTCCATCATAACTCCATCATAACTCCATCATAGCTCCATCATAACTCCATCATAACTCTATCATAGCTCCATCATAGCTCCATCATAACTCTATCATAACTCCATCATAACTCCATCATAATTCCATCATAACTCCATCATAACTCCATCATAACTCTATCATAACTCCATCATAGCTCCATCATAACTCCATCATAACTCCATCATAACTCTATCATAACTCTATCATAACTCCATCATAACTCCATCATAACTCCATCATAACTCCATCATAACTCTATCATAACTCTATCATAACTCTATCATAACTCCATCATAACTCCATTATAACTCTATCATAGCTCCATCATAACTCTATCATAACTCTATCATAACTCTATCATAACTCCATCATAACTCTATCATAACTCTATCATAACTCTATCATAACTCCATCATAACTCTATTATAACTCTATCATAGCTCCATCATAACTCCATTATAACTCTATCATAGCTCCATCATAACTCCATTATAACTCTATCATAGCTCCATCATAACTCCATCATAACTCCATCATAACTCTATCATAACTCTATCATAACTCCATATCCATCATAACTCCATCATAACTCATCATAACTATCATAACTCTATCATAACTCCATCATAACTCCATCATAACTCCATCATAACTCATCATAACTCCATCATAACTCTATCATAACTCCATCATAACTCCATCATAGCTCCATCATAACTCTATTATAACTCTATCATAGCTCCATCATAACTCCATTATAACTCTATCATAGCTCCATCATAACTCTATCATAACTCTATCATAACTCTATCATAACTCCATCATAACTCTATCATAACTCTATCATAACTCTATCATAACTCCATCATAACTCCATCATAACTCTATCATAACTCTATCATAACTCTATCATAACTCCATCATAACTCTATTATAACTCTATCATAGCTCCATCATAACTCCATTATAACTCTATCATAACTCCATCATAACTCCATCATAGCTCCATCATAACTCTATCATAACTCTATCATAACTCCATCATAACTCCATCATAGCTCCATCATAACTCTATCATAACTCTATCATAACTCTATCATAACTCTATCATAACTCCATCATAACTCTATCATAACTCCATCATAATTCCATCATAACTCCATCATAACTCCATCATAACTCCATCATAACTCCATCATAACTCTATCATAACTCCATCATAATTCCATCATAACTCCATCATAACTCTATTATAACTCTATCATAACTCTATCATAACTCCATCATAACTCTATCATAACTCCATCATAATTCCATCATAACTCCATCATAACTCTATCATAATTCCATCATAACTCCATCATAACTCCATCATAACTCCATTATAACTCTATCATAGCTCCATCATACTCCATCATACTCCATCATAGCTCCATCATAACTCCATCATAACTCTATTATAACTCTATCATAATTCCATCATAACTCCATCATAACTCCATCATAATCCATCATAACTCCATCATAAACTCCATCATAACTCTATCATAACTCCATCATAACTCCATCATAACTATCATAACTCCATCATAATTCCATCATAACTCCATCATAACTCTATCATAACTCCATCATAACTCCATCATAACTCTATCATAACTCCATCATAACTCTATCATAACTCCATCATAACTCCATCATAACTCTATTATAACTCTATCATAATCCATCATAACTCCATCATAACTCCATCATAACTCCATTATAACTCTATCATAACTCCATCATAGCTCCATCATAACTATCATAACTCTATCATAACTCTATCATAACTCTATCATAATTCCATCATAACTCCATCATAACTCCATAATAATTCCATCTTAACTATCATAATTCCATCATAACTGTATCATAACTCCATCATAACTCCATCATAACTCCATCATAACTCTATCATAACTCTATCATAACTCCATCATAATTCCATCATAATTCCATCATAATTCCATCATAATTCCATCATAACTCCATCATAACTCTATTATAACTCTATCATAACTATCATAATTCCATCATAACTCCATCATAACTCCATCATAACTCCATCATAATTCCATCATAACTCCATCATAACTCCATCATAACTCCATCATAATTCCATCATAATTCCATCATAACTCCATCATAACTCTATTATAACTCTATCATAACTATCATAATTCCATCATAACTCCATCATAACTCCATCATAACTCTATTATAACTCTATCATAACTCTATCATAACTCCATCATAATTCCATCATAATTCCATCATAACTCTATCATAATTCCATCATAACTCCATCATAACTCTATCATAACTCCATAATAATTCCATCTTAACTATCATAATTCCATCATAACTGTATCATAACTCCATCATAACTCCATCATAACTCTATCATAACTCCATCATAACTCCATCATAACTCCATCATAACTCCATAACTCCATCATAACTCTATTATAACTTTATCATAACTCCATCATAACTCTATTATAAATCTATCATAACTCTATCATAACTCCATCATAATTCCATCATAACTCCATCATAACTCCATCATAACTCCATCATAATTCCATCTTAACTATCATAATTCCATCATAACTGTATCATAACTCCATCATAACTCCATCATAACTCCACCATAACTCCATCATAACTCCATAATTCCATCGTAACTCCATCATAATTCCATCATAACTCCATCATAACTCCATAATTCCATCATAACTCCATCATAACTCTATCATAACTCTATCATAACTCCATCATAACTCCATCATAACTCCATCATAACTCCATAATTCCATCATAACTCCATCATAACTCTATCATAACTCCATCATAACTCCATCATAACTCCATCATAACTCCATAATTCCATCATAACTCCATCATAACTCCATCATACTGTATCATAACTCTATCATAATTCCATCATAACTCCATCATAACTCCATCATAATTCCATCGTAATTCCATCGTAACTCTATCATAACTCCATCATAACTCCATCATAATTCCATCATAACTCCATCATAATTCCATCATAACTCCATCATAACTCCATCATAATTCCATCATAACTCTATCATAACTCTATCATAGCTCTATCATAACTCCATAATAATCCATCATAACTCTATCATAACTCCATCATAGCTCCATCATAGCTCCATCATAACTCCATCATAACTATCATAACTCCATCATAACTCCATCATAACTCTATCATAACTATCATAACTCCATCATAACTCCATCATAACTCTATCATAACTATCATAACTCCATCATAACTATCATAACTCCATCATAACTCCATCATAACTCCATCATAATCCATCATAACTCCATCATAATCTATCATAACTCCATCATAACTCCATCATAACTCCATCATAACTCCATCATAACTCCATCATAAACTCCATCATAATCCATCATAATTCCATCATAACTCCATCATAACTCCATCATAACTCTATCATAACTCTATCATAACTCTATCATAACTCTATCATAACTCCATCATAACTCCATCATAACTATCATAACTATCATAATTCCATCATAACTCCATCATAACTCCATCATAACTATCATAACTCCATCATAACTCCATCATAACTCCATCATAATTCCATCATAACTCCATCATAACTCTATCATAACTCCATCATAACTCCATCATAACTCCATCATAATTCCATCATAACTCCATCATAACTCCATCATAACTCTATCATAACTATCATAACTCCATCATAATTCCATCATAATTCCATCATAACTCCATCATAACTCATTCATAACTCCATCATAACTCATCATAACTCCATTCATAACTATCATAACTATCATAAACTAATCATAATTCCATCATAACTCTATCATAACTCCATCATAACTCCATCATAATTCCATCATAACTCCATCATAATTCCATCATAATTCCATCGTAACTCCATCGTAATTCCATCGTAACTCTATCATAACTCCATCATAACTCCATCATAATTCCATCATAATTCCATCGTAAATTCATCGTAAACTCCATCGTAACTCCATCATAACTCCATCATAACTCCATCATAACTCTATCATAACTCTATCATAACTCCATCATAACTCCATCATAATTCCATCATAACTCCATCATAACTCCATCATAACTCTATCATAACCATCATAACTCCCATTCCATCATAACTCCATCATAATTCCATCTAATTCATCTAACTCCATCATAACTCATACTCATCATAATCCTATATATAAACTATCATAACTCCATCATAATCCATCATAACTCCATCATATTCCATCATAACTCCATCATAATTCATCATAATTCATCATAACTCCATCATAACTCCATCATAACCCATCTAATTCATCATAACTCCATAATTCCATCATAACTCCATCATAACTCATCATAACTCATCATAACTCTATCATAACTCCATCATAATTCCATCATAACTCCATCATAATTCCATCATAACTCCATCATAACTCCATCATAACTCCATCATAACTCCATCATAACGCCATCATAACTCCATCAAACTCCATCGTAACTCCATCGTAACTCCATCATAACTCCATCATAACTCCATAACTCTATCATAACTCCATCATAACTCCATCATAAATCCATCATAATCCATCATAACTCCATCGTAATTCCATCGTAATTCCATCGTAACTCCATCATAATCCATCATAACTCCATCATAACTCCCATCATAACTCCATAATTCCATCATAACTCCATAACTCTATCATAACTCCATCATAACTCCATCATAACTCCATCATAATTCCATCATAACTCCATCATAACTCCATCATAACTCTATCGTAACTCCATCGTAACTCCATCATAACTCCATCATAACTCCATCATAATTCCATCATAACTCCATCATAACGCCATAATTCCATCATAACTCCATAACTCCATCATAACTCCATCATAACTCCATCATAACTCCATCATAACTCCATCATAACTCCATAACTCCATCATAACTCCATCATAACTCCATCATAACTCCATCATAACTATCATAACTATCATAACTATCATAATTCCATCATAACTCCATCATAACTCCATCATAACTATCATAACTCCATCATAACTCCATCATAACTCCATCATAATTCCATCATAACTCCATCATAACTCTATCATACTCCATCATAAACTCCATCATAATTCCATCATAACTCCATCATAACTCCATCATAACTCTATCATAACTATCATAACTCCATCATAATTCCATCATAATTCCATCATAACTCCATCATAACTCTATCATAACTCCATCATAACTCCATCATAATTCCATCATAACTCCATCATAACTCCATCATAACTATCATAACTCCATCATAACTCCATCATAATTCCATCATAATTCCATCATAACTCCATCATAACTCCATCATAATTCCATCATAATTCCATCATAACTCCATCATAACTCCATCATAACTCTATCATAACTCTATCATAACTCCATCATAACTCCATCATAACTCCATCATAACTATCATAACTATCATAACTATCATAATTCCATCATAACTCCATCATAACTCATCATAACTATCATAACTCCATCATAACTCCATCATAACTCCATCATAATTCCATCATAACTCCATCATAACTCATCATAACTCCATCATAATCCATCATAATTCCATTCATAACTCCATCATAACTCCATCATAACTCTTAATCATAAACTATCATAAACTCCATCATAATTCCATTCATAATTCCATCATAACTCCATCATAACTCCATCATAACTATCATAACTCCATCATAACTCCATCATAACTCTATCATAACTCCATCATAACTCCATCATAACTATCATAACTATCATAACTATCATAATTCCATCATAACTCTATCATAACTCCATCATAACTCCATCATAATTCCATCATAACTCCATCATAATTCCATCATAATTCCATCGTAACTCCATCGTAATTCCATCGTAACTCTATCATAACTCCATCATAACTCCATCATAATTCCATCGTAAATTCATCGTAACTCCATCGTAACTCCATCATAACTCCATCATAACTCCATCATAACTCTATCATAACTCTATCATAACTCCATCATAACTCCATCATAATTCCATCATAACTCCATCATAACTCCATCATAACTCCATCATAACTCCATCATAACTCTATCATAAACTCCATCATAAACTCCATCATAACTCCATCATAATTCATCATAACTCCATCGTAATTCCATCGTAATTCCATCATAACTCTATCATAACTCCATCATAACTCCATCATAACTCCATCATAACTATCATAACTCCATCATAACTCCATCATAACTCCATCATAATTCCATCATAATTCCATCATAACTCCATCATAATTCCATCATAATTCCATCATAACTCCATCATAACTCCATCATAACTCCATCGTAATTCCATCATAACTCCATAATTCCATCATAACTCCATCATAACTCCATCATAACTCCATCATAACTCTATCATAACTCCATCATAACTCCTTCATAACTCCATCATAATTCCATCATAACTCCATCATAATTCATCATAACTCCATCATAACTCCATCATAACGCCATCATAACTCCATCATAACTCCATCGTAACTCCATCGTAACTCCATCATAACTCCATCATAACTCCATAACTCTATCATAACTCCATCATAACTCCATCATAAATCCATCATAATTCCATCATAACTCCATCGTAATTCCATCGTAATTCCATCGTAACTCCATCATAATTCCATCATAACTCCATCATAACTCATCATAACTCATTCTAACTCATCATAACTCCATAATTCCATTCATAACCCATAACTCTTTATCATAACTCCATCATAAACTTCCAATCATAACTCCATCATTAATTCCATCATAACTCCATCATAACTTTCCATCATAAAACTCTATCGTAAAACTACCATCGTAACTCCATTCATAACTCCATCATAACTCCATCATAATTCTCATAACTCCATCATAACGCCATAATTCCTCATTACTCCATAACTCCATCATAACTCCTATCATACTCTCATAACTCATCATAACTCCATCATTAACTCCATAACTTCCATCATAAACTCCATCATAACTCATCATAACTCTCATCATTAACTCCATTCGTAATTTCCATCGTAATTCCATCATAACTCCATTTCATAATTCCTATTTCATAACTCCATCATTAAACTCTATTCATAATCCATAATTCCCATCATAACTCCATCATAACTTTCCATCATACTCCATCGTTATTCCATCGTAATTCCATCATAACTCCATCATAATTTCCATCATAACTCCATCATAACTCTATCATAACTCCATAATTCCATCATTACTCCATAATTCCTTCATAACTCCATCATTAACTCATCATAACTCCATCATAATCTATCATAACTCCATCATAACTCCTTCATAACTCCATCATAGATTTCCATCATAACTCCATCATAACTCCATCATAACTCCATCATAACTCCATTCATTAACCTCCATCGTAACTCCATCGTTAACTCCATCATAACTCCATCATAACTCCATCAATAACTCCATAACTCTATCCATAACTCCATCATAACTCCATCATAATCCATCATAACTTCCATCATAACTCCATCGTAATTCCATCATCTCTTTAATTCCCATCGTAACTCCATCATAATTCCATCATAATAACTCCATCATAACTCCATCATAACTCCATCATAACTCCATCCTCATCAAACTCCATAATTCCTCATTCATATCTCCATCATAACTCCATCTAATCATCTATTCATAACTCCATCATAACGTTCCATCATAACTCCATCAATAACTCCATCATAACTCCATCATAACTCCATCATAACTTCCATCATAACTCCATCATAACTCCATCATAATTCCAAAATTCATAACCCATCATAATTCCATCATAACTCCATCATAACGCCATAATCCACATAACTCCATAACTCCAATCGATAACCATCATAACCCATCATAAACTCATCAGTAACTCATCAAACTCCATAATCCCATCATAACTCCATCATAGCTCTATCATAACTCTATCATAACTCTATCATAACTCTATCATAACTCTATCATAGCTCTATATAGCTCTATCATAGCTCCGTATCATAGCTCTATCATAACATCTATATAACTCATCGAATTCCATCGTAATCCATCAATCAACTCATCGTAATCTCCATCCGTAATTCATCTCCGTAACTCCCACTCAAATTCGCATCTATAACTCTATCATAGCTCTATCATAGCTCTAATCATAGCTCTATCATAGCTCTATGTCATAACTCTATCATAGCTCTATCATACACTCTATCATAACTCTAATCATAACTCTATCATAACTCACATATTCCATCAAATCCATCATAATTCCATCCATACTCCTCATTAACCCATCATAATTCATCATAATCCATCAGCAACTCACATAGTCCGTCAATCATCAAACTCCATCTATAATGTACCATCATAAGCCCATCATAACTCATCATAAACTCCATCAAAATTCAATCATACTCCATCATAAATTCCATCATACTCTATCATAGCTCTATCATAGCTCTATCATAGCTCTATCATAGCTCTATCATAACTCTATTCATTAACTCTATCATAGCTCTATCATAGCTCTATCATAGCTCTATCATAAGCCAATAATTCCATCATAACTCCATCATAACTCCATCATAACTCCATCATAATCCATCATAACTCCATCATAATTCTATATAATTCCACATACTCCATCATAATCCATCATAACTCCAATCTAATATCATAACTCTAGTCATAACTTCCATCATGACTCCAGTCGCATCTAATTCCATCATAACTCCATCATAATTCATCATAATTCCATCGTACTCCATCGTAACTTTCCATCATAATCAACATATACTTCCATCATCACTCTATCATAAAACTCCATCGATAACTCCATCAAACTCTATCAGAACTCTATGCATAACTCCACATAACCCTATCTAAATATAATTCTTCATCATAACTCCATCAAAAACTTCATCATACTCTGATCATAACTCTATCATAACTTCACATCATACTCCTCATTAATGTCCAAGTCAATAACTCCATCATAAATTCCATCATTCCATCGAACTCCATCGTAATTCATCATAACTTCCATCAAACCCATCATTAAATTTTTAGGCTGTCCTTCTTACTTTTACCGGTATTATCCTTCGCGGTCCCTGCGCTCCTCGCAGGGGGTCCTAGTTTATTCCTACGTAAGTGCAACAGAAAGACTTACGGCGAGGCGTCTTCCAAATTATGGCCCTCGCTCGGAGACGACCTGAGGAGAGCTCAGGACCGCAGAGAACGTTCATGTATTTAAGAGCAGGCTCAAGACCCACCTTTTAGTTTAGCTTTTAACTAATATTTATTTATATTAACTTTATTTATCTGTTTAGTTCTATACAATTATTCTTTAGTTCCACTCTTTTTTATTTATTTATTTTATTTATTTATTTATTTTATCTTGTGCTATTCCACACTTTTAGCCGAGTTTAGCTGTTTTAATTTATCTTTATTTTTATGTTCTCCCAGGTTTCCTCTGAGGGAGCCCTCTGCCCGGGAGCGCTGGTTGGCTGTGGCCGTGCGGGCGCTCTCCTGTGGGTGCCTGGATGGAGGTTGGACGTCTATCCTACACCTCCTCCGGGCGCCCTGTGTTGGCGCTCTGTGGCTGTGCCGATGGGCTGCTCCTGGTGCAGACGGCTCCTTGGATGGTGTTTCCTCTTTCGGTTCATCGTACTCAGCCTTATGTACCCCACTTTATGTCCATTTTTATTAAGACTTTTAACAACTGGGCTGTCTGTATGTATATGTGTCTGTGTGTCTGTGTGTGCGGGTGGGGTAGGGGGAGGTGGGGGTTGTTGTTATTTATGTATATTTGCTGGTGGGGACTATTTAATGATTTTTTAAGCACTGTAAAGCACTTTGTGTTACATTTTGTATGAAAAGTGCTTTATAAATAAAGTTTGATTTGATTTGATCATAATTCCATCATAACTCCATCATAACTATTAATAATTCCATCATAACTCTATCATAACTCCATCATAACTCCATCATAATTCCATCATAATTCCATCATAATCCATCATAATTCCATCATGATCCATCATGATTCCATCATAACTCCATCATAACTCCATAATAACTCCATCATAATCCATCATAATTCCATCATGATTCCATCATAATCCATCAAACTCATCATAATCCTCATAATTCCATCATAACTCTATCATAATTCCATCATAATTCCATCATAACTCCATCATAACTCCATCATAACTCCATCATAATTCCATAATAACTCCATCATAACTTGATCATAATTCCATCATAACTCTATCATAACTCTATCATAACTGCATCATGACTCCATCATACTCCATCATAACTCCATCATAACTCCATCATAACTCCATCATGACTCCATCATAACTCTTGGGAGCATTCCTTGCACATTCCAAGGCTTCAGTTATAATTTCTGAATATTTGGGAGCCGAGCCAGGACGGATTGAAGAGCTTCCTTTACTTCCATATTCGCCATTGCCAACTACAACCAGCAAATGCTTGACGTCACCTACAAGCCCCGCCTCCCCTGCTCGCTGAATGGTAGGTTGAAATTGAACGATGAAGCGCAGCCACTGAGATCAGACTCAGACGTACATGTAGGGAAATTGTAATTGACCGGAGTTTACGGATGGCTAAAGCCAGGCTACACCTGTATGTGTGATACAGATCATTTAGTCAGGGACTTCATACTTCAATCCCTCTGGTGTGTCCCAGGTTTCTGATTTGCCTGATCTTTTGGAGGTACCTGAAGGCCGCAGCAGCCGATGGCGTTCATGATGGACGCGTTGTGGATGACTTGTACGGAATCCAGCATGCACCGCTCTCAGCACCAGGTCGCTGTGGGTCGTCGCGCTGAAGGAGAACATAAAGCACTTCAACATTATCTTCCAATGTATTATTGTTTATTATTGTTTATTAATGGATCCCCATTAGTCTTTACCTAAGTAAAGACTATTCTTCCAGGGGTCCTTGAAAGTATACAGATACAAAAAGGTCACATGCTCTAATATTTGGTCGTTCCGCCTTTAGATTTGATTAGAGCTCATTCACTGTGGCATTGTTTCATTAATAAGCTATAACCAAGTCTAAAGTAGGGATGCACCAATCCGTTACTGAAAAAAATATGGTATCGGGTATTGGCTACAAATATCCAATACTGAACCGATACCAGTTTTAAAAAAACACAACTTTCACAGATTAAATATCAGTGAATATGTTGTATGCCATTTGAAGCACAGAACCTGAAGAATCCAATCGCTCAGTTAGATTTATCCTCCACAAATGTATTTTGATCGCAGCGCAAAATGCAGTGGTTAGCAACAGTATGATCATGCTAATGGCAGCATGCTAATCAATCTAATCAAGGCCCTGCTGGAGTGGCCAAGTGCTTGTATTTTAGTTTATGAAATGCTCTTAAAGAATAACTGATCTGACATATTTGTAATGATCAGATCCCTTTGGAGTTGTTATCTAAACGCCTATCATGTAGCCAAGGAAATTTAGTATAGAAAAGTCCAGTGATTCTTGTATCATGTTTTTTGGATATAACTGATATGGAACATCTCGTTTGCAAGAGAAGACTTTCTTGATCTTGCAATGCAGTAAAGTAGGGTTGTTCCAATAGACGAGCAACATCACGATGGAGAGCCACCATCGTGATGCCACACCCCCTCCTGTCAGAAACACGCACTGATCTTCTGTAGGCCTAGTAAACCTAAAAACTTTGCAGGGATTGCACTGTAAATTAAATCACAAATATAACCAATATGCATGCTAGTTTAAGTATCCTGTCAGAGACATGCCGTGTTAGCCGTAATTAAAATAAAGACGCAGCGCTGCTCTTATTCTAGCCACGCGGGGCCCTCTCTCTGAAAGCAGCTTCACTGTTCACACTGCGGGGTTTCGCTTTGCTTTTCCAATGGCGATGATATCGTCCATCACGATTATTCACTGTAACATCGTCAACTTCCAATTAAGGGGACATTGCCCACCCTACAGTAAAGAGGATCATTCACTTTTCACTCACTGACGTTTAAGAAAGTCTCTTGGTTAATATCAGATATACTCAAACCCCAGTATCGGTATCGGAAGCAAAAAAGCTGGGTCGGTGCATCTCTAGATGCTAAAGATCCAGTGTTGCATTAATTTTCCACCAAGAGCTTGTATTGATGATGGGAGAGCGTAACCACTGCACAAAGCCTTCTCCAGCACATCCGAAAGATTTTCCTTGGGGTTGAGATCTGGACTCTATGGCGGTTGATCCTTCTCACACTCCCTGAACCACTCCTTCACATTGTGAGCCCCATGAAACCTGGCATTGTCATCTGGAACACGCCTGTGCATCAGGAAGAAGAAACCCACTGATTGTCTCATTTAGCTGATGACCTGAATGACCAGAGTGTTGCTGAATCTAGACCTGACCAACTGCAGCAGATAAGAACGGTTAGTTACATCAGGGTAAAGGACTCTTTTTATTGGGACGTTTTTTCAGCTGCTTCTTTCTGTGAGAAACTGCTCAAAGAAACGTCCACCTGCATCACTGTGGTCACTCAGGGGTTAAAGACGCCTGTCATTTAGTGAAATCTAAGATCAGGAAAAACATTGTGGGCTGAGCTGAAGATGGAGAGGAGGGAGAGAGTTCAGCCTGTCATTACTTCTGCAGAGCGTGTGGTCAGTGGTCATGGTCTGAGCTCTCGCTGCAGATGAAGTGAGACAGACAAAATGCAGCGCTTTTTCCAGGAATTTTCCAAAACCTCAAAGATATGATTCGACTGAAACAATGCAGCCGCTCCAGAGCCACGTTCTTCCTCACATGGAAGAATGTTTTAAAAACCCTTCTTACTGTAGCTGCAGCTGCCCTGGGATGGACTTTTCATCCACAGATCACCTTTTATAAACCCTGCACACGCGGTTTGACTGTGGCCTTGTATACGGCTATTCTCATTATGTCGTGAAGCTTCTCACATTTATATGAATCAAAGAGTGGTCTTTAAGTCATTTGTAATGACATACTTTTACTTTAGAAAGCACCAGAGTCACTTTACAAAGCCACAACATCCATGGAAGTAGAAAGAGCAAAATATTTAATAAAATCAAATAGGACATGGCCAATTAATGTGGATTTGGGAGGTGGTGGAACTTTAATCTCAAAGACTCAGAACGCTACATTAGGTCGATATATGAACGGCTGTAGAGATTGCATGTAACAGAAGGAGTTTTATATTACTTTTAATTGCTTTATTTTTAAAATAATTTTGAAACCATTTTACAGAATAACACTTATTCTTGCTTTGTTGAGATATTCTCAGAAAGTTACAGCAACAGCCGGTCCTCAGGAAATTTTTAATTAATCAGATCAAATTTAGTGCAATCCTGTGTACTTTAGGCAAGAATATACCGTTTAAATCAGCCTTATACTAGGGGTGTGACCGGTTAACCGGTTAACCGGTTAGTAAATCATAACCGGTTAGGAAAAATCAGTAACCGATAACCGAAAAAAAGTCAAAATGAACACGTATTATTTATTCAGAAATTAAGGCGAGACACGGCAGGTGAAAATATTGATTTTTCACGCAGTGGTCGAAGTGGAGATTTGTATCTATTTTCCTCCCTTTACATCTTAGTTTTCATGTCAGAGTATAAAAATAACAAACTCACCCCGCATGATGCTTATTTTATGATGATTTGTCCGCTTGCGAGCCAGACGGAACCCGGAAGTAAGAAAACCGGCGTCGAAAGACCGCTCTGCAGCGGGTATTTCATTCACAAATATTGACAGCTTTTACATCCACGTGTGCTGCAAAGGGTTCCGTGATGACGCTATCACGCCCAAATATGGTATATTTCCTTCTGGGAGACGCCTGGGACGGACGAGCCGAAGAAGGTTCCGCGCATGCGCAGTCGCCACAAAACTCAAGGCTTGTTTTCTCGGAATGAGAGAAGGCCCCACTCGGGCAGCGGGTGAGCCCTTATAGTAGCTCATACAGACTCCAAACTTTACAGTCAGGTACTTGTTTTTACAAATTCTACGGCAAGTTTTCTGTACGACCTAATTAGGCCTACTTTATCATAATTGTATATGTCTGGCAATTGCGTGGCGGCCGTGACGCGAAGGAATCATTCTGATAAGTGACTGCACGCTCCATTGGCCGTATAGCGCAACTGCGGTCCACTTCTTAAACAAACGGTTTAAAAAATGGTAACCGGTTAACCGAAAAAATTGTAACCGGTTAACCGGTTACCATTTTTTGTAACCGTTCACACCCCTACCTTATACAGAGATGAAAATCAGAACAGTCAACATTATGATTATTTTCCTTAAAAAAAGCAACACTGTTTTTTATAGCTGCAAATAGACTACTTTTATTATTTATTTATTGTTTTTTATAAACTGTCAAAATCCTGTGTCAAGGCATTGAGTTGCCTTGTGTACGAAATGCACGGTATAAATAAACTTGCCTTGCCTTGCCTTGCCCTGTCAGTCCTGTGTAAGTGTTTCCCAGTGGGGCCCCTCAGTCCCTCTGCTGTGGGCCCAGTCCCTCTGCTGCCTGTGTCAGCTCTGCCCCTGTTCCTCGTGCTGAGCTGTGAGGAGGAGACACAGGCTCCAGACGACTCTAAAGACTAAACTTTAGACAGGACTCCTGACTTTTTAGTTGCTTTTATACCGGGCAGGTTCAGAGGATCAGATCAGAGGAAGGATTGTGTAAAAAGAGCTGACATGACGTCGTAACCCTGCGCTGTAATCCCGCACTGTTTGATTGCCTTTTCTCTTCATTATGCTTCTAAATGTATCTGTAAAACTGAAAATATAAGGCCGATTGTTGTGAAATAAAATAATAAAATGAGTTAAAGCTTGGGGAGAATAGACTCTGTTTATGGATTCGTTTATGTCTGTAAAGTTCATGATTTCAAAATAAATACTGTTAGACTTAGAAGTAATAAACCAATCACAACCAATGAGTGTGTCTCACATTCTGCCGTTGGATCAATGAAAAATGTTGCTCCTGGTTTTGCATTGGTGGCATAGGTGTTAGCTTCACCGGCCAGTCACAAGATGGCCGCCGCGTTTGCCACGTCAACAAGCAACGAGTTTTATTAAATATCTCTGAGAAAGAGCGCACATAAAAGCATGTGTTAGAGACACAGCGCCGTCGCTGGACAAAAGCTTGCACTGCAGTTCCTCCTATTGCCTAGTAAACAGCACCTTAAAAGCCCAGCAGCACCAACTCAAGGCTAAATGAAGATAAGTGTGTGCCCCATAATGGCAATTGGAAGATTGCCTAATTTGAGTTCTTCAGAGTCAGGGCAATATAAACGCTGATATTCCAAATATAATATCCCCAATCCCCAACAGCCACCCGAGCCGCACTCAGCTCTCGGGCCAGGCAGGGCAGGGCAGTATCTCCTGGGATGGGTGACAGTATGAACCGGGGCGTGGTCCAGACTCACCCAAAAGGATCTCCGACCACGAGGAACGCCACGTCAGTTTGATCCGCGTCTCTAAGGATCTCGTCCGCCCCCTGCTCCACCAGGTCCCTGTCGGCCAGCAGCAGCGGTTTCCCGTAAAACTCCTCCTAAACGGGCACACAGAAACAAACTGTAAAACTCCTCCTAAACGGGCACACAGAAACAAACTGTGAAACTCCTCCTAAACGGACACACAGAAACAAACTGTAAAACTCCTCCTAAACGGACACACAGAAACAAACTGTAAAACTCCTCCTAAAAGGACACACAGAAACAAACTGTGAACTCCTCCTAAACCGCACTCAGAAACAAACTGAAAACCTCCTAAACGGCACAGAAACAAACTGTAAACTCCTCCTAAACGGACACACAGAAACAAACTGTAAAACTCCTCCTAAACGGACACACAGAAATAAACTGTAAAACTCCTCCTAAACGGACACACAGAAACAAACTGTGAAACTCCTCCTAAACAAACGGACACACAGAAACAAACTGTAAAACTCCTCCTAAACGGACACACAGAAACAAACTGTAAAACTCCTCCTAAACGGACACACAGAAACAAACTGTAAAACTCCTCCTAAACGGACACACAGAAACAAACTGTAAACTCCTCCTAAACGGACACACAGAAACAAACTGTGAAACTCCTCCTAAACGGACACACAGAAACAAACTGTGAAACTCCTCCTAAACGGACACACAGAAACAAACTGTGAAACTCCTCCTAAACGGACACACAGAAACAAACTGTAAAACTCCTCCTAAACGGCACACAGAAACAAACTGTAAAACTCCTCCTAAACGGACACACAGAAACAAACTGTGAAACTCCCCTAAACGGCACACAGAAACAAACTGTAAAACTCCTCCTAAACGGACACACAGAAACAAACTGTGAAACTCCTCCTAAACGGACACACAGAAACAAACTGTAAAACTCCTCCTAAACGGACACACAGAAACAAACTGTGAAACTCCTCCTAAACGGACACACAGAAACAAACTGTAAAACTCCTCCTAAACGGACACACAGAAACAAACTGTAAAACTCCTCCTAAACGGACACACAGAAACAAACTGTGAAACTCCTCCTAAACGGACACACAGAAACAAACTGTAAAACTCCTCCTAAACGGACACACAGAAACAAATGTAAAACTCCTCCTAAACGGACACACAGAAACAAACTGTAAAACTCCTCCTAAACGGACACACAGAAACAAAATGTAAAACTCCCCCTAAACGGGCACACAGAAACAAAATGTAAAACTCCTCCTAAACGGACACACAGAAACAAACTGTGAAACTCCTCCTAAACGGACACACAGAAACAAATGTAAAACTCCTCCTAAACGGACACACAGAAACAAACTGTAAAACTCCTCCTAAACGGACACACAGAAACAAACTGTAAAACTCCTCCTAAACGGCACACAGAAACAAACTGTAAAACTCCTCCAAACGGACACACAGAAACAACTGTGAAACTCTCCTAAACGGACACACAGAAACAAACTGTAAAACTCCTCCTAAACGGGCACACAGAAATATACTGTAAAACTTCACCTGAAGCTCCATTGTTCAACTGAAGGAAAGGCCCTTCAGTTGAGATAGCCGGTAATCCATTCAGACCCATTCAAATGGTCCCTAGTGGTCAGTGAAATTAACATGGCTGCTCCGTCTCCTCCTACGGCATGGTAGCGCAGCGGTAGCGCTCCTGCTTCACAGTTAGAAGGTCCTGGACAGGGCCCTTCTGTGTGGAGTTTGCATGTCCTTCCCGTGTCTGCGTAGGTTTCCTCCGGGTACTCCGGTTTCCCCTACCACTAAAACATGTACAATAGGCCAGGATGAATGAGAGTGTGCATGAGGGACAATGGATGGAAATTAGCCCAAGGCTACAATCTGGTGTGGCGTGTTTATATGCATGAGACCCATGTATGCACTGTCCCGACCAAATAAACTAATAAATAAAAATAAAATAATAATATATACAAAGCCTGTTCCTTAAAAGGGCAAAAAGGCGGGAAAGTCCTGCCCTCGTGGGACGGGCGGACCGGCTACGAGCCTCCACAGAGCCTCATAGATTTAGGCTGCCACTTTTAAGTGCTGATGTACAAAAGCCATGTGACACCTAGCCAGCGTTGTCATGGGTCATTGCAATTTTTAGTAAAAAAACAAAACTCTTTGGCGCACTAAAGAGTTTTTTTTAAGCAGTGCATCGAGGCCCAAAGATACATTAGAACCCTGTTTACCAAGTGTCTTTACGAAACCGTTCCCTCCTCCCTTCCCCTACACCCTTCCACACAGCACAGCCCATAATGTTGCAAAAATCACAAGTTCGACTGATCATACTTTTAAATGGAAAAAAAAGTTCCCTTATGAGTTTACAAAGTAATTCAGATTCAAATGTGTCGTATTTACATGATATAATTTAGATTCTTCAAACTCACAAGTGAGAACTTTTCCGTTCCCAATAAAATCATATGAAGTCTCACTGTCACTTTCTTTGTCATTAATTAATGTCTATGTGACAATAAAGTTGTTCAAATGATCACTTAGATGCTCCTAAATAAACGCAGAACTGAGGTTGTTTGGTGTGTGTTGCTCGTGGGACAGCTCTTCGGTGTAACACACACCTGTTAGGTTCTGCATCGATGCAGACTCGCTGAGAAGGAGTTTTTCACCCACTTCCCCTCACTGAGTGCTCCGTTTCGGACAGAACTCCACTCCGCGGGCACGCTCAAACTGAGTGTAAGGGGGTAGGGTGAGGGAGGAGGGAGCGATTTCAGAAAGGCCTCAAGTGTCTTTTGGTCTCTGTGGCTCGTAGAAAACCTCTCAGATGGATCTGCTTGTGATGCCTGCTTATGCAGCTAAACAACCCAACCACGGTCTGGACAAGAATTTTTTTTGCCTTTGCATCATGACGTCACGACAGAGTGAATACCTGACAGAAAATGAGACTGGAACCACATTTCTGCATTTGGCCTTTTAAAGGCATGTGGTACTAAACTTTTGATCAGCTGCAAAAACAGACAGTTTATTTGTTGTTTAAAAAAAAAAAAGAAAAAGCTTTACTCATATTTGTTTTGGTCTCACTTCGCAACAAAAATGAGACAAAGACGAGGATGAAAATGCAACAAAAGAAAAACAGAACACTGATGAAAAAGTGACAAATGTTTACAACAATGTGACGAAAAAGTGACAAAAATGTGACAGAGACACACCATAAAAGCCAGAAAATAACAACAAAATGACAAAAAAGTGATGAAAATGTGGCAAAAATGTGGCGTAAAAAAATAAAAAGTGACAACGACGCAGCAACAATGCAAGGAATGCAAGGAAAATTTGAAAGATTTGTTTAGATGAGTTTTGTATGTCTTAGCTTTCAAATGAGGCGTTACACTGGCCTATATAGGCTGTAAGCTCCAGTCGAGAAGCTTTTAGATTTGGGTAAAGCTGAAATGGAGAAAAAAAACTTGGTTAAAGCGGGCCGGGGTTAAGTGGTTAAACGTTTGATCGGGACTGTGTTTGTATCCTCCTAATTCTTCACAGGAACGACTTTCTAAGCAGATTTCACAACTTGCAGGGTCATTTTTAGGGTCACTCTCACAAAAATGCTCAAAAACTCACCGGCAAGTTCATTAATTTATACAAATGCTTTATAAATAGATTCACAGTGTTTCCCTACACATGTCTGAGTTTACAAGATACTAAAGGAGGACAAAACATGTTTGTTAGCAGAAAACAAACCTGTATAGTGCCTTTAGATCTCATGTTTGGCTTTCTGAGTGTTATTACAGTACTTTTGTTATTACAGTACTTTTGTTATTACAGTACTTTTGACTTTAGGCTGCTGCTGAGCTTATTACTCTCGTCTTGTCTCTCACCAGTTTCTCCTTGCCCACGGTGAGGATGGACGTGTAGGCCTCCAGATAAACCCGGCTGCTCTTCCTCACCGCCTCCAGTCCCTTCACCGTGATGTCCTGCGCGTCCCCGAGGCCCAGGCCGATGACGTACAGCACCATGGCGGGGGCGAGCGGCGCGGGCACGACCAGACGCACGAAGGAAAGCAAAAGGGTTCAAAATAAAAACAGTTTAAAACTTTTTAGGAGGAGTTTAGGAGGAGAGCCGTTTCACGTGCGGTCCTCACGGTGCGGAGCGGAATACGGCTGTCGTGAAGTGTTTACCTTCGCGACAAGAAGGACGGGGTTACGTCATGGGCGGAGGAAAAGCGAACCACTTTGAAACTAGTGGGGATTTAATGTTAAACTTTACATTTAAAGGACACTTTGGATGTTACACTGTCGTTTTTTAATGGTTATGATTGGAAAGTATGTTACATTGAATTCGGTCAAAACAAAATTACTATTACTACTATTACTATTAATACACACGCTTTTGCTCCTTCCTGCCCATATAAAAACATAAACACAACTATTTTGTATTTGACATGGGGCTTATCTACCTGTTGTTTGTTTGAAATAAACCTAAACATAAATTCATTCAGTTTGGTAGGCTTTATGCATTTATTGTATTTAATCATTTATTATACCTTATTAGTTTATTTGCTATGTACAATTAACATGTAACACTACGACCAGTGTGGGTGGGATTACTCCATAAAAATAAACGAACTATAATTACTGAGTAAGAAATCTAGTTATTTCTTTGATTGTGGTGTGACATGTTTACATGCATGGAGGCAAGGAGGGTGATGTGTCTTGCCACAACGACACAACGACAGTGTACACCTGCAGGAGGCAGGATTCAAACCCCTGACTTTCCGATCATGAAACGACTCGCTCTACCAAAACGTATTTGATGACTTTATTTCAAATGATGGATGTGTCAAAGTGTGATGTCCGAGAGGATAGACATGAGTCGTCCTATGCAGGAGAAGTTTATTCGCCCTCAGTGCAGGACCCAGAGACATAACCTCGACATTGCCCTAGTCAAACCATGCTAGTCTGGCTCTGCTTCCACATGAAGAGGGATAAATACCCTCTGGTGTGCTTCATACTGATATACAGTGCCTGAGAGCTACAGTTATGACTATCCAACAGAGATGGTACGACTACAGCATGACCCAATATGATCAATGGCTATGTCATTTTATTCTCTAACACAGAGCACACATTTCCTATGGGCAAAATACAATAAACTTAACCTTAGTTTTGAAATCGGTCAAATGAACAGTGTTGAGGGTAACATATTACAAAAGTAACGAGTTACAAAAATATTACTATTTTTAGTAACTGAGGAACATAATATATTACTAAAACAAAATACGTGAATATACAGTATTAGTCACTACAATTCAAGTAACTCAAGTTACAAGTGCATTTGATCGAAGAAATGCCAAACTCCCCCAACCACCAAATCAAGTTGGACACTGGTGTTTCAGATCTGCAGTTGCATGAAGCATCGTCAAAACAAAACATGAGACAATAGGGAAAGCGAAGGAAAAGGAAATCTGTGTTTTTGCTCAGTGGCATTATTACTATTTTCAGTTTTCATTTTGCCAAAAGCAAATCAAAGTCGTGTAACTCAGCTACATTTTAGAAACAGTAATATGTTGTGTACAAATGTACAAATATATTACATTCTTAAAGCTGTAACTACTAGAATATATTTTAAAGTAACTGGCCCAACGCTGCCAACGAAGACACGTGATAAGACGTTAACTGAGTTATACAAGTTTTTTGACGCAGATCTTGTCCCATCAACACAATAGAAGCAGCGCGGCATGGCTGCGTCCCACACGTCCCACTGTGATCCTCCAACATGGCGTCTCTAGTCCCGAAATTGACATCACAAATTTCTAACCGACTGTAATCTTGTTACATTACTTCGTTACTTACAAAGTAATCGACTCTGGCAGCACTGACCACAACATTTATCACAAAATACCATAACATATTTTATATATTCATTTATTGTTTCAAATTAACAGAAGCTGTGCGAGCAGACCGGGTCATTGTGGCACCTGCCTTCGACTGCCACCCAGTCCTCTCTGCACCCAACCCCTACAGTTTTCTCTGTGGGTGGAAGGCGGGCCCATGTCGTCCCTTCGGGCTGAGCCCGGCCGGGCCCCATGGACAATGACCCGGCCACCATGGCGCCTCCCATGTGAGCCCTAACCCCAGGCCTGGCTCCAGGATGGGGCCCTGGCTGCGCCATACCGGGCGACGTCACGGTCCTTGTTGATACACTATTCATAGGAGTCTTCTGGACTGCTGACCCGTCACCTAGGACCTGTTTGCCATGGGAGACCCTACTGCCCCAGACAACAGAGTTCCAGGATTATTCGGGCACTCAAACAACCCCACCACGTTAGGGTGGGGGTGGCAGTTCACGGGGTTTGAGATTGGGTGAGGAGCACAGTAGTAGGAGCTTGGAGTAGAGTCGCTGCTCCTTCACATCGAACCATCTGTTTCGGATGCCTCCTGTTCCAGGCCCGTCCTATTGCAAGGCGCATTGAGTTGCCTTGTGTACGAAATGCGCGGTATATATAAAGGTGCCTTGCCTATTGGGAGGAGGCCTTGGACACGATGGAGGGACTGTGTCTCCGAGCCGGCCTGGTGTCGTCTCGAAGTCCCCCCAAAACAGCTGAAGGAGGTGTGCGTGGTCTGGGCATCTCTGCTGGGACTGCTGCCTCTGTGACCCGGCCCTGGATAAACACCCCCCCCCCTCCCCTCCCCTCCCCTCCGCTCTCTCCCGCTCTCTCTCTCTCTCTCTCTCTCTCTCTCTCTCTCTCTCTCTGTGTCTCTGAGTCTGGGGCCCTCTCTCTCTCATACTCTCTCCCGCTCTCTCTCTCTCTCTCATTCTCTCTCTCTCTCTCTCTCTCACTCCCCCCCCCTCTCTCTCTCTCTCTGTGTCCCTGAGTCTGGGGGCCCCTCTCTCTCCCCCCCTCTCTCTCTCTCTCTCTCTCTGTGTCCCTGAGTCTGGGGGCCCCTCTCTCTCCCCCTCTCTCTCTCTCTCTCTGTGTCCCTGAGTCTGGGGGCCCCTCTCTATCTCTGTGTTTCTGAATAGAACTTAACAGGTCGAGTACAAAGATGGTTGATGGTGGGATTCCTGCCTGTTGCGTAAGTCCCCTCTCCAATCTCTCTCCCTCTCTTTCTCTCTCCCTTCTCTTTCTCTCTCCCTTCTCTTTCTCTCTCCCCTCTCTCTCCCACCCCCTCTCTCCCCTCTCTCTCTCCACCCCCTCTCTCCCCTCTCTCCCTCCTCTCTCCCTCTCCCCTCTTTTCTCTCTCCCCTCGCCCCTCTCTCCCCGCTGCAGAGGGGACTTTGTGGGTGATGCTTTTGGGGGAGCGCGGGAGGCGGGACGGAGCCTTTCTGTCCGGGTTTGTTCGGCTTCATTCATCCAGAGAATCACAGCGCACTCGAGCTTTAACTGTTTCGTTACGACTTCACAAAACCCCCAAGAATAAAAGGGAGGAAGAGAAAAGTTTCTCTCCGTGAATCCTGTGCTCTGTCTGTCCCTCTGCTCTGCCTCTAAACCCAGAGGAGGTCAGTAACGGAGTAAATCTACTCAAGTACTGCACTGAAGTGGAGTTTTAGGATCTGTACTTCACTCCAGCAGTATTTCTGTTGAGAACTTGCTACTTATACTCCACTACGTTTATAAAAAGGCTCAGAAGAGTCTTGGAAATGTCTTCAAAAATGTCGTCAAAAAACAAAAAGTCTTACACAATCTTTTGCTCAAAAGTTGCACGTTTTGTCCAATTTGGTTTTCAATATTAAAACTTCCCCTCATCCCCCTGTTTGATTGAATGTTTACTTGGGCTGGGACAAATATTGGCTCGGATCACAATACTTTTTTGCTTTAATACCAGGTATCGCAATACTTTCGATACTTGTGTTTGGAGGCATTTTTATACAGTACTGCAGTAATAGTTACACAACACTTTTTGTGTTAATGCACTTTTCAGTCTTAAAGCTGGGGTACCTGATTTTTTCCGCACAAACTTTGACATCTTTTTATTTGGCCCAAACTGGTTTCTAGCACTCACAATCCCTCCTGCAAGTCCGAATTGTTCAAGCAAATTGTTTATAATTCACGCCCGTACAGCTTTGAGCAGTGGAAAAGTGAAGAAGGGGGGACCACCACTAAAAAAATAACCCTCATTTAGATTCTACTTCTATCTTCTATCACTCAACAAGTAATCAGGTGAAGACAATTTAACAAGATCTGTTTTTTGCTGTGTTTACAACTTACTCTGAGGTGGTAAAAACAAATTTGCTTTTCAACAACAAAAACGTCAGGTACCCCAGATTTAACACTTCAATAAACGTCTAATGGCATTTGTTTTATAAACTTTTGACACATTAGGCAAGGCAAGGCAACTTTATTTATACCACGTATTTCGTACACAAGGCAACTCAATGCGCCATTATAAGGTAAACATATTACTCGTCATAATTACTCTCACAATATCACAATCACAATATCGGATCGGCCCCTGAGTATCGAGACGAAAGTGGATCGTCCCAGCCCTAATGTTTACAAATGAAATAAGCCTAGATTTTTTGCATTTGTGGCATTATAAATAGTACTTATAATAATGCATTGGATTTCTGCAGTGCTTTTCTGGACACTCAAATACTCTTTATATTGCATTATGCAGTCATTCCAAAGCTACTGTTGTGGCCACAGCTGCCCTCACTACAATAATCTACATAAGTATATTTTCCATTGATTTGAGTTTGATTTGATTTCCATCTGCCAATGGAACAAGTTTTTAATGCACCACACTATGCAGGGCTTACATCATACTTCACATATAACTCAATTAAATAAATATAAAATATTAATAATAATGATAATTAAACCCAAATTAAAATTATATTGAGGATGGTAATGACGACTGGGAAGTAGCAAGATCTCTGAGTATAATATGTATTAATGTACCTTTATAACATAAAAGTAACTCTCGGTAATGTTTGGCACAGGTAACAATCTGAAAGAAATGAAGCTTGAGCGCAAATTCAACCTGGAGACGTACCTACAGCCTTCTCTCATCTTTCACGGCTGCCTTCACAGCATCCAATCACGGCCCCATCGCAAGCGCGCTTTCGCATCAGCAATCAGCGCAGCGCTGTCCCACTCAGCCATTCACAGCCCAGGATCCCCTTCATAAGCTCCCCGGTCAATCACTCGGAGTTTCACAGCGTGCAGCGACCCTCCTCCGCCCCTCCTCCTCCCGGGCTTTGCCCGTCACATCACACGCATCGGGTCCCGTTATACCACCACCAGGTCCAGGCTCCGGGGGAAGATGCTGGCCATCATCATCAACACCAGGCAGTCCGTATCGTTCGGCCATCTTCCGCCGGGGTCTGAGCCCCAATCTCAATTAAGTTCGATAAAACTTTCTAACGCAACACGTCTCTGTGAGTCTTTTCAGGTTGAAATACATTAATGATCGCATTTTTTTACTTGCTTTGTACTAGACATCATACATGAAACAAGATCGTTGTTGTAGTTGTGCTTCGTTTCAATTAATTATATAAACAGTTCAAATATTGTTTTGTAAGTTTGTAAGTTGGTCTGTGCTAATGTAGCTGCTTGAAATGTATCAAATTCTCTTTGGATGACGTCTTGTTGATGTTTTGTTCTTTCTGTACCACTGTGTGAAATGTACTTTATTGCACTGAATTGGGGGTAGGCGCTCATAAGCTTCTTGCTTCAGCCCACTCCTTTTGAGCAGAATGTATACTGCTCAAATAAACAAATAAACTAAACTAAACTAAGTATTTTTGCACATGAAACAAGAAAAAGGATCTTATTGCTCTTAAAATTAAATAAAACTAATTTGACTTGAAATAGATGCTTTTTTCTTTTCTTTTTTCAAGTGCATCAATACTAATTCCATTGGCAGATTTGTCTACTTGGCAAGTCAAAATTACTCAAATTAGGGTAAAATATTCGTAATTCAAGTGATCTGAAATTAAATATGACTTTTTGTGGTGTTGAAGCAGACGACCACCACCACATGTCCACTCTCTCACTAAATTCTCATAGGCAAGGTGGATGATGTGTCTTGCCCAAGGACACCTATCAAACATAGGTCTCATCTGCGCCGCCATCGCACCATAGTACTTATTTACTCACGTGCATTCAAAATGGCATCGCTGCCACCTGTAGAAGCCCTGTGTGTAAAAGCCTCTATGAACAGCAGGTGGCAGTGTGGAGATGTTCTGTCAAAGGTCACTTCCAATAAGGAAGAAAGTCTGTCCCAGTACTTTCTACTCATAATATTCTAGTATTTTCTACAGCAAATTAAAAAAACAACAATGTAAAGAAATACAAAGTTCAGAACCAAAGCAATTGGGAACAAAGTATCTCCATCCATCTATCCATCCATCCATCCATCCATCCATCCATCCATCCATCCATCCACCCATCCATCCATCCATCCACCCACCCACCCACCCACCCACCCACCTATCTATCTATCTATCTATCTATCTATCTATCTGTCCGTCCGTCCGTCCGTCCGTCCGTCCGTCCGTCCGTCCATCCATCCATCCATCCATCCATCCATCCATTTTCTTCCACTTGTCCGTTGCCGGGTCGTGGGGGCAGCTGTTGGAGCTGCTCCAGCCCCTATGGCTCCTCCTGCAGGTGGTGGGTCCACAGAAGGACGGCCTCATGGTTCTAACCGGGCCTGTTGGTCTCTCATAAGGGGCTTCTGAACCGCTCTTTGTCTGACCCGTCACCTAGGACCTGTTTGCCATGGGAGACCCTACCAGGGGCACCAAGCCCCCGACAACAGAGCTCCAGGATCATTCAGGTCAAACCCCTCCACCACGTTAAGGTGGAGGCTCCAGGAAGGGACAAAGTATCCCTGTGGAAGGAATTTATTTGTGGAAAACTCTTAACTCTTTGATTTCACACTCTGAAATCAAAGAGTTAAGAACCATCATGGCATTCAAGACACACATAAAAACCTACACTATTAAAGAGGGAAAAAATGTACTTAAATCATGTGAAAATACTCTAGTTAAATAATAAAATATAGATGTTTGTAAATACTGAAAGTTGCAGTTCTAATCTATAATTCAGTCCAGAAAATGACATTGTAAATCGTATTTAATAACAATATAAAAGGGACAGAATAAAAGCTGTAGCTGCGATTACATTATAAACCAACACAAGTAAAATGTAACAATCACAGTGAGTTCAGCTCAGTTTGAAAGCCTTAACGTCCTCTTTTTATACTTGACAAATGAATAAAACTCATGATTTACGTCTGACACAACCTTCTCTGTGCTGAGTGGGCGGAGTCTGAAGATCATTGATAAATGATCAGGCCTGTTTCCCTTTTACCACAATTCTCTAAAATCTTAGAGAAGGTTTATAACTCTAGACTTGACAGCTTTATTGAAAGGTGTAATTTACTCTCGGACAATCAGTTTGGTTTTAGGAATAATCACTCAACCTCACACGCGCTCTTTGATATAATTGAAGAAATAACTAATGCTGTAGATAACAAGAAATATGCAATAGGGTTATTTATTGACCTGAGTAAAGCGTTTGATACAATAAACTATGATATACTAATTAATAAACTAGAACATTATGGGATTAGGGGGGTAGCTCTACAGTGGGTTACCAGTTATTTAAAAAATAGAAAACAATGTGTGAAAATAGGTGATTATCAGTCGAGTTGTCGACAAATTGTGTGTGGTTTACCTCAAGGTTCCATTCTGGGCCCAAAATTGTTTAACATGTACATTAACGACATTTGTAAAACGTCTCAAGTACTTAAATTTATCTTGTTTGCTGATGATACAAATATTTTTGCATCAGGTGACGACTTACAGCAACTGTGTCGGATTGTTAACTTGGAACTCAAAAGTGTCAATAAGTGGTTCAAACAAAATAAATTATCTCTAAATCTGAGTAAAAGTAAAATGATGATATTTGGCAACTGTAATTCCAATGCTCAGGAAGCAATTCAGATAGAGGGTGTTGTCATAGAGCGAGTGCATGAAATCAAATTCCTTGGAGTTATTATAGATGACAGAATAACTTGGAAAGCTCATATTAAATATATATCTACGAAATTTCTAGAAGCATTTCAGTAATAGCAAAAGCAAAGCACATTTTAAACATCAAAGCTCTACATATCTTATACTGTTCTCTGATTTTGCCATATTTATATTATTGTACTGTGGTTTGGGGTAGTACTTATAAAAACACATTAAAACCAATAGTAGTGTTGCAAAAAAGAGCTATCCGAGTAATTCATAAAGTTGGGTTCTTGGACCACACAAACTCATTATTTTTAAAATCAAAGATCATGAAGTTCTGTGACATTGTTGAGTTCCAAACTGTACAGATGTTATACAAAGCAAGATACAAACTGTTACCGGGCCAAATACAAAGAAGGTTCCAAGAACGTACTGGTTGTTATGAATTACGTGACGAATTAAACTTTAGGACTCAGAAACATAGCTCAACTTTGAAAAGTTTTAGCCCAACAGTTAATGGTGTACAATTGTGGAATAAACTGGAAATGGAGTTGAAACGAAGTCCAAATATCAACCTGTTCAAATATAAATACAAACAAAAGACTTTTGAAACATACAGAGAACAAGAAATGTGTTGCCACTAGGATGCGCAGTAGGATCAATTATGTGTGTTTCCTCTATAATTAAGGAAGAGTGTTGCTGCTTGGAACCGTTGTCATTCTATTGCTCAAATTTACAAATTGAGAATTAGGGTAGGCAAGTTATGAATCTGTTGAGAGGGCCCTCCCAACGGGCTCAAAACCTTGTCTTTTAATGCACCACTCAGCATTGGAACATCATCTACAAAATCAGCTGTTAGGGCAGCTGGGTGGGGGTTTGTTGAGGGGGAGTTACTGCCCTCTTCAACCGGCCCGCTCTACACCCTGGCTTTTTAATGCATCTCACTATGTAGGGCTTACATCATACTTCACAAATAACTCAATTAAACAAATATAATAATAATGATAATTAAACCCAAATTAAATTATATTGAGGATGGTAATGACAACTGGGAAGTAACAAGATCTCAGAATATAATATGTATTAATGAACCTTTATAACATAAAAGTAGCACATTCTTTTGTTCTTTATTTTGCTGTTGTTTTTGTTTTATTCTTGTTCATCATTTATTGTTACTTTGCCCTATGTTCCTTTGTTTATGATTGCTACCTTGTAAATATTAAATGTAATGTTATTATTTTTATTTTGGGGTGGGCGCTTATAAGCCTTTGGCTTCAGCCCACTCCCTTTGAGCAGGTTAACTGCTCAGACAAACAAATAAATAAAAAATAAATAAATAAATAAATCTGGAGGCTGGTCTATTCGTCGAGGTGGTCCTTTATTGATCAGTAGTTCTGCATTTGGGGAGGAACTAGGGTTTGGTTGGGGAGAGTCCTTTATAATTATTTTCTAGTTATTCTTTTGTGGCTTAGTCCAAGGCTTGTTGACACCAGTGAATGTGAACACGACCTTCAGCCCGTCTCGAGGTCAGACTTCATCAGATTAAGCTGCTTTGTCTCTTTGGGGTTTCACTGATTTTATCACCAAACAAAGCTGCACGCTCCGGCCCTCTGTCCCGCTGCACGTCTTCAGAAGCACCATCTCCACTGCTGCTCTCAAATCCGTCCAGTCCCATGTCGAGGACAGGGTGTCGTTGTGGCGCAGACAAAATGGCTGTGACATGTGGGGCTGCAAACATCTAAGTTTACATTGTCACAAGATAATTGTCCTGAACCAGGGGCGTTTCTCAGGGGTGGCCACCCCACACAAGGGGGCGCTGTTTGCTCTTCAGCACACCCCTCCCCCACCCACAAAATGATAAAAGAAGCCTTTTGTTATGCAGAGCTAACAAGTGCTAATCACTGATTGTTAAGACTAATCTTTACCAAAATAGAATACAAAATAAAACGCTATAGTGCAAGATGACACAATCGTGTGTTTCTAAAGGCAGAGTATAGCAGAACATTATGCGCACTTTGAGATCTTGCCACTTCAGACTTAGCTCATTTATGTGGGAAGTGCGTGGGATGGACAAACACTCATGGCCAATGGCAGTGTTATGTGCAACAGTCTTTTCCTCCAATCAGACTCTGCAGCCGGGAAGGGGGAGGGAGAGGGGGAGGGGGGGTGAACATGTGCTTTTGTTTTGGTCGTGTTAAATCAATTACGGGCGAGCGAGTGCCGACCGGCGACACAGCGCGACCGGCTGTAGCAGCATCTCTTTCTCTCGGGACACACACATTGTTTGTCACATTGTTTGTGGCCATACTGCCTTTGCTATGCCCGATTCCGTCAGCCCTCGGAAGGTAAGCAGGGAAGGGCCTGGCAGGACTTGGATGGGAGACTGTTTGGGAAATGTAGTGTGTGAGTGAGTGGTTGGTGGTGGTGGCTGATGTGTGCAGACTGGTTGCCTCGCTTATCATCACCGAGTATGGAGTGAATGAATAATGCACCAAATTGTAAAAGCGACTTTGAGTGTCTGGAAAAGCGCTATATAAGACTAATGCATTATTATTCTTTAGCTCATGATGGGGTTAATAAGATTTTAGTTTGAGCTGTGAGAGCTTATAATGCTTAAGGAAGAACACAAGGCAGCGCCATGTAAAGGAGGGAATGAATGTGAGACTGATGGCTGCTTGTAATAAACCTCGCCTCAGTGCTCTCACCCTTTTGTGCTGTCCTTGCATCAGGCACAAGATCTGGTCCAGTGAACGTTAAGCAAATATTAATGCTGACGGTCACAAAGTCCAACCCATTAGTTAGTTATTGTCCTCCTTAGATTTGGGTTGGTCCAGTGAAGATTTTACCTCAGAAATCTTAAGTGGCCTTTGTTTCAAACCTTTGTTTTTATTCAGCACATACCTGTAGCATACAAAGCTGAAATTGTTAATTTGGTGTACCTCAGACTTTATGTTGTGCATCACTTAAAAAAGGTGATAAAAAGTCCTTCAAAATGTGCTCCAAAACGACCGTCCTTGTTCCACCCCAACAAAACTAAGTGCCACCCCTGGACCACCCCAGAAAAAAAAAGTCTGGACACGCCACTGTCCTGAACAGACTACAAAGGGACAGAAAGAAAACCTTTTTACAATTTTTCCATCTTTGTTTCCCCGATATTTCCACACATTTTCTATTTTTTCTTTTTTTTAGCATTATTTTCCCTCAATTTTAAAGTTTTTTTCTATTTTTTTTATAATTTTCCCCCATTTTTTTCCTCAAACAGAAAGTTTAATATGAACTTCTAGACGATACACTGCCTACCTATAAGCCCCACAAAGGTTTTATATTGAGGGCTTAAATGATTTGTATGCTCATTTTGGGGGTCGTGGCCTGAAAGGTTTGGTTAGACAAATGTAATGCCCTGCTCCCTGGCTCACCAGATGATTATTGTACATGTTTTGGGTTGAGGAGAGCGTAATGATCGGGAGAGGGAGACAGGGAAAGTGGGTGAGTGTGTGGGAGGGAGGGGGTTTGTCTCCAATTACTGCACAAAAGGACCTCATTGAGAGCGGCCTCAGAGGCTCAGCTCAATGAGATGAATGTGACCCCCTCCTCCTCCAAACCCGCACTGTAACCCCCGAATGTACCCCACCAACGGGGCACAGCGGCGTCTGAACCCCCACACACCCAACCTCACCAGAGAAGCAGGAGCAGGAGTGAAGGGGCGCACAGGAGTGACTGTAACAGCAGCTGCACGTCTAATGCACCGTGTTCCTCCAATCCATCAGTGTGTTTCCTGTCTCCGAGTCTCGTTCACGTTTTAAATCTTTAATGACTTGGAGCACTCGTCCAATCAGAGTCGACCGTGGGAGCTCGTTGTCCAATCACGAGGCTCCGTTGGGTTTATGGCCGTGCTGATTTACGGCTCTGGTTTAAAGTTGGAGACAGGAGCGTTGATGTCTCGCTGCTAATGCGCTGTAGTCTGATAATAAAGTCTCCTCTAAGCAGTACAACTTGGCGTTTTTCTGACTGCAGTGTCACGATTGTAATTACGGGTTTGATTTATGCCGAATATGAGATTAAACAGGTTAGGTCCTCATTTAAATCACTTCTTTGATTACCCACTGCAGCTCATTAGAGCATTTTGTATTGGCAACAGTAGAATCTATGTCACCAAGTGTGGCTTTGAATTACTTTAAGAAATGTGGCAACACGTTTACTAAAGTAGAACACAAAAAGTTTAAGTTAAACATGACTCCTAAATAAAAAGATACAAAACTGAGGCTCTCAAAGAAAACAAATGGTAAAAGGCATTCATTATAGCATGGCCATATGATTCAAACATTGCCTACGCGTTCAGCCCGATTGGGCCTTGGTTTACCTGGATGTAACTCACTGTTCAGAAACACTAAAGAGCCCAAAGAACGAGATCAGCTGAACATCCTGAATGACCAGTGGATTTCTTCTTCACTGATGCACGGGCATATTCCAAGATGACAATGCCATGCCCATTTGGGAACCAGGAGGCCTGGGTGAATGTAGTGTGTGAGTGGTTGGTGGTGGTCGGAGGGGCCGATGGCGCTGACTGGTTGCCTCGCTTCCGTCAGTCTACCCCAGGGCAGCTGTGGCTACAATAGTAGCTTACTGCCACCGAGTATGGAGTGAATGAATAGTGCAATGTAAAGCGTCTATTATGCGTTATTATGCCAGGATTCATCAGGCTTACATTGTGAAAGAGTGGTTCAGGGAGCATTCAGAGACCCCACTGAGAATCTTTGGGATGTGCTGGAAAAGGCTTTGCACAGTGGTCACACTGTCCCATCATCAATACAAGATCTTGGTGAAAATGAACACAACACTGGATCTTTTGACATTGCAGAAGCTTCTAGAAACAACGCGCGAATGTGCTGGAGTCAAAGCTAAAGGCGCTACAACCAAATATTAGACAGGGTTTTTGTAAGGCTGATGCCGATATATGCACTGCCGATTTAAAAAAAAAAAGTCATAATCCTGTGTATGATGTGTCTAAACCATAGACATATTATTAATAGACCGTCATTCCTCACTCCTCCCCGTTTACCATAATGACCACGTTCGAGGGGGAAATCATGGCGGATTTACAGGCTCCTCCTCCCCAGCTCTGACGAAGCATGTTCCTAATAAGGGCATAAGGGGGGGAGCTTCACTGTAGACTCGGCCCTTGTGTGACGTGTAGCTCGCGCAGCTCCAATGCTAACAGTCTGACCCTCATTAAGTAGGAGATTTCTAAAAAAAATTGCTACCATAACCAGCCCGGTGCCCCAGATTGTTTTTAACCCAGCGTAATCACAGGAGGAATATCTAGCTCTAGCCA
Source organism: Neogobius melanostomus (assembly GCA_007210695.1). Lineage (NCBI taxonomy): Eukaryota > Metazoa > Chordata > Actinopteri > Gobiiformes > Gobiidae > Neogobius > Neogobius melanostomus. The sequence goes on along the minus strand of VHKM01000922.1, from coordinate 771,292 downwards.
CTTCTAAAACATTAGGCACCGGGCATTAAAGCTGTTTTTAACGTGTCTAAAGTCCAATGCATTCCAATGGGGGAATAGCGGCCATATGGAGGTACTACAGCAATAGCGGAGCAATGGCGGCCTCCAGTGTCGTAGTCACAAAGCAGAGCAGTCAGCGGCCATTGGTCTAAACTGTAAAATGTGTCAGTGTTAAACTGAGACAGCAGAGGGTGCTTTATCAGGGGCACGGGGCTGATTTATTCATGACATTTATGTTTAATAGATACTTCAGAGGGAGCTCGTTTGAAAGACATAAATCAGCAGATTCTAAGACAAAAAAAACATCTTCTGAAATTATAAGCAAAAGTCTGCAACGTAAAATATCTAAAATACTATCAGAGCCTCTGGGTGGACAAACTTGTGGCCGATTCTCACCATGATGTTGCTCAGCTCCTGAGGTCTTGAAAGTTGTGGGAGGCTCTGACTGAGAGATATCGGCCTTTTATAGACCTCATATTCAGATATTTTTTTGCGTTGATACAGCAGCTATTCTCAAAGTCCGACTCCAACACATAGAGACATAGATATTGGAGGAGATTAAAAATGGTATTGCTCATCTAACAATCTATATCTTGTATGTAGTATAGACCAGTTTGCTTGGAGGAGGGTCAGTTCATCGTCAAAGGACCAATAGTAGGCCAAAGTAAAGCATCATTTATTTGACAAATGCCTGTGTTCGACTTCACATATGGCCTAGGGTGTTCTGTAAAGAAATTTTAAAGGAACTGACTGTAATTTTCCTGATTCTATTATTGTGGGGACAGTGGAATATATTTTTTTACTGCCTTTCTCCAGCACTTAACATAACTTCGCTCAACATTCAACCATCGGAAACTCATAAGACTATTTTTTTGCCCCTCCTGGAACTGCCACCTTAACATGGTGGAGGGGTTTGAGCCTGAATGATCCTGGAGCTCTGTTGTCGGGGGCTTGGTGCCCCTGGTAGGGTCTCCCATGGCAAACAGGTCCTAGGTGACGGGTCAGACAAAGAGCGGTTCAGAAGCCCCTTATGAGAGACCAACAGGCCCGGTTAGAACCATGAGGCCGTCCTTCTGTGGACCCACCACCTGCAGGAGGAGCCATAGGGGCTGGTGCAATGTGACCCGGCAACATAAAAGTGGAAGAAAATGGATGGATGACTGTAATTTTCACTTTTCTAGAGTAGTTTAACAGGCAGGTGATCTCTGATTTGTGTAATAATATTCCTCAAAGTCGCTCTACACCCGGCTTTTTAACGCACCACTCAATGCAGGGCTTACATCATACACTGTACATAATCAAAAATTAAAACAAAAATAGAATACAAAATAAAATAAAATGTACACAGATTAATATTGTGTTGAGCATGGTAATGACAATTGCAGAGTATAATATATATGTATATTAATGTACCCTTATGTCATAAAACAAGTGATTATGGGTGAAATAAATATATTAATGGTTGTATGGTTGTATTGTATGGTTATTGTTACTTGCTTTGTAGGGATCTTACATGAAACAAGACCGTTCTTGTAGTGTTTGGTTCTGTTAATTATATGAACAGTTCAAACAGTGCTTGTGAGTTTGGTCTGTGTTAATAAGCTGTTCTGAAAGGTAACAAGTTCTTCTTTTCAGTCAATGAGACTAATCACAAAATGATGTGGCTAAATGTATGACTGAACATGTAAACTTATTTTCTTATTATTGCTGTGGAAACTGAAGCCTCAGGGGTCGAGAGTGATTACGATTTCATTACATAGAATTATCATTGTTATTGTTGTAATTAGTATTACTTGTTTGGGGAAGGTGTAGCCTATAGTGCATGATAGACATGTAATTTTAGACATGTAATCTTCTTAACGTAAATGCCATCCTGCCAACCATGACCAGACTGTGCAGCTCATCCTTTTTTGCTGTTGTTCCTTGTTGTTTTGTTCCCTTTTACTCTGATTGTACTATTGTGAAATGAAATGTTTTATCATACTGAGTTGGGGGTAGGCGCTCATAAGCTTCTTGCTTTGGCCCACTCCTTTTGAGCAAAATGTATGCTCAAATAAATAAATAAACAGTGTTGGAGGTAAAGTATTACAAAAGTAACGAGTTACAAAATTACTTTTTACAGTAACTAAGGAATATAACGTATTACTTACACAAAATATGGGAATATATTAGTCATTACATTTCAAGTAACTCGAGTTACACAAGCATTTAAATGTATGAATGAAAAAATGCCAAACTCCCCCAAATAAAATGCAGCACACAAGTTAGACACTGGTGTATAAGATCTGCAATTGCATGTCCACAAAACAAAACACAAGAGAACTCAAAGTGTAACTCAGCTACATTTTAGAAACAGTAATATGGAATACAAACATAATACTTTAAAATCTGTAATCACTAATATAGAATATATTTGCAATTTTTATGTAACTTGTCCAACACTGCATCTTGAGGGCCAGAGGTTCTATGATGGTGGGCCGGTTTTGGCCCTCAGGCCTGACGTTGCCTGATAATTAACCATAGAAAAAAAGGAGAAGCAGCGTTCGATCCAAACGTATGTGGACAGTTTGCATGTAGGCTAGTCCAGGAGACTTTTCAGAGTCCGTTAGCATTAGCCTGCTTAATGTTTTTTTTCCTATAGCCATTAGCATTAGCCTCAAACATCGCAAATTATGAACGATCCAGATGTTTTCAGGTGTCGTCCACCATCGAGCACATTTAGGTCAAAGCCTTGTTTGAATGAGTGTACAGACCTTTGGAGATTTGACTTTTTTTTTTTTCTTTTTTTTTATTAACATTTTATTGATTTTAACAACAACAAAAAACAAGCACGAAAGACTAGACATCAGACCTGACATACAAAAAAGACATGGGAGACATACAAAACACCATACACAATAAAACAAAAAAAAAAAAAAACAGAACAAGACAAAACAAGCGGTTCACAGGACATCACCATGAGGGGGTGGGGGGGGGTAGGGGGGTTACAGCAGTAACTTCCACCAATCACAGAACTCCAATACTGAAGACAGGTACAAAAGATTACAAATAGCTTACAGCTATACAACACATGTAAATGGCCTTCCAGACGTTGCATTATTTACCCTTTTTGAAGTCCTGCTATATGCTGTTACAAAGTTGCTCAAAATCCAAGTTCAAATCTCCATTGTAGTCAATCATTTGTTCCATAGCCAGTAGATCCATAAATTCTTGTAACCATTTTTCTATAGCAAAACAGTTTAATTTGCGTTTTTTCCAGTTAATCATAATCATTCTTTTTGCGGCAATAAAACCCAAATTAGCTACTTTATAGTTTTGTTTGTTTGTCAGTTGAGCATCTCTGTGCCCCACTAAACAGGTAGCTGGGCAAAGGGGCAGATTGACGTTCATGAACTTGGATATTGCACTAACTATTTGCGTCCAAAAATTATAGATCTCAGGACAGTACCATAACATATGTATTAATGTTCCTCTTTGACCGCAACCTCCCCAGCATAAATCAGTAACATGCGGGTCTATTAGTTTGAGTTTGGCTGGTGTTACATAAGCTCTATGCAATGTTTTAAATTGTATCATCTTAAGTCTCACTGATTTGGATATTTTCATTATATTCCGCCAGATTAGTTTCCATTCTGACATGGATATTGTTTGGCCTACATCCTGTTCCCACTGTGATTGTGTACGTGTATTAACCGTACAATCGGAGCTATTTAGCAATTTATATAGACCAGAAACAGTTCCTTTATTAACAGTCAACTCTTTAAATTTTTCATCCATTTCACTATCATAATTAAAAAATTCTTTAGGTAATTTGGAGCAGATTGAAGCTATTTGGGCATATTGCAGAAAGGCCTTTGTACATAGGCTATATTTACTAGTCAGCTTCTCGAAGGGCAACAATGAGCCTTTATGAATAATATCGGAGATATGTAGTATATTATGTTCTTTCCACACCCTATTTGACAAAGGATTCCCTGCCGCTGTAATAGCCATATTATGCCATATCGGGCAAGATGCAAATACCATTTTTGTAATACTCCTTTTTTGATGCATTTTCTTTATAGTTTTACAAGTCAATCGCATAATAGGGTTATCCAGTTTGGCAGGTAGGTATGGGTGATACCATAGTGATGATAGTGAAAAGGCTACATTATTCTCATTCAATAATTGTTCCTCCAGCCAATCCCAACTTCCTGCCTCCCGTACCTTCTTATAACCCCAAATCAGACCATATCTAATGTTGAATGCAATATAATAATTAAAAATGTCTGGGATACCGAGACCTCCTTGGTCTCTTTGCAAAGATAATTTCTTTAAACTTATCTTGGGTTTTTGTCTTTCCATAAAAAGGAACTAAACATTTTCTTAACATCATCAAACCAAGACATTGGTATATTAAGAGGCGCAGAGGAGATAAGTGAAAGGATTCTTGGGAGAATATTCATCTTAAGTATTCAGCTCTGCCCCACAGTGATAATGGCAAGGCTGACCATCTCTTGAGATCTTCTTTTATATTATTAGTTAATGGTTGTAAGTTTCTATCCATAATTGTATTACTTGGTAGCCCAATTATGATCCCCAAATATTTCATTCCCTCAGTTTTCCAAACAAAGGGTGCTGTGCCCAGGTCTTTTTTATATGTGTAGTAATTTAGTGGTATTGCCTCACTTTTGCTCCAGTTAACCTTATACCCTGACAATTTACCAAAATTGTCAATAATTTGAAGCATTCTAGGTATGGATTGTATTGGTTTGGAGAGCGTCAACAGAATGTCATCCGCATACATGCTTAATTTAAAATTATGATTGCCAACTGTTATTCCTTCTATTTCTTTGTCCATTCTGATCATGCAGGCTAAGGGTTCCAGAGCAAGAGTGAATAATATTGGGGACAGCGGGCAGCCTTGTCTCGTGGAGCGAAAGAGCTGAAAAGGTGTAGAGGTTATATTATTTGTCTTTACTAATGAAACTGGATCTTGGTATATTGCTTTAACCCACTGCAAACAGCTTAGTCCAAGACCATATTGTGATAAGGCGTAAAATAGATACGGCCATTCTATTCGGTCGAAAGCCTTTTCAGCATCCAGTGACATTGCGATCACTGGGTACTGAAGAGAGCCTGCCTTATGCATTAATTGGAAAAGTCTTCTCATATTGCTAGACATCAAACGTCCGGGTATAAAACCGACTTGATCTAAGTTGACTAAAAGGGGAATGATTTTCTCTAAGCGGTTTGCCAAAATCTTGGCAAATAATTTATAGTCGCTATTGAGCAGACTTAAGGGTCTATAATTGTTCACTTGTAGATGGTCTTTACCTGGTTTAGGGATTACTGATATAATTGCAGTTCTCATTGTTGGAGGCATAGATTGTTTTTGTCTTATATTATTATATAGGGTAGATAAAAACGGAGCCAATTCCTTGGAGAAACATTTATAAAATTCTGCTGTATAACCGTCCTCTCCAGGAGTCTTACCATTAGATAAACATTTTATAGTTTTAAGGACTTCTTTTATTGAAATAGGAGCTTCAATTTTTTTGCTTTCTTCTTTCTCCAGAAATGGTAATGAGAGGTTACTGAAAAAATTCTCCATCTGTTTTTTCCCCGCATTATATTCTGATTGGTAAAGGACCGAAAAATAGCCCTTAAAAGTATTGTTGATTGCATTATGATCTGTCACTATTATCCCATTTTTATCTCTTATTGCACTGATTGTATTTTGTTGTTCCTTCTTTTTTAATTGGTATGCCAACATCTTACCAGCCTTTTCACCACTTTCGTAGTATACCTTTTTTAATTTATATTGCATAAAGGCAAACTCTTCATGTATCCTTTTTTGTACTTCTACTCTTGCTAGAAGAAGTTCTTGCTTCACCTCGTCCTTGGATGGGTCAATCATGTGTTTTATTTCTAGTTCTTTCAATTTTTCCAATATTTCTTCTTTCCTTTTGTTACGTTCCTTTTTTTATAGGATGCATAGCTGATAATCCAACCTCGACACGTTGCTTTGAAGGCCTCCCAAATAGTTTGGGTTGAAACTTCTGGAGTCATATTGTGTTCGAAGAAAGATTTTATGTTCTGAATCATTACTTTGAGAAATTCACTATCTTTTAGTAAAGCATTGTTAAAACTCCAACGCTTGTGTTTTGTAGTTGGTGAGGTTGGATGATAAGTTAATGCGATAGGAGCGTGGTCGGAAATTAGAATATTGTGTATTGTCACATTAGAAATATTTTCCAGTAATTTATTTTGGACCAGGATATAGTCTATTCTAGAATATGAGTTATGTGTTTTGGAGTAAAAAGAATATTGTCTATCATCAGGGTTTTTTAGTCGCCAGACATCCACTAACCCATGAGTATCTAACAATTCAGCAAATGCTCTAGAAGATGCTTTATCTGCAGGTAATGGATGACTGGAACGATCTAAAGAGGCATTACACACAGAGTTGAAATCTCCGCCAATAATGTGCAAGGTGTCTGTATACTTTGCTAATAAGATGTTAATAGAAGTTAGAAAGTTTGCTTGTGCAGCGTTGGGAGCATACAGGTTAACTAGTGTTATTTTCTGATTAAGCATCTCACCCGATACTATCAGCCATCTTCCCTCTTTGTCTCTATTTACATCCAGTGCTTTAAATTTTGTTTTTTTTTAGATCAGTATACAGACACCTTTAGATGCACTAGTGCCCGGGGAGTCAAATAGCTGACCCACCCAGTGTTGTTTTAGCTTGATTGATTCTCCTTTGGTTAGATGTGTTTCTTGTAGCATCGCTATGTCACACTCAAGTGACTTTAGGTGTGCAAGGATTTTTGAACGTTTTGCCGCATTTTGGGCTCCATTTACATTCCATGTCACAACTTTAATTCCATTCGTCATCAGTTATATACAGTATATATGAAAAGAAAAAAAAGGAGAGAGAAGAAAGCGCAAAAGTTGTGCTGCAACATGAGGGAACATACAAGAGGAACATATAACATTTAGATAATCCACATCTACGCAGATTCCATGTACTTACAAAGAAGATGGATGCTTCCATCCTCAGTCTGTGGTGATGGGTGTAGGCGCCGTGTGAACTTAAACCTAAAACATCGCCTCAAACATCGCAAATTATGAACGATCCAGATGTTTTCAGGTGTCGTCCACCATCGAGCACATTTAGGTCAAAGCCTTGTTTGAATGAGTGTACAGACCTTTGGAGATTTGACTTTTGATTGGAATAAGCGAGATAAAAGCGGACTCAAATTCAGTTACATTTCTGCTTTTTGTGGAAACATGTCTAATGGCCACATCATATATGTGAATGATAAAGAAACCACAAAATGATATAAGTGTCATGAAAAGGACAACACATATAGGCCATACTTTAGAATTTCTCTGATTTCTATGGTATGAACCTGAAGTAATGTCCCGAGTCGGCGAGTCTTCCAAAGTCCACGTATGATGGGGTTGCGAGCCGCTGCTGTGGAACGACCTGATGGGACTTTCAGATTTCCCCCGTTTGTTGAAAACAGATTAGAGTCATATCTGTGCCTTTACAGTAAAGTCTGCTGCATATTCCCCACACGACACCACAGAGACAACAATCAGTCTGAGAGAGGGACGGGATCGCTGTAAAGCTGTTTATTTTTATTCTAAACAGGAAAATAAAACCCGTTTAGTCCTGGCTCGGGCCCAGCTGTGGAACAAAGGAGTAGTTTTGGAGGAAGTGAGGAGGAAGAGGGACATAATGACTTCCTGTTACTCACTGCATTCTCCAAAACTCTCTCACGTCCGGAAAACGACAGCAGCGGTCTAAGAGAAAAAGTTCAGATGCCACCGGCCAAATGTTTCTCTAATACAAGTAAAAGTTGTTGTGGAGTATTCAAAGTAGAAAGTACAAATCCATTAAACATGCTCCAGCCCCAGTGTGCAGTGCAACCACAGGAGAGTCTCCATCGTCTGCTCAACTTTATGTTTGGATTTGGAGCTGTCGTTGTTCTTTCATTAGAAATAGCCCAGAGTTTTTGGACCCACTCGTACACAATAATCAGTATGACAATTAATATCTATAAATTAGCCGAATCATTGTATAACCCCAGGCACATTTCTGTGCTTCTGGACTTTTATTTTTGCATAACTCCTATATTTTTTATGCCAATTGAGTGACATTTTCCCAGGGGGTGTATTTTCGGATGATCTGAAATAATTTGATGTCATTTGGATTTTTACTCCATTGTAAAGACTAAAAAAAATACTCATGTTAACGTCCCTTCGACATAAAAATGTGTGCTTGAAACACCATAAAGGTGTTCAAATATATAAAAAGTTAAGTTAATATTTTTATACATATGAAAAGAGGAGAGTTAGACATTCAATATAAAAGAAAAAGTTTTTTAAAATGTTGTTCCTTTATTTTGTTATAGCTTACAAACACATTTTTGTGCTGAAGCACTCACAAAGGGAGTTTTTTTTTTTAAACTAATGGCCGCTACATGAACAAATTTTAACTTAAAAACAAATCACAAAAACATTAGGCCACATCAGCCAGACCAGAAATTTCCCAATTTGCCTTTTAAAAATATGTCACTTTTTGTGGTTTTGGAACATAGACTATACTGTAGTAACTTTGCGACAAAGAGTTGGCAATTAAAGGGTAGCATTTATAAAAGTTATAATATTTTTATATGTATGAAAAGAGGGGACCTTCAAAATAAAAAAAAAGTTTTGAAAAATATCAATCCTTCAGTTTTTTATAGCACTCTAAAGTTTCAAGCACATTTTTGTGTGGAAGGGACGTTAACGGGATTTTTTTAAAGGTGTGATTAAGGGATAAGTTTCAAAGCGTGAGAAAAAAATAGTGGAAATTACGGTACATCTGCAAAACCTACTGTTCATAGAGAGTGTATTGTTAGGCTTTTAAAATGAACCAAACACAAGGACAAATGTGTTTGGTAGAAATGTAGTGGAGTAAAAGTAAGGCCACGCCAAACATGCCAAATTTACACACTTCTAGTTGGTCGCTTGAAACAGTTGCAGTCAGTCGCTCGAGTCGCTTCAGTCACATGAGTCGCTTCAGTCACATGAGTCGCTTCAGTCGCTCGAGTCGCTTCAGTCGCTCGAGTCGCTTCAGTCACATGAGTCGCTTCAGTCACATGAGTCGCTTCAGTCACATGAGTCGCTTCAGTCGCACGAGTCGCTTCAGTCGCACGAGTCGCTTCAGTCGCTCGAGTCGCTTCAGTCACATGAGTCGCTTCAGTCACATGAGTCGCTTCAGTCAGGTCACCATGAGTCGCTTCCAAGTCACATGAGTCGCTTCAGTCACATAGTCGCTTCAGTCGCTCGAGTCGCTTCAGTCACATGAGTCGCTTCAGTCGCTCGAGTCGCTTCAGTCGCTCGAGTCGCTTCAGTCACATGAGTCGCTTCAGTCACATGAGTCGCTTCAGTCACATGAGTCGCTTCAGTCCATGAGTCGCTTCCAGTCGCTCGAGTCGCTTCAGTCGCTCGAGTCGCTTCAGTCGCTCGAGTCGCTTCAGTCACATGAGTCGCTTCAGTCACATGAGTCGCTTCAGTCACATGAGTCGCTTCAGTCACTCGAGTCGCTTCAGTCACATCGAGTCGCTTCAGTCGCTTCAGTCACTGAGTCGCTTCAGTCACATGAGTCGCTTCAGTCACATGAGTCGCTTCAGTCACATGAGTCGCTTCAGTCACATGAGTCGCTTCAGTCACATGAGTCGCTTCAGTCGCTCGAGTCGCTTCAGTCGCTCGAGTCGCTTCAGTCGCTCGAGTCGCTTCAGTCACATGAGTCGCTTCAGTCACATGAGTCGCTTCAGTCACATGAGTCGCTTCAGTCACATGAGTCGCTTCAGTCCTGAGTCGTCAGTCCTGAGTCGCTTCAGTCGCTCGAGTCGCTTCAGTCGCTCGAGTCGCTTCAGTCACTCGAGTCGCTTCAGTCGCTCGAGTCGCTTCAGTCACATGAGTCGCTTCAGTCACATGAGTCGCTTCAGTCACATGAGTCGCTTCAGTCACATGAGTCGCTTCAGTCACATGAGTCGCTTCAGTCACATCGAGTCGCTTCAGTCGCTCGAGTCGCTTCAGTCGCTCGAGTCGCTTCAGTCCTCGAGTCGCTTCAGTCGCTCGAGTCGCTTCAGTCACATGAGTCGCTTCAGTCACATGAGTCGCTTCAGTCACATGAGTCGCTTCAGTCACATGAGTCGCTTCAGTCGCTCGAGTCGCTTCAGTCACATGAGTCGCTTCAGTCCTGAGTCGCTTCAGTCACTGAGTCGCTTCAGTCCTCGAGTCGCTTCAGTCCTGAGTCGCTTCAGTCGCTCGAGTCGCTTCAGTCACTGAGTCGCTTCAGTCACATGAGTCGCTTCAGTCACATGAGTCGCTTCAGTCGCTCGAGTCGCTTCAGTCACATGAGTCGCTTCAGTCCTGAGTCGCTCAGTCGCTCGAGTCGCTTCAGTCGCTCGAGTCGCTTCAGTCCTGAGTCGCTTCAGTCGCTCGAGTCGCTTCAGTCACATGAGTCGCTTCAGTCACATGAGTCGCTTCAGTCGCTCGAGTCGCTTCAGTCGCTCGAGTCGCTTCAGTCCATGAGTCGCTTCAGTCACATGAGTCGCTTCAGTCGCTCGAGTCGCTTCAGTCGCTCGAGTCGCTTCAGTCACATGAGTCGTTCAGTCGCTTCAGTCGCTCGAGTCGCTTCAGTCACATGAGTCGCTTCAGTCACATGAGTCGCTTCAGTCCATGAGTCGCTTCAGTCCCGAGTCGCTTCAGTCGCTCGAGTCGCTTCAGTCACTGAGTCGCTTCAGTCACATGAGTCGCTTCAGTCACATGAGTCGCTTCAGTCACATGAGTCGCTTCAGTCACATGAGTCGCTTCAGTCCTGAGTCGCTTCAGTCGCTCGAGTCGCTTCAGTCGCTCGAGTCGCTTCAGTCGCTCGAGTCGCTTAGTCACATGAGTCGCTTCAGTCACATGAGTCGCTTCAGTCACATGAGTCGCTTCAGTCACGTCGCTCAGTCCTCGAGTCGCTTCAGTCGCTCGAGTCGCTTAGTCACATGAGTCGCTTCAGTCACATGAGTCGCTTCAGTCACATGAGTCGCTCAGTCCAGTCGCTCAGTCGCTCGAGTCGCTTCAGTCACATGAGTCGCTTCAGTCACATGAGTCGCTTCAGTCACAGAGTCGCTTCAGTCGCTCGAGTCGCTCGAGTCGCTTTAGTCACATGAGTCGCTTCAGTCACATGAGTCGCTTCAGTCACATGAGTCGCTCCAGTCGCTCGAGTCGCTCCAGTCGCTCGAGTCGCTTCAGTCGCTCGAGTCGCTTCAGTCGCTCGAGTCGCTTCAGTCGCTCCAGTCGCTTTAGTCACATGAGTCGCTTCAGTCACATGAGTCGCTTCAGTCGCTCGAGTCGCTTCAGTCGCTCGAGTCGCTTCAGTCGCTTCAGTCGCTCGAGTCGCTTCAGTCGCTCGAGTCGCTTCAGTCGCTCGAGTCGCTTTAGTCACATGAGTCGCTTCAGTCACATGAGTCGCTTCAGTCACATGAGTCGCTTCAGTCACATGAGTCGCTTCAGTCGCTCGAGTCGCTTCAGTCGCTCGAGTCGCTTTAGTCACATGAGTCACTTCATCAATGATCGCTTCAGTCACATGAGTCGCTTCAGTCGCTCGAGTCGCTTCAGTCACATGAGTCGCTTCAGTCACATGAGTCGCTTGTATTCACTTCAGGAGGAGCTACTACTGCTGCTGCGTGGCAATCCTGAGAAAACCTCAGGGCTTCGCTAAGCCTTGGAATCCCCAGACTGCTGTGTGCGCTCGAATCATTTGGAACTTCACAACAGTCTGGGGACCATGGCCGAAATCTTCACATGGATTTGAGACCAATCACAGAATGAGGAGGGACGACAAGATGATGACGCACTATTCCACATACGGAAGCTTGTAGTTTGTTTAGGGATAAAACTTTTTTTTTATTATTCACGGATCTAACATGACAGCAGCAGACGCAACGCCATCTTTGGATCAAGCTTTAGACCGTGTTCTAAATAGTTTAGCTCGAACGTTTACAGCGGGTACGTCATACGTCATCTGATACGATGATACGATTGGCTATGGCTACGTGCAGACACATGAGAGACATTTATAGTGTCCAATAAACGGCTCTGGACAATTGTAAACCACACCTCTCCTACCAGAAAATGATTGGCGGTCCCCAGACTAAATATCACTTGTGATATTCAATAGCCGCTGGCTGCTCTGCTTTGTGACGACGACACTAGAGGCCGCCATTGCTGTAGTATCTCCATATCGCCACTAGTCCCCCATTGGAATGTATTGCACTTTAGACACATTAAAAACAACTTTAAAGCCTGGTTTCAAATTTGTTTTGGAACTTTCTACAGCTAGATATTCCTCCTGTGATAATGCTGGGTTAGTTACAATTAAAGAAACCGGCTGGTTATCGTAAGAAACATTGTAGAAATCTCCTACTTAATGAGGGTCGGACTGTTAGCATTGGAGCTCCGCGAGCTACACGTCACGCAAGGGCCGAGTCTACAGTGAAGATCCCGCCCTTATGCCCTTATTAGGAATATGCTTCATCAGAGCTGGGGAGGAGGAGTCTGTAAATCCGCCATGATTTCCCCCTCGAACGTGGTCATTATGGTAAACGGGGAGGAGTGAAGAATGACAGTCTATTAATAATATGTCTATGGTGATATTTTGTCTGGCGGTAGCCAGGCTAGGATTCGCCCACATGCTGTTCCTGAGCACAAAGTTGTGAATGAAAATGTTTCCTGATTATATTATTGTGGGAACAGTGGAATATTTTTTTTACTACCTTTCTCCGGCACTTAACGTAATTTCGCTCAACATTCAACCATCGGAAACTCATGACACTATTTTTTTTTTGAGGATATGTACTTTATTTGACTAGTATTTTTGGGGGGTAAATTTATACTTTTACTCCACTACGTTTGGATAAAATCATTGTTTCAGTCCTGAGACCGTCAGGCTAATTACTGCAGAGCTCCAGGTAGTAGGGTCTGGCTGGCACCCAAGGGTGACCATCTTAAGGACAGGACAGTTTATAAAAACATATAGCATAAGAGCTGGAGGAATGATCAGGATGACCCAGTTGCTGTACATTTTAATGATAAACATCATGATGGCATTGAACATGTCCGCTCAGAGGGGGACACCATGACAAACTGCTCAAGCAAAGAGAGTCTTTTTGGAGCCACACTTTACAAACGTTGGCTCCTAAAGGCCTCAATGACGAATGTAACCTGACCATGCTGGACTTCAATATGTACTGGGAGCATGTTGTTTACATGTTAGGATGGATGCAGCTCCACCAGGCTGTTGGTCCTACCTGTGGTCTATGTCCATTTCTTTATGTCATCAGACGAACTGCTGTTTATATAATGAATATATTTTTCAATTTACTTTTTTCCATTGTCTGTTTAATGTGTGTAAATGGGTCATCCATTTTTGACACACTGTCCTTTTCAGAGGGTCACCCTTGGTTGCCAGCCACACCCTACTTAAGGCTGGACAGAAACCTTGATCTTATCTAAATAAACTATTTTTGCAAGCTTGGCAGTGTGCGGGAACTGTTATTTTTTATTCATGAATGCTGGGATGTTCTTTGTTCTTCTATTTTGTGACTCCACTACATTTAAAAGATTAGTATAATTACAGTACATTTATATAAATAATCCAAAGTAAAAAGTCCATTTGTCCATGAGTTTTGTTTGTTTTAAAAGCCTAATAATGCTCACTTTATGAACAGTAGGTGGCGCTGTGCAGGTGTAATGTCAAATGCCACTGACTCACAACAAGAAAGGTTTTGACATTTTTGTGTTTTTGAAGCTGCAGAGTTACTTTTCCAAACACAAGTACTCCTCTTTGAAGCACAGTTACTTCAAACTGCTACTCGAGTACATGTGGGTAATCGTAACCGTGCTGTCATTGCCTGGAAGTTCGTCTGCTCCCGCTCTGTTCACTGTTTTTTCCCCTTGGCGTCGCCATGGAGACGCTCAGTTATGTGGATCCTCGGGCCGAAGGAAAGAGGCTTTTGTCCTCCGCTCATTCTCTCTCTCCCCTGTAACCCCAACTCTCCCCCAAATCTCCCCCAACTTTCCCCAAACTCCCCTGACCCCTCCTCCCCCCTCCTCTCACTGTATGTGGAAGTATTCGTCTCAAATTCTTGCATGTTAATAGAAATGGAGGCGCTGTTTTTGTCGTTTAACTCTCTCGTCCCGCATGACACACTCCACGTTTTCTCCGTGATTTCAGGGCAGGACCGGTCTGGCTGCAGAACGGAAATCATAGAAACGCCTTTGGCTCTGAGCCTGTTCCTAAAATGTGTTACTTCTGCTTCTCGGACCTGTTTGACTTGAGCGTTCTCTCCCCAAACCAATGAATGGAGAAGCCAGGCAGCATTTTAAAGTATGGCGCAGTATGACATGTCCGTCATGGACATGTCATACTGCCAACTGCGTTTCATGGAGCGGGTTGTCTCGTGATCGGAAGGTCGGGGTATCCCGCACACTGTCCCTGCTCCTACAGCTCGCCCCAGCGACATTGAGGATGGATTAAATGCAACAAATTTCTCTACAGAGATTAATAAAGGAGAACTTAACTTAACTTTATGGCAATTATAGTATAATTAATGTATTTAAAAAAAAATCATTAACACATTAGTGGCCATTGGATGTGTATCCGCCCCACAAAAAGCAGAAACTTCACTGAATCACTCTGAATGTCCATCCTAGTCCCTAACCCCTAATTCACTTAATGGACTATAGTGCACTGATTCTGTTGGAGATTCGGACATGTACTGTAGCCCACTACTGTCTCATTCCGGGGTCCGGAACACCAGCAGAATGAGTGAGTACAGCTACTATAAGTCGCTAAACTCTGGGAATCATGTATTTCTGTAGAGTTCTTTATTGTCCCTGTAGGCTAGGGACATTTGTCCTCTGCATTTGACCCATGGGGGTATCGAGGGATGGAGCAGTGGGCGACCGCAGTGCAGCGCCCGTGGACCCATCTGATGTGGAGACAGGGTGGAGGATTCACCTATTTTACATGTTTTTATTGGTGATTAAGTTCAAAGACCTGTCTCTGTCTGTTCTGCATTGTGGTCTATATCGACCCGTCAGTGACCACCACTGCACACCACTTTTCAAAATGCATTGTGAGAAATTTGGAGTGCACTTCTTTCTCTCTGGACATTCAGCCCATAGAAATAAAACAGATAAGCATAATTCGATCCATTTGCATGCGGACAGTTAACAAATAAGATAGTATGGAAGACTTTTCAGATTCCATTAGCCTGCTCAATGTATTTTCCCTATAGCCGTTAGCAGATGTTTTCATCTGTTGTCAACCCATCAACCACGTTTAGGGGAGGCCAAAGCCTAGTTAATAATCATTAATAAATGTACAGACCTTTGGGTATTTTACTTTAGATACAAATTAGCGTCTAAAGCGAAATGCTAAAAAGCCTCCGAGCTAAATGCTAAATGCTTAATCACATTCGGGTTTCAGATTCACAAATACACATCCAATGGACTTTAAAGTCATCTAACAATATGTACATGATAAAGAAACCACAGAAAAGTATCTAATTACCGTAAAACATGTCATTTTTGGCCGTACTGTGGCTGCGTTCACTTTTCTATGTGTTAGCAGTCGTTAGCGTTACTTTGAGTCTTGAAGCAGGAGCTTTACGGCTCACACCAAACATTCCTGTGCAGTTTGTGGCTGTTTTAATCAAAGGACAGTCACTATGAAACAGCAGGGAATGACCTTTCTCAGGTATGAATTAAAATTAAAAGTTTATATTGTTATTTTGGTAACTTTATAATGTTGTTTGTTACAATCAGATTTAGTTAACGTTTGTTTGACAAAACGTTAAAGGCAGTTTGTGTTGCTGGTATGTTTACTGATGAGCAATATTAGGAAAAAGGAATCATTATTAACATAAAACATTGGTTAACATGATCCATCGATTGAACAAATTGTAACATAAGTCATGTTTATGTGAAGGCTACTGTTTGTATAGGTCAATTACGGCCTGTTTCGATAAAAACTTCACAAAATATATATTTTGTGACAAGAATATTGCAAAATCTTTTAACTGTGATTAGTAGCAATCCTTAATCCGTATGATCAGACTTGATTTGTTGTTATGATGGGTTTTATCAGAAAAATGCCCACAGTCATTATTCCAGTTTCATTACATTGGCTGGCACAATAACATATGCCGGACCAAGATGGCAGCATGTCGCCCGTATTGCGACAATGGAACGTAGCCACTAAGGACATTTCTTCTTTTTATTTTTATGATTCAAACACCAATGACGTGACCATGATATAGTGCACTAAAGGGAACAGAGTGGACAGAGACGCAGCCAATATGAGTTAGCATTTAGCTCAGAGGACACTTTTATTCACTAAGTCGTATAAAAGTAACATCTTCAAAGGTCTGTACATTCATCAGTGATTTCTACACTGTAAATTGTAATAAGTAAAGTTTACTTGGTAGAAACCAGGAAACCGGATGCCCAAGAAATATCTTGTTCAGTAACACTTGTCTACATAATTCAACTATACTGTCAGCATATAAGTATTGTGAACTCAAGGTACACTAGTTAAACTAAATAGGATATACCATTTTATTTTACACTTTCATTTCTTATACAGTATACTATGCATATACTAGTTTAGTCAACTTGGTTAACCATGTATATCCGAGTAGTGCTAACTTGGACATAGTAAGTTTGTCTAAGTGACAATAACTGGACTTGCATGCAATACTCTAGTAAACTTAACTTCATATCATTCACACATTACAAATTACAGGACACACTTGAGTAGAAATAATATCTTTTATTACTCTTGAACAGAAAGTTATTTTTGAACTGGGAATTAACATCAATAAAACATCTTAAAACTTCATTATTATTAAATAATACAATTAATAAAATAAATGATTAAAATATTTTGTAAAGTTTTGTATTAAGCTGGCATTAGCAGTATCAACTTCAAGTCAAAATCGTTTGAATATTTATTTTCCAGAACTGAGCAGTGAATCAAAACAAAGACGTATTGCGATGTATTTCAAACAGCGGTATTGCACTGAAATAGACACTATTAGAGTTTAAACATAGGAGAAGATACAATGATTTAGACTAGAAATGTAACTTTTTCAAAATAGTGCATTTGCACAAAGTTAATCCAAAATTCCTCAAGAGTAGTTGTTTGGGGCAGATCTTTTGTTGTCAGGTGCAGATGAACAGTCTCTTCAGAATTCAGTAAACTGTTGTCTTCATACCTTGGTCCATAATGAGTGAACAAAGTCCCCAAGATATGGTGAAAAATTTGAGTTTATGAATAGTGTCCATAACATCAGGTCCCTCCAGAAGGTTTTTCATAGGCTGAAGGTCTCATGTGTCGTAGCTGCTGTTAAAAGAAGTCTGGCACGTCTCTGAATCCTGTTGTGAAAAGAACACAGGTTTTATTAAAATGGTAAGATCTGATGCATCAGAAATATCACAGAGGTTGTAACAGAAATAAACCTATTCACATATAGGTTTATTTATTTATTCACATTATTTTGACTGAACAGTGTCAACTGTATAAGATCATGAGTAAAATAAATACTTACTGAGCAGATCAATAGCAAGTGGTGTGTCAATTTTCAAGACTAGCAGAGACTTCAGGACTGCATTGTGGCATCCTGGCACTTACAAAAACAAAAGATACCCAAAAGTCAATTCACTTAATATCAAAGTTATTTCAAATTAGTTACACAAATGCAGAAAACCCCTTACTTGTTGATTCATGTGCTGGGAGAAAATCATGACATGTTTACAGCTGCTCCTTTGTTGATGGTCGTTTTAGATGCTTTGACTGCAAAGGATATTTCAGGTTTTACATGAGAATTCAGAATCTCTTTGAACCTGATGAAAACAGTTTGACTATGAGAGTGTATTTCAGTTATGCTTTCTTTTCAACTTCATACAAAATATGGAATACTTACAATATCAGTCACCTAAAAGAGAGAGAATACAAACAATATTTAGATAAAATAAAAGACATACAGTAAGTCAAAGATGTTGTATTGTTAGCAACTTTGTATATTTGTTTCTGAAACCAAGCATAAAAGAAAACAGATCTTTAAAAATAATGTTCCCAAATCAAATGTTAGTAACTCTTTTAAAAGCGCTTTAAGATGACAGTAAAAATGCACTGCAGTCAAAAATCACAGTTAACTAAATATACTTGGCCTATTCTATATAGGCTACTTCGTGTTTCTTTCTCTCACAAAATACATAATTTACATCAAAGTTTTAATATCTTACTTACTTGGTAAAATGAGCAGTTTCCACCGTGTTTTCCACTCCATTTGAAGAGACATTTCTGGTTTTCAAATTCAAATACTAGTTCTGCACTTGCACAGAACAGGGTGCAGTACAAACCAACTGGAGTGCTCCATGTCACCACCTAGCGTCCTGGCATGGTATAGCGCTAAAATAGACTAAAGTAGAGTTTACTTGAAATGGTCCAGTGTCTCTCAATGCCCTTTCCAAGTGTGGTGTCTAAACAGGCTCTATACTATGTTTTTGCAAGTAAGATCAATTTTTTGAGAAAAACGAGTCATATTTAAAATGTATATCCTAGTAAGCTCAATGTTTGCATTTACAGTGTAGGCTTTGACCTAAATATGGTCAATTGTTAACAACAGCTGAAAGCATATGGATCGATGTTTGAGGCTAATGCTAATGGCTAAAGGAGTTCCGAGATCATTTCAAGGCATCAAAAATTGTTCTGAAGCAGAATTATGCTTCTTAGTTAAAAACAGCATTACGTTGATGAAGTGGCTCGTGTTTGTTTTCCTCTCAGCCTCCGTGATGACCTCCCTGTGATCAGCTGATCGGGGTCGGGAGGGGCCTCTGTTACCGTGGAAACAGGTCACCCCAGTTTGAGACACAATGCGCAGTGTGGAAATGAGGTCCTGCGCCAGATATCCCGGAAAAAAATATAGAGCGTTTCCAAAACATGGACTTGTTTGACCGAGAAATGTCAATATCGCCCAGCCAGAGACATAACAAAACAAGAAAAATCATGACTAAAAGTGAAATATTGCACATTTTTTATACTTTCTTAGTTCCTATGTGTAAATCTCTGTCATATGGAAAACCTCCGTGATTTTCGTGCTAAACTGTATTGTAGCTTCCTGCGATATGGATATTGCGTCTCCTAATACTGTAATAACTACAATACGGCGAGTTTGTATTTTAGTGCTGCCTGCTTCTTCATCATGTGCTGGGTCCCCTCCCTCTCTCTGTAATCATGTTGTTATTATGCACAGACACATTCAAGGTCACGAGACACGACGCCCCTGCTTCATCTGACCTCAAACCGGCCCCGGGCCCCGACTTTAAACCCCCACAGTGCAGAGATGTTTCTTTGCTTTTCTGTCGCACGAAATGATCCATCCAGGAGCTTTATGGTTTGATAAGAGACTGTGTATTTCAGAACATGTTTGTAGAGCTTTAAACTACAGGGTTAGTAGCTTTTAGACAGAATAAAACCCCATGACAAAACAGAGACAGTTGATAGTGAAGTGTGATCATTTGTCTCTTGTTTAGTTTTTGAATAAGCTGTGTATACGTAAGTGAAAAGAAAATCTGTAAAAATTCAAAATCAGCCTTGTTTTTTGGGCTCAAAGCTCAATAAATCAATCAATAAATTAGATATTTAAAGAAAATCCAACTGGAAAACCTTTCAAAATCTTGTGAAGTCCGATGATAAAAGAACACATTTCTGCGTCAGGTGCGGCTCGTTTGGACCTGAGTTTTCTGACGTTCCAGAGGAGCACATGAATGCAGCATATGCTAATGTTTCCATTTTCCACGCTCTTGACCCTCCTCCATGTTGTTATTATTATCTTTATTAAAGGTCCATGAGACACCATGCACCTGCTTCATCTGACCCCGAACCAGCCCCGACCCCCGGCTTTAAACCCCCGAGCTGACTGGCCCGCAGGCGGGGGTGAGAGGCCACGCGGGGGGAGGGCATCTGGGACGTTCCCACTGGGACCGGACCAGGAAGACACTAATATTTATCTAATAACAGCCCCCCGACAACAAAAGCAGCACATTTATCAGGCTGTTACACGGGAACACAGGGTTTTCAGCCTCTGTGCTTCTGCTTTAATAACAAGCTTAATGTGACAAATGTGGAATCATGTGGCGTGTCAGATGCCCTCCCATCATGCGTTTAGTAAAGACAGCGGGAAAATGATCCATGATGAGGGCAAAACTTAGATAAAATGTGGAGATATCAATTTGAAGTGTTGCTGTAGATTACTGAATGAATATGAATAGAAAAAAATGTATTGCAAGTTTTCTTTTTTGTGTTTTCATATGAAAAACAGAGCATTTTATGATGAATGGATTGAGCCTGGTTAAAGTATATGGTTTATTTTTGTCAGAATGTTTATTACAAAGATTTGCTCAGCAGGATGTTTAGTTTTTGAATGAACTATTATTCTATTGGAAAAACTATTGGAAAAAAAATCTGCAAAAATTAAAACAAGTCCTTGTTTATGATAATATAATGTCTTATCTTTTCTTGTCATGATGTCACACTCCAATTATATCTATTCGTAAACTAATGGAAAACAAGGATCACTGGACTTTTACTAAATATCCTCCTAACAGGCTATTTAACTACTGTGATCAGGTCATTATAAATGACAAATATCTGTGTTATATCAGTCCTTCCATACAGCATTTCATAAACTAAAATAGTTCCACAAACACTTGGCCGCTCCAGCAGTGGCTATTGTATTACTTTCAGTGATCCAGTCATGACTTCTGTCAAAGCTTTGATGACATTAGCATTAGCATGTTGTTGCTAGCGGCGATCAAAATACAATGGCAGAGGTTAAAACTAATTCCGAATTCTCCAGGTTCAGAGCTTCAAAATGACATGTCCATATTCACTTAGATTTATTTGGTGAAAGTTGTGTTTTTAAAACATTGAGAGCTAAAACTGGTATTGGATATTTGTAGCCCATATTGTATTTGTTCCAGTAATCTATGTATTTATTGGTTTATTTGGTGGGGACAGTGCATGTTAATTGTAGCCTTGGGCTAATTTTGCATTCATTGTCCCACAATCACACTCTCAAACACGCGCTTATTCATCCTGGCCTATTGTACATGTTTTTAGTGGTGGGGAAACCGGAGGAAACAGACACGGGGAGAACATGCAAACTCCACAGAAACCTTCTGGCTGTGAAGCACAAGCACTAACCACTGTGCCATCGTGCCGCTGGTATCGACTCCGGTATCCGATACCAGTATCGGATCGGTGCACGTGAATGTGCATATTCCTGCTTTCTTTAGCCGCTGCCGTCGCCCACAAAGGAAATGACCATATTTGGATTTGGTTTCCATGAGTTCCAATGAGGAAAATCCTCACACTGACAAACACAGTCAGATCTGTTTACTCTAAAGATGCCGCGCGGTCGTATACTTTATGGATATTATCTGTTTTATAATCTGCTCCTGCACCTTGGACTCTTGGCTTGGTCCTTGCTTTGTTGAGACTCCATTTAGAGAGAGATTTTTTTTTTCTTCATATGTTACATATTTAAATCAATCAGATCTGTGACACTGGAAAGAAGCTTGATGAGCCTGTTTGTCCCTGGTTTAGATGCTTTTGACACCACTTTAACGCCCAAAAATACTATATTTTTAAACAGATGTGGTCGAGTATACTGGTCATGTAACTTATTTTGTGTTACAAATATTTAAATATTCAAAGTAGAAATCCGTTTAAAACTTTGCAATCACAAACATACGGCAACACGACAAACATCAGCATTGACAGAACACCAGACTAACCATATAAATGTCTGTGTTAATAGAATCATTTTAACCATTTTGCATTTAAAATAACTTATATTTGAGCAGCATCAGCTTCGTGGTTGTAAGCTAACGCAGCGGCGGAGTGATCTGCAAGAAAATAGTCCCTCAAAATGCGGTAATTCATGTGATACAAGGTCAGTTATATTTCAAACATGATTCTATTAACACAGACATTTATATGGTTAGTCTGGTGTTATAAGTGATTTACCTCAGGTGCACTGTGGAGTGGGTCAGACTATTTTTAATGCAGGCTAACTGTTACCGTAGCAATGCGCTAGCCTAGCCTAGCGCCATGAAACTCTTCAACCGGTCAAATGAAGACACGTGACCAACGACTCCACTGGAGGTCGCCATTTCGGCTGCGTGTCATATGACACTTGTCAATCGTTGTGTTGATTGGTTTGCAGCATAGAGAGAAGGCGATCATTGCGCCCCACGGCTGAGAGCCAGGCTAACTGAAGTCCTCTGCTAATTTGCTCAACCTGCCCTCCATGGCATCTTTTCCATCGAGAAAACCCATACAAACGTAGGTTTCACGTAGGCGGCACTGTAGCACAGTGGTTAGCACTCTCACTTTACAGCAAGAAGGTCCCTGGTTCGATTCCCACCTGGACGGGGCCTTTCTGTGTGGAGTTTGCATGTTCTCCCCGTGTCTGCGTAGGTTTCCTCGGGGTACTCCGGTTTCCTCTACCACTAAAAACATGTACAATAGGCCAGGATGAATGATGTGTGTGAGAATGCATGGTGGTGGTCAGAGGGACCGTTGTCGTGCAGTCGTGACAGCGCTTCTGTCAGTCTCCCCCAGGGGAAACTGAAGCTACTAACGTAGCTTACCACCACCAAGTGTGTAGTGAATGTAAAATGCTCTCATGTAAAGCGCTTTGACCATGTCTGTGAAAGCCGCTATATAAATAAAGATCTTCTTCAGTGAATTTTTTGGTCCGAACTGCTACAGCAGCCTTTCACGCGACCACTGCTCACCACGTTCGTACTGCAAACTCTTCTGTTTAGCGGTAGCTAATGTAAATAATCACTCAGTGTCCCACCAATGACAACACGGGCAATGACGTGTACCCTCCACAATGGTACGCTCCAGGGCCGAACGCGACGTCACCATTTTTTGACCGATTATAAGAACTGCATGAATAAAAAAATTAAAAAATCTCCAGAAATCAACAACACTCTGGATAACTCGGAAATGAGGCCCTATGTCAAAAATCCTGGAATATCCCTTTAAGGTTAACGCCCCTTTAAAGAGAGGAATGGGGGGAATTTTCCATAATTAAAAGAAAATTTGACACAACTTTTGCGCAAAAACTAAAGTGAGATTTCAACCCAAACTGAAGCTGGATCATGTTTGTATAACTGCAGCAGAAACAGATCATCGTTATCTTCAAAGAAAGTTAGACCCATGCCCGTTTCAATCTACGTTCCTGCGTGTTGAGGACATTTATGAACGGGATGAGTCCTGAGTCCTGACGGTGGATCTTAACGGGACCCTCGCCAGTGCGCATGCGCCTCAGCCAGTCCCCTGCGCTCCGCTGTGCCACACTCCGTCTCCGCTCTCTCCCTCAAGGTAAGTCTGTTTTTCTGCCTTTAAACTTAATTTCTACAAACCTCCCCCCTCTCTGGCGTCGTTTATGGCCCTGGGTTAGTTTACTCTTAAAACAAAGTCACATCTGAATTGTTTTCAGCGCAGCTCAGAGCGAGGTGCAGGTCCCGGACAGAGGCATCCCACAGAGGCGCGCTCCTCTCTCTGTCAAACCCCAAACTCTCGCCTTTTTTCCTCATCCATTCAACTACAAATCTCCTGCTATCCACTCGTTTTTAGCTCGCGTTAACCCCGGCTAAAACATGTCGGCTAAATAATCCTCACTTGGAGTTTTTCGCCATGTTTTTCCAACTTCTTTTTGGTCACTTTTGGGGCGAAATTTTGCGTAAAACCTGCGATGCGTTAGACTGAATGGGTGCACCTTATTAATCGGTCAGTTTCGACCTTAAACGCAACTGCTCTGCTCGTTTTGACTGGTTTTATAAGATTTGATTGGCTAAACATGTAGTTATCTGAGCCTTTTGCGCGATTAAAGTGCACACATATACAGTACGTCACGTGTCCAAAAACAGCCAAAATCGAGGTTTAGCTGCAAAGTAATAGCTATCCATCTCTTTGGATTTTTCATAAAGTGACAGTGACAGTTAGCTCCTATGAGATGGAAACCGTGCATGATTCAGCTGCGTGTATTTGATCCAAAGTCGTCATTCCGTGAGACTTTTCCGCGCTGTCCTCGCGGGGAGAGAGGGATCTGACCCCCCCCCCCCCCCCCCCCACCCCCCTTTGTACCGTGGGAAACAGGACTTGGATCGCCCCGACAAACCGGGGCTCGAGCCGCATCCCAATTAGTCCGCGCGAGCACAATGGACGCAATAATAAAGACACTTACGCTTTGGGATTTGTCCGAACAGAAACGGGGGAGTTGTCCGGGATTTTGACTCTAAAGTGCGTTTTTTTCTTATTAGTTTGATATGTAGAATATTAGTCATGTTAGTAGTGAAGGTCAAAGAGAGAGACCGGGGCTGGTTGTCACTTTTCCAAGAGTCTGCTTCGTCCCAATGGAGTCACGCTTACATTACATACTCATTTTTAGTAACTGTATCCTGGTACAGTTACACTATCATTTGGGGCTATTTGTCGCACTTTTTTTCTCGAGTTCACGGCTCATGAAAAGAAAAGAGTCAGAGCTACATTAAATGAAAGCTTTAACCCTTGAAGGAGACCTCGCTTCTTTTTTTCTATAATATTAAAATAAATCGTTATTCAGCGTCAAACACAAGGAAATCGGCGGTGTTCCCCATGTGTGGGCAGGTTGTCACAGTGTTTGGGGTCGGTTGTCACTATTGTTTTTAATGGAGTTTTTGATATCAAAGTACATATGACACATTACAACACAGTTTGTGTTTTAATTAGGACCGGGACTTTTTCGATTAATTGCGATTAATTATTTACATGAGGTTTAGTGCGATTAAAAATATTAATCGAAATTAATCACACTTTGCTTTCCACACTTCAGTTTCCTTTTTTCCTACAGACGCACAATTAATGGCAATATTGCACTGGTCTGTTGGACTTGGTTGAACAAAAATAAACAATATTTTGTTGCTTAAGCTTATGTATTCAGTCATTATTCAATGGTATACTAAAAATCCTTATGAAAAACTTATTTCTCACTGTTCTCAGGTCAAATATTTATATGCGATTAATTTCGATGAATTAATTACAAAGCCTCTAATTAATTAGATTAATTTTTTTAATCGAGTCCCGGCCCTAGTTTAAACATCATGAACTCAATTATATTTAGTTTTTTTTTCAAGATTTTAGTTTTCTTTAGTTTGACCATCTTTGTGACGTTTATAGTTTGCCTTCCTTATTGAACACCGACAGGAAGTGAATCAAAATGCTTCTGTCTTCAGTCCAAATGAGAACGTGATTATTGGAAGAGAAGAAGAATACCAATACACATATACACTCACCTAAAGGATTATTAGGAACACCATACTAATACTGTGTTTGACCCCCTTTCGCCTTCTGAACTGCCTTAATTCTACGTGGCATTGATTCAACAGGTGCTGAAAGCATTCTTTAGAAATGTTGGCCCATATTGATAGGATAGCATCTTGCAGTTGATGGAGATTTGTGGGATGCACATCCAGGGCACGAAGCTCCCGTTCCACCACATCCCAAAGATGCTCTATTGGGTTGAGATCTGGTGACTGTGGGGCCATTGTAGTACAGTGAACTCATTGTCATGTTCAAGAAACCAATTTGAAATGATTGAGCTTTGCGACATGGTGCATTATCCTGCTGGAAGTAGCCATCAGAGGATGGGCACATGGTGGTCATAAAGGGATGGACATGGTCAGAAACAATGCTCAGGTAGTCCGTGGCATTTAAACGATGCCCAATTGGCACTAAGGGGCCTAAAGTGTGCCAAGAAAACATCCCCCACACCATTACACCACCACCACCAGCCTGCACAGTGGTAACAAGGCATGATGGATCCATGTTCTCATTCTGTTTACGCCAAATTCTGACTCTACCATCTGAATGTCTCAACAGAAATCGAGACTCATCAGACCAGACAACATTTTTCCAGTCTTCAACTGTCCAATTTTGGTGAGCTCGTGCAAATTGTAGCCTCTTTTTCCTATTTGTAGTGGAGATGAGTGGTACCCGGTGGGGTCTTCTGCTGTTGTAGTCCATCCGCCTCAAGGTTGTGCGTGTTGTGGCTTCACAAATGCTTTGCTCCATACCTCGGTTGTAACGAGTGGTTATTTCAGTCAAAGTTGCTCTTCTATCAGCTTGAATCAGTCGGCCCATTCTCCTCTGACCTCTAGCATCAACAAGGCATTTTCGCCCACAGGACTGCCGCATACTGGATGTTTTTCCCTTTTCACACCATTCTTTGTAAACCCTAGAAATGGTTGTGCGTGAAAATCCCAGTAACTGAGCAGATTGTGAAATACTCAGACCGGCCCGTCTGGCACCAACAACCATGCCACGCTCAGAATTGCTTAAATCACCTTTCTTTCACATTCTGACATTCAGTTTGGAGTTCAGGAGATTGTCTTGACCAGGACCACACCCCTAAATGCATTGAAGCAACTGCCATGTGATTGGTTGTTTAGATAATTGCATTAATGTGAAATTGAACGGATGTTCCTAATAATCCTTTAGGTGAGTTATATCAGTACCAGCATACAGCGCCCTCTAGCTAGCTATAATAAGAAATGTGGCATGTAACCCCATGTGACAAATAGCCCCAGTCTCCCCTATTGAGAATACTTTATACTTTACACTAAATAAATAAATACAATGCAAATAAACGTGAAAGTATTCCAAGTATTTGGAATACAATACTTTGATTGGACAAAGTAACGGAATACGTTACAAAATACACTTTGAGGCAAGTATTCAGTATATTCTGTGACTAAATGCAATTTCAGAGTATTCTCCCCAACGCTGGCAATGAACAGTTATGAACCGTGAAAAACAGGGCAGGTTGTCATAATGTGTGGGGTTGGTTGTCCCTGTATTTCCCATTCCCTACATTTCTCTTCGTCTTTTTATCTCAAGAAACAAAAACTTACACAAAAATATCCCATTAATAAGAATAGGGACCAACGCACTGTGACAACCTGCCCTGGACACCATTGTCACAGTCGATGTAACAACGGAAGTGATGCAAACTTCTAGACAAGGCTTTAAGCTAAATTTAGTGTAAGTGCGTGTCTTGTCGGAAGTTGTGTTGATGAGCTGTGGACTCTAGACATAAACGTCAGCCCTAAAACAGAAACAAACACAGTTAAGACAACGCGGGACAAGGCCAAACAAATAAATGGAATTGAAGACAGTGAATACAGAATGGGTGAAATAGGATCAAGTCACTTGACTGTGTCCTCTGCATTTGGAGGACCTCGCTGGACGGTTATAGTGCATGAACAGCAAAGAGGACACAGAGAGAGTAAAGTCCACACAAACGTATATTGAAATGACTTAACAGTGCTTGAATTAAGAGAATTTTTGCTGATTCCGATTAGGTTTAGACAATGGGACAAGCATGTTTTGGTGGTGGTAGATTTACTGCAGTGCTGCACTTAAGTAAAGTTGTTGAGGATCTGTACCGTTTTTTGTTGAGAACTTTCTACTTTTACTCCACAACATTTGAAAGATAAATATACTTCTCTAAAGGCTCCAGAGTAAAAAGTCAATTTGTCAATGTGTTTGGTTTATGTTAAAGGCCTAATAATGCACACTCCAGAACAGTAGGTGACGCTGTGCAGATGTACTGTCAACGCCACTGACTCACGACAAAGAAGAAAGTCTGTCCCCGTCGTACAGACGCAGAATTCTGGTGACATTTTCGTGATTTTGAAGCCGCAAAGTGAATTTCCAAACAGATTTGTACTTTCTACTTTGATCACCTTAGTATTTTCTGTGGCAAATTCTACCATTACACTTTTTGACATAGCAACTTTGACTTTGATTGGAGTAATAGTTGTATCTTTTAACTTTTGCTCAAGTAAGAAGTACTTTAACCACCTCTGCCTTTTTGTCTCATTTCAAGCGTTGTCTTTCTTATTTTAAGTCAAAATGCTGCTTGTTCCACTGGAAATCCAATCAACATGAATTCTCCAACAGTAAATCAAGCACTTTTTAAGCCATTTTAATCTCATATAAGATGAGCGCAGGTCCGGCTCTAAATCACAAAGCTAAGTTTGAAAATAGCGTGAAACGGCCCAAAGAAAGTGGAGAGACAGATTTGTCATTATACTAAACATAGACAGACCCCACACGGAGATGGAGAATGGAGGTGGAAACGCTAACCACTCTGCCACACCATGCCAGTCAGTCGTATGAACTTAATTAGAGGCGTGTGTAAAGTTAAGCGCTCACAGTTTTACGTTTAATTTGATCGAGATCAAACCGAGCGCAGCCTTGAACTCCATTTAACGGGTAAACCGCACAGAGTCGCAGACAGAGACGATCTGACAATACTTCAGGCTTTTACCGCCGCGTTTCAAGTGTCAGACCAAAAAACGCAGCAGGAAAACTGACGTCTGAAGGTGTGAGTCCCACTGGAGGAGGGCTCTGCATCATTAACTCATGTGGTTCCAGGGAATAAACAAAGCCTAACTTAGGATTTTACTCCCAAATATAACCCCCAAATGACAATAAATATGGGCAACATGCAATCCAACTGAAATCAAATCTAAAATTTCTTGGAAAATAAGGTCATTGCTCAACTATTTTCATAGGTTAATAATAATAATAAATAATGCATTGGTTTTATATAGCGCTTTTCTGGACACTCAAAGACGCTTTACATTATTCATTCACTACAGACTCGGTGGTGGTAAGCTACTATTGTAGCCACAGCTGCCCTGGGGTAGACTGACGGAAGTGAGTCTCTGACCACCACTCACTCACTCACTCACTCTTCCTGGTGTTACTAAACGGTCTCCCATCCAAGTCCTGCCAGGCCCTTCCTGCTGAGCTTCAGAGGTCTGATGGGAGTTGTTGCCTCTGTGGCAGTATAAATCTAGTATTTAGTCATTAAAAAGCATGAAATCAGACCTACTCCAACCTGTAGCTCGCTGTCCTTTCATTAAGGGTTAGTTCCTAATGAGAAACGAGCAGAAAGTTCATCACAAAAGTTGTAGAAGCAGATTAAATGAGACTCAATGAGACTAAAACTATGACTACAATCTCAAGATATGTTTGTCAACTACATACAAATGGGACTAAAAACATGTTTGGCATATCATTTAACCTCTTAACCCCTGCTTGAACTGAACACATTTTCTCTAGTTTGCTTTACCCAAATCTAAAAGCTTCTTTAAAAAGCGTCAAAATAGCAACGAAAATGAGACGGGGAAAAAGGATGATAATGCAACAAAAAGAGCATCAGAAAACGCAACAAAAAGTGACCAAAAAAAAGGATTTAAAAAAGTGATGATATAGTGATGAAAAAGCGATGAAAACCCAACAAAAATATCCACAAAAGAGCAACCGAAGTGTCAAAAAGGACAAAAAGCGATGAAAAAAACGCATTAAAAAGCAATCAAAAAAGTGACGACAATGCGGCAACAACGCAAGGAAAATTATCCATTTAGATGAGTTTGTAGATTTAGGTAAAGCCGAATATTGGAAAAAATGGGAGAAAAGAGTGAAAAAAATAATAATTGGGGGA
The DNA here is from genome assembly GCA_007210695.1 of Neogobius melanostomus. Classification (NCBI taxonomy): domain Eukaryota; kingdom Metazoa; phylum Chordata; class Actinopteri; order Gobiiformes; family Gobiidae; genus Neogobius; species Neogobius melanostomus. The sequence goes on along the minus strand of VHKM01000922.1, from coordinate 741,605 downwards.
AAACAAACAAAAAAAGTGGGAAAAAAAGAAAGTTTGGAGAAAAATTAAAACTGTGATAAAACAAACGTGGAAAGCTTTTTTCTCCTGACCTTTTCAAGTCTGTTCAGGATAATTATTCTTTTGAGCGACAAAGCAATGTTGAGATGTCTGCAGCACATGTTTGCATATTATCGATGGTTTTCAAAAATATCACTTCATCATCGAGAAAGTCATTGTGAGAGAAGAAACTTGAAGCACAGGATCATTAAACTTCTTAAGCCCCTCTTTAACCGAGAGCATTTTCTCCAGTTCGGCCGGCCTTACTCAAATCTAAAGGTTTCTTAACTGGAGCTCTAATAGGCCAGTGTAACGTCTCATTTGAAAGCTAAGACCAACAATCCGATGATGAACAAATCTTTTTCCTTGTGTTGTTGCCACTTTGCCGTTACTTTTTTGCCTTTTTTTTAAAGCATTTTTGCCACTTTTTCCATCTCGTTTTGTGACTTTTCGTCGCTCTTTTGTGGCTTTTTTGTCACTATTTTTGTGGCTTTTTTGAATGTTTTTTGTTGTTGTTGCGCATTCATCCCCGTTTTCGTCTAGTTTTTTGTCGCTTGTAGAGTTGGGTAATGACAAACTGAAAAAACGTGCTTGGTTCAGGTGAGGGTTAAATACATAAAGTTAACATATATTTTGTTTGTTTCTAAAACTCAAAACACAAAAAGCATTTGTCGTGACTGAACCAACTCAAGTTTCTGTGTGTGGGCTGGAAATCATCATCTCTGTCTCTTTGTCTCCTCAGAAAGCTGCAGTGACCCGCTCCTTTCTCTTCTCTCTGGAATCTCCTGGCTTCAGTTTAACCCAGCGAACGGCTCACTCTGGTGGATATTATCCCCACTACAGGCCATGGCTCTGTACGTCCCAGGACTCTGCTACATCGACTCCGCTCTGGAAGAGTACAACTTCTGAATCGCAACTGGGATATTGTTTTGACCATTATTTTGCCAGACTGGACAAACACCGAAGCCACTTTTGCATCAAAACATGTTATAAAAAGGGATTACTATTGCTCCAAGTTGCTTCTTAGCCTCATTTTTCTTGATTTTTTTGTACTGACTTGACTTTATTTGGATACAGAACCTTCAGGATTCTTCGTAAACCTTTTGGAAAACTCACCAAATATTGAGGATTTCAACTTTTTCTTTCACGTTGGACTTGTCTTACGTTCACATTTTGAGCCAATAACTTGGATATATGTGAAAGAATGAGATTTTTCACATAATTTCATTGGATTGTAAAGTTTTCGTTTAAACTATCAAAGTTTTTAACACGTACTGGCGCACAAAGAATGTCGTAAACATCTCAAAACCGCTTTACTCTATGGAATAAGATCCTCATTTTTCTCGATTTCTTTGGTAAACTAAGCTTCCCTACTCTTTTGAAAATGGCGGACCTCATCGCCAAACACTACAACTACACCGGCAAATTCCGCAAGATGTCGCAGGACTCCGGGCTCAAGGCCGACTCGGTGGTTTTCATCATCGTCTGCTGCTTCATCATCCTGGAGAACATCCTGGTGCTGCTCACCATCTGGCGGACGAAGAAGTTCCACAAACCCATGTACTACTTCATCGGTAACCTGGCGCTGTCCGACCTGCTCGCCGGCGTGGTCTACACCGCCAATATCTTACTCTCGGGGGCAAACACGCACAAGCTGACGCCGATGCAGTGGTTCTTCCGCGAGGGCAGCATGTTCGTCGCCCTGGCCGCGTCCGTGTTCAGCCTGTTGGCGATCGCGATTGAGCGGCACATGACGATGCTGAAGATGAAGCTGCACAACAACGGGAACACGTTCAGAGTGTTCCTGCTGATCAGCACGGTGTGGATGATCGCGGCGATGCTCGGAGGTTTGCCGATAATGGGCTGGAACTGCATCGAGAGCATGGCCAACTGCTCCACCGTGCTGCCGCTCTACCACAAGACCTACATCCTGTTCTGCACCACCGTCTTCAGCATCATCCTCATGGCGATCGTCGTGCTGTACGCCAGGATCTACACGCTGGTGCGCACGCGGAGCCGCCAGCTCGTTTTCCGCAAAGTGACGAACGGCGCCAGGGGGAGCACCGGCGCCAACAGCAAGAGCTCGGAGAAGTCCATGGCGCTCCTGAAGACGGTCATCATCGTCCTGAGCGGGTTCATCGCGTGCTGGGCGCCGCTCTTCATCCTGCTGCTCCTGGACGTGGCCTGCGAGACGCTGACCTGCCCCATCCTCTACAAGGCGGAGTGGTTCCTCGCGCTGGCCGTGCTGAACTCCGCCATGAACCCGCTCATCTACACGCTGACGAGCAACGAGATGCGCCGCGCCTTCCTGAAGACGCTGCTGTGCTGCACCGCCTGGATACGCCCCCGGTTCCAGTCCTCCTCGGGGCCCGTGGTGGTGGGGGCGGAGTTCAGCCGCAGCAAGTCGGACAACTCCTCGCACCCGAACAGAGACGAGGGGGACTGCTCGCCGAAGGAGACGGTCTCCGCCAACATCACGTCCTCGTCTTAAAGGAGGGGATTTTTCTTTCAAACTTTCAAACGTCTCGGACAATTTATGAGCTAAGACATTGTACACAAGAGCACTCATTTGCTGCACTTGCTCGGACTAGTTTTTGCACTCTCTGATGGCAACAGTTAAGGTGAGACGCTGCCAGTGAAAACATGGATTTGTGTCGCGTTGTCTCCCTTAACTTATTAGTTTTAACAGAGTAAAAAATAGACCACGTTCTCTCTTTGCAATGTCGTATGGCGTTTTGTCGACTTGGGATTTTGTCTGAAATCACTCACATGCTTGGATGTATCCATGCGACGCACGGAATCCCTCTGACAAGACTCAGTAATCCAGATTGGTCTTTTCCTTTGTGAAAGATTGTAGTCGGAAGAGTTCGCGAGGATACATGCGCATGACCAAATCTAAGTAATTATTTGGTCATCAAATATACAGCATAGGCAATTTTGGCCATTTCTTATTTTGTATGAAAACATAAATTAACAGAAAACAGGCAAAACATTTTGTCGTCATATTTATGTAATCTACAGATAAAGTTTCAAATACATACCCTTTAAAACATTTTCCCCTACTCACCGGCAGTGTCTCGCCTTAACATAAAGAAATAACAACTTGGTTGTTAGCAACATGAACACTTAAGGGTTTTGGTCATTTCAGATGGAAAACTGGATTCCTCGAGCACCAACGGCACTCGATACTTGCTTTGGATGAAGAAACAACTCGTTCAGAAGCTCATTAGACAAACAATTGAAGGGGACATCTTTCACTGATGGATTGTCTGAGTTTTTCTGGGAGCAGTTTAAGCAAAGGACGCGGCTGATCTAAATATAAATAATAGTTTTACAAAGCGCTACAGCATCCATCCCTCACTGCATCGCGCAACGAAACCCATCGATGTGTCGCCATTTTTCAATGTTTTGAGAGGACTCACTCCTCGCTAAAGACTTGCAGACACTTTAACCCTGTAGGTCAGACTTGTACACGAGCTCCCACGTGAGTCTTAGAAGTCGGGCTGTGATTTCAGACACAACATGAACTAAACTTTCCAACATGTGACACTTAAAATCCGTGGTTGTTACCTTTTGGACAGGAATGGGCAACAACTTTCCAGACCAGAATCGGAATTTTGTACAGCTTATTGTTTAAGTTTCTCCTCATTAACGTCATCTCAGTGAACGCACGGCACTTGAAATGGGAAGAAAGATGGACGTACGGTGCAGTTTTGTGTAAGAAAACTACCTGGATTGACAAAAGCACTTAGATTCCAGAGCATTGGGAGAGGTTGGGCGGTGATTCACGGATTTAATGAAGGAACTGGAGCAGATTCCGTGACTCGGAGCGCCATCGTATACATTATAGACTTAGCGCATCCTTAACGTTTTATGATGTGAATAATACATGAAGGATATAAAGATTTAAAGCTGCTTCCTGTTTCAAATATCTGTGCTAGCAACTTGTTTTTACACATAGCATTATTACAAGACTCTTTACTGGCCGTTTAGAAGCAATACAGACTGGGATAGAAATGGCACTTAGGGGATTTAAATTGCGTATGGCTCTGGTTCGACCTGTTTGCACAATTAGCGTTTCCTTTTTTTTTTTTCAAGCATTTTTTTGGTGACGTTTCCTGTGTGACTTCCTCATTTTTACTCAAAACTGAACTTTCAGAATTGAGTGTCAAACCCAAAGTACATGTACTTACAGTAAGTAGAGCTTTTGAGGATCTACTTACTGAAAATACATGTTTTGTTTGGGTATTTTGGTCGAGAACTTTCTACTTTTACTCCACTACGTTTGAAAGATAAATTTAACACTTTCCACTCTACATTTCTATAAAATGCTCCAAAGAAAGTCCATTTGTCCATGGGTTTGGTTCATTTTAAAAGCCTAATAATGCACACTCCCGAGCTGTAGGTGGCGCTGTGCAGAAGTACTGGCAATGCCACTGACTCACAATAAAGAAGGTTTGTCCCCGTCAGTTCACCGTACAGAGGGCCAATTCAGGCGACATTTTTGTGTTTTTTATATCCCACTTATTAGTACTTTCTACTTTGAACACTAAAGTACTTTGACTTCAGTGACATCATTTGCATACTTCCAACAGTTATATTTAACCATGAAGTCCCACTGGAGAGTTCAGGCAAAGGGTGGAAAAGCCTTGATAGATTTCCAGAAACTTTCTCATGAGAACAATCCGAAAGTTTGGTTATAACAAAACAAAAGAATATATGAAAACGTACACTTTTTTTTGTGATTAAACATTTTGTGAACTATCATTAAACCATCATTTATAATCAAGGGCATATCCCTGGTTTATTCTATCCCCAGTGATGGAAAGTAATCTGTTTTGTGCTTTAGTGTATTGTAAAACAGGGGCGTGTCTAGGGGGTGGTCAGGGGTGGCCCCTGATTTCTGCTGGGCCACCTCGCTCACGGGGGCTGAGGAAGCATGAAGAAGAATATTTGTGACAGTGTTTCCTCATTAGTACACCCCTCCCCCACCTTTTGTTATGCAGCACTCACTGATTGTTAAGACTAGAGCTTCTTTATAGAATACAAAATAAAATGAATATTAATGCTATAATGAACATTACTATTACTAAGCAATAATGTTAGCATTCGTTAGTGGTGGCACAGCTTGGATTTTTTGGTTGGTTGGTCCAATAAGGAGATTTGACCTCACTAATATTAAATGGCATTTGTTCCAAACTTTGTTATGCTGCTTTTGCCTGCTTTTATTATTATTATTATTATTTTTTTTTTTATTCAGCACATAACATAAAATTAATAAAATTAGACCTAAAGCTGTAAAATAACCTGACACTTTTAATTTGGTATTCCTCACTTTACTTTGTGCTGCTTCAGATGGGGGTGGTGAGGTCCTGGTGTCACCCCAGAAAAACCAAATGCCACCCCCAGGGCCCCCAGAAAATAAAGTCTGGACTCGCCACTGTTGTATGACATTTATGGAGGAAAAAAGATTGTGCTGCACTTCTACAAAGCATAGTTGTTATTTATATAGTTACAGTTATAGTATAGTTGTTATCTATATAGTTATAGTATAGTTGTAAGAACAGAACCACGCTATAAAAAGAAAATTGACTCTTATTTATCGGATTTTATACCATGGTCTGGGTGAATCCTCGATTCTGATTGGCTGGAAGGTGTCCATTAAAAAGTGATAATGTACACCAGTTAAAAAAACAGTGAAATCACATTCTATATCACTCCACTGCAGCTGTTTCCATAGTAACGGTAAACAATTGAGATGGAACTAGTTTCAGGTAAAACTGATTAAAAAGGGAAATAACTCCTGCCCAGGACTTAAAAAAATAAGTAAACAGGTCCCAATGAACAGTTTCAGTTTGCCGGACCATGGTATAAGCGGGATAATGCACGATGAGGTGTCCATTATCAGAAATAACTGGACTCCCGCGGAGTCCAGTTATTCTGATAATGGACACCTCGGAGTGCATTATCCCTTACATGATTGCCTCGTCATTCAAACATCAATATCAGATTGTTTGTGCAAATTATCAAAACGCCACACGCCTGTTCGAAACCTCTATTGCTCACAGCGGTTTGATTGTGTTGGTGCTTCAGTCGTGTTTATGAGAAGACTGAATAATAAAGTTTGTCCATAAGGGTCAGTGTTCAAATCATTTTGGTATTTTCGATGAACTTATATGGTAAAACTTGAGCGATGTCATCATTTTCCAATGAATTTAGATTTAATCCCAGTTTGAATCCAATTTCATTCTTTTTAATGGCATTTAAGGCACATCTGTGTTTGGGGAAACGTAGATATTCCCATTAAATCAAGTTGTTGTGTTTGTTCCTATTACATAAACATGAAATTTGGTCATACGCACTTTAAATCCCTCACTTTGTATTACAATTTTAAAGAAAAAGGGAAACTCGAAGCTCATCTGTCGTGTACAAACAACATAGTATTGTAAATATTTTTAACTTTGTGTCCTTTTCCACTTTGAATGCACTTAGAGCGACATGGAAATCTTTTCTTTTGTAAAATTAACTGTACATTTAGTAGACATCACTTAAATCTTTTGAGTTTTCCCACGTTGTTTTCTGTCGATGTTGTAAATCGTTGTATAGCTCCAGTAATTGTTGTTTTGTGCTAGGATTTAATTTATATTTCAAAGCAGGAACATTAAAAAGGAGATTTGGGGGAAAAGCGTCACTACGGAAGCCTATTTATGCCAAAAACAGGCACAGAAATTACAATAGATAACATCGAAACTAAACTAGAATGAAAAGAAGTGAGTGGAAAGATGAGAAAGTAGGTGAAAAGGTCAAACAAAATGAATCTATCAATGTGTTTTTTGTCCTGAATGGGCTTCCGTACTCGTAGTCCTCGGCTCCGATGCTTTTATTTTGAAGGAGCATTAACCCCGTAATCCTCGTCTGTGAATTAAGAGTCTGAAGTTGTAAAGTGTAAAGTTTGTCTGCACTGAGTGTTCCCTAGAGGTTAATAAAAACATAGAAACACAACATTGTTTTTCTCCTTTTATTCTGAAATTATAAAAAAAATACAAAAAATTAAATAAAATGAATGAAATAAACAGGAGAAGCGGCGTTCGAGCCCAATGTGTGCGGACAGTTAGCAAGCTGGGTAGTCAGTGCTAAATACACTTAGCCTGCTCAGTGTATTTTCTCTATAGCCGTTAGCATTAGCATCAAACATAGCAAATTATGAATGATCCAGATGTTTTCAACGGTTGTCAACCATCGACCACATTTAGGTCAAAGCCTCTTTACAAATCATTAATAGATACAAATGAGGGTCTAAAAGTGTCCTCTGAGCTAAATGCTAACTCAAATTCAATTAATCTTGTGCTTTTTGTGGCTCGGATACACATCCAATGGCCACTAAACATCATCTTATGTTAATGATTAAGAAACTGCAGAAATGATATAAATGCCATGAAAAGGACAAAACGTACCTCGCCGTACTTTAGTATTGCGCCTGTCTTCCCTATTCATTTGTATGGGGGTGGAAAGTTCAATTTAAAATGGGTGCGGGATTCAACGGCTAACAACATGTGCATATTGAGTCTCAGAGCTAAAGGCTTTTCTCTGATTCCTCTGGTCTGAGCCTGCAATTTCAAGTAAAGTAAATCATTTTTAATAATATATTTTTTAAAGTCCCTCCCTTTTGTTGGTTTCAGACACTAATCAGAATCCCCAGTGCCATAACTTTGACCAATGAGTCGAGCTTTTCCTGTGAATTGGCCTCTGAGAGCATCCTTCCCTCAGAGTTTGTTCACCCTGTTCTCGTAGACAGTCCAAATCAAGGGTGGGCCGATGTAAATACGATACACAGACTCTGAGTGGCTCTTCGTCGAACTGGTTGGGTACCACTTCCCCTTCGATGCCCGCAATGGTGATGGGTGTTAGTTGGGCTCCTCTCCTCCTCCTGAAGTCTGAACTCAATCCTCCTCCCCTCTGATCAGGCCGACGACTGCAGTATCATCCGCTGTTTGACATATCTCCCTCCTCATTTTGCAATCCTATTGTTAATGCCACAAATGCATTATTTGCTTTATTTAGAGCTCCGCTGAGATTAAGATTTTATTTTTCCTGGGCGTTCTGGCTCCAGATGGGGATCCTATTGTACATGTTTTATGGGGAAACTGGAGGACACCTACGTAGACACCGGGAGAACATGCAAACTCCACATAAAGCGCTAACCACTAAATATTTGTATCCATTCCAGTTCAGGGGTGTCAAACTCATTTTGGGTCGTGGGTCGAATTTCAGCTCCCACGGCGAGTCGCGGGCCACATTTAACATAAATACAGGAAAATACTATTAAGAAACATTTTTCAATAAATGAATAATAATAATGAGCTGTGATTCTAAAATAAAAGCCCGACAGGACTGTAGCCTCATGAATAATAACGGCTTACACTTGTATTACCCTTTACCAGCTTGTGTTTCTGCACTGTAGTCATTATTCATACACTCCACACTCGTGGTAAGCTATTGTAGCCACAGATGCCCTGGGGCAGACTGACCATTACCATGTGGCTATAATGTATTGTTTATATCCTGATCTCTTATTATGTCAGTGCCCTCTGCTGGACAGGTGTGTAAACAGAGGAATAAAGTAAGATTTGAACATTTAAAAGCAAATTGAGAGACTTCCTCATAAATGTGTGTAACAGAAAATGTACATTTTCAGCAAAAGAAACTGAGCAAATTTCTTTGTAATTTCTATAAACTCCACTTGAAGTCGGATGTATTGCTTTTTAATGACATTTAAGGCCTTTATTTTGGCACAATTTGTTCAATTTCAATTTCTGACCCTAATGGATTAATGAGGAAAGATCGGGAAATAACAATCCGGAAGTTCAACCCAGACACTCCTTGGTGTGTGACAGAAGTGCATACCACTCTGCCGTACCTCTGCCTTTAACTGTGTACTCTTTGTGTCAGTCCCAAGCCTGGATAACATGAGAAAACCCTTATAACACTCAATCCGAACACAGCCTCTGTTTATAGACGTGTCCGTGCAGTTCTACCCCACACCAGTAGGAGGTGCCGTGTGTCCGATGTGTCAGCAGCGCTCCGTCCCACAGACAGGCGGCGCTGTAAAGTCCCAGACGAGAGCGGGTCCAGGACGTCCGGGAGTGCGAGGGGAAGACGGGAGTCTGGTTCACCCACCAGAGCACGTCCCCCACTGGAGAGGAGAGGGACTGCACCTGCACCGCACACATGAGCGAGAGACCGCTGGAGACGAGGACGATCTGAGGAGCTGAGGAGAAACAACAGGAGAAACCAGAGGTCAGTAGTGGTCAAAAGTACAGGTACTAGTCCAGGAACATGCAACCTTCCACATTAACAGAGCTGCTCTGGCTCACTTCAAGACATTTTTTATGCAAAAAACCTAAGCCTGCCTCATTTTTATTGATATTATGTTAATCGTGAATTATTGCATTGATAAATGAAAGACACAAATTTGATGTGAAATCCTGTTACTTGTAGCAGAAGGGAATATGGTGGGAGGGTCTGGGAGGTCCACCCCAACGAAAATTTTAACAAATCATTTGTCACTTCCTGAGCTGAAACAACGAATCATTTATCTGAACAACAACTCTTTTAGTAATCGATTAATGGTTTTCAGATAAACATAGACTCAAAATAAGAAAATGTTGTATTTCTTATGAAAAACTCCTTTGCTTTTAAAGTGAGGTTATGAAAAGTACAGATGGAAACATGATCCGTCTGCAGTGTAACAGAATACATGTATTTAGAATACTCATTTTGAGTAACTGTATTCAGGTACAGTTACCCTTTCAATTGAGAGCATTAAGAATACAGTTACTTTCCTAAATTCATAAAAGAGAGAGAAAAGAAAAGTTTAGCCGTATGTCATACTGAGCTGTAGGCATTTGCAAAGTGTTTTTTTTTTTTTTTTTTGCATTCCTAATATAGTTGCTAACAGGCGTTTGGCAAGTTTAGCCAACATGTTATTAAGAATGTGACGCATTTACACATGAATAATGCAAATCAACATGAAAGTATTCAGAATATGGTATTTCTGATTGGTGATAGTAACGGAATATGTTACTAAATACATTTTAAGGCACATATTTTGTATTCTGTAACTAAATACAATTTCAAGGTATTATCCCAACACTGTCCGTCTGTGTCACAGGTAGCGGTGGGCGATATTGACAAAATATTTTCAATATCTCGATTTCAATATCGATATTTTTTGTGATCATTCAGACGTGTGCAATCTTGCAAAGAAGGTCTTGCAGGCCACTTTTTTTATAAATATAATTGTATCTAATTGTATCTAAACAGCACGTGTGTGTCCCTCAGCTGCAGTGAGGATAGTGGGCGGAGCGAACAGGCACCTGTCGCTGTGAAGGCTTTGACTCCACACAGCTCTGACCAAATACAAAAGTAAATGAGGCTCAGAGGAAAATAACAAATTACGCTTGGATTATTTCATTTATTGTCCATTAGCAGCTTCTGAAAATTGTGTTTGCCGATATATTGTCAAACTATTATTTATTTAATACATTTATGTCGCCAACCTCAGCCTGGAGAGCTCGTATGCCGGAAGTAAAAATCCCATTCACAGTCTCAATAGACTTTTCAAAAATTCACATATTAAGAGTTTAAAAGCACAGCAAAAATGCCCAGACTAAATGGATCAAAGTGAGTAAGTTGTGTGGATTGACTGGTTGCTGTGACTCTGCTGCCCTCTGCTTGTTAGTTTATTGGTGTGACTTACTGTGAGAGCTGTTTTGCAGATGAACTCTTTCATCGTTTTCTACGATGAGCCGAACACTGTCACTGAAAACCACGAAGGAACAGGCCGACGGCGCAGACCTTTAACACATCACAGTCTCTTTATCAAACAGCTTCATTTACATCGAAATCATCCCAGATCTCACCAGAGCAGAACAGCCACAGTCAGGGTCACAGTCACGTCCATTTCACCGTCACCAGAAAAGCTCCACTTCTGATGAGAGAAAGTTAATGATATTATGTCGCGGTGAAACTTTTGTGAAACCTCCTGACTACCAGCAATGTAAATGTCCAAACTTGAATATCTGTCTGAGGAAGGGCTGGCTTGACGCCTGGAACTTGGTGCAAGTAATACAACTTTGGGAAAACTTGAGCTGTGCGGAACTTTTTGTTTGCCAAACCTGAATATCTCCCACCCAATACATTCTAATGAATGAACTCCTTTTGGCCTCTACAGAGGACGTTTACAGCTTTTCAGTGACACCAAATGTGAAAGGCTTTGGTAACTTTCTTCTTTTCATCAAGGAAAATGGCTGCCATCAGTGCAATGAAAGAGGAAGCAGCTAATAAACTAAAATGTCAGTTGTGTCCAAATTCCTGCCTAACTATCCGAACATATTAGCAGTTTACCAATTCCTCACATACATCAAGATTTTACAAGAGCAAAACTTACAGTACCCGACAAATGTTTGGAAACACTTTTTAATTTCAACGGTTTCCATTGTGATTCTCACTGAAGACGTTAAACTATGAATGAACACATGGGATTATGGAGGAAACAGCTCTATCAAATATGTTTTATATTTCTTGGTATTTCTCCATGAGCTTCATAAGGTCCTTGTCCCTGAAATGGTTTAACGTCTGTGAAGTGAAAACCATTTCTGTGACGAGTGCAAAGCAGTCATACATTTCTATTTTGAAGAATTTATATCAACTTGTTTTATGTAAAACATAACAGACTTGAAATAAAACGATACATTAAAAAAAGCATTTGACCAAACGTTTGACCGGTACTGTATATGATGTGCACAAAGCATGTGCACATTTGTGTTTAAGAAGAGGAAGAGCTTTCTGAAGTATTATTCCAAATAAGCACCAAACAGTCAAACAAAGCCAAAGTGACGATGGACAGTTCTGTGGATGTTAAACTCCTTCTTATTTTGACCTTTTGGTATTTTCTTTGGGACTAACTTTTTGCCATGAAGGTTCAGTTCCTCACGTAAGGCTCTGATGGTTCTGATGCAGTGGACACTTGATAATATCTTACAAATACAATAAAGTTACCTCACAAAGATTGGGGTTTAAAAAAAGTGATTGGACTACAGCATTTTCTTCCCTGCTAGTCAGGTCTAATGTTTGTGATGAATATGTTTTAAACAGGTCTCTCTTTGCGTCTGAAGGGACAAGTATGATTAAAGGTTTCAAAATCAATATACAGTACATGTTGAACATTTTAATTCCATACGAACCTTACCTCAAAGCTTCATTGAAGTAACAGCAGTTTGTGCATCCAGATAGAGACTAAAGGAGAGTAAAGCAATAGAACTGAGCAGCTCTAAGTCAGAAACAAGATCAGGATCCAGGACAGAAGCAGGAGTCTCAGGACTCTCCGACAAACACACGTCTAAAACAGAAAAAAGACAAAAACCGCTGAACACAGGGTTATACGAGCTCAGTGAAGCAGCCACGTGTTTCTGTTTCTGTTGTTGTTGTTGTTGTTGTTGGGAAGAGGCCGTTATCATCAGGACAAAAACAGGAAGCTCCAGGTGTCTCCAACGGTCGACAGGAAAACCTCAGAAACAACATCATCTCTCACAAACTCACAAGAGGATTTTATACTTGTAAAAATACATACAGAAGAAGACCTTTATTTATATAGCGCCTTTCACAGACATGGCGCTTTACATGAGAGCATTTTACATTCACTTTATACTCGGTGGTGGTAAACTACGTTAGAAGCTTCAGTTTCCCCTGGGGGAGACTGACAGAAGCGCTGTCGCGACTGCACACATCTGCGCCAACGGTCCCTCTGACCACCTCCATACATTCACACACACATCATTCATCCTGGCCTATTGTACATGTTTTTGGTGGTAGGGGAAACCGGAGTACCCAGAGGAAACCTACGCAGACACGGGGAGAACATGCAAACTCCACACAGAAAGGCCCTGGCCTTGGTGGGAATCGAACCCGGACCTTCTAGCTGTGAAGCACGAGCGCTAACCGCTGTACTACCGTGCTGCCAAGACAGTGGTCCTTTATTAAAGCATGACCTGAGTCTGAGTCACAGGTTCGGTCAAACTAACAGAAAGTCCCACCAGGAGGTGGCAGCAGAGAGCTGTCGTGGACTGGGACTGAACAACAGCCCTGGACTCTGACCAGCCTGGTCCAAATTGTGCACTTAAAGACATTTATGCCACAACTGCTGTGTCACCAATTGACTACTACAATAGAGCTGTTAAATAACTAAATAATTTGGATTGGATTGGATTGGTTTATTTGAAAGGGGACAGTGCAATTTCATGTAACACATGAACAAACATGGTTAAAAAAGCCAGAATTAGCCAGAAGGCTATTTTTCATCTGTAGTCCCCTGGCCAAGATGTAAAAAGGCATTAAAATACAAGCATGATAATACATTGACACTTCAATAACAACAATATAAATGACACTGTAAAATAGCTAAAGGCACACAGTACCTGATTACAATATAAAAACACACAAAAACACTTGTTTAAAAGGATACGTTATTCAAATATACAATACAGCATAACATGCTCAGCTTTTAATGTTGGCAGACGTACATGTTAATGAGCCAATTTTTAAATGTTTTCGTAAAGGCCTTGTAAGTGGTTAGCTGTTTAACCTCCTCAGGCATTGAGTTCCACTCAGCGGCGCCCCTCACTGACCAGGCCGAGCGACTGAAAGCCTCCTGCGCAGAGGGATGACACAGTCGCCTCTTACAGAGCCTCGAGTGACGCGCTCAGAGCTGTTTCTTTGGCTGATGAACTCTGCCAGTGGAGCTGGGGCTAAATCATGTGTTACTTTGTATATGAGACTCAGATCTGCAAATCTATGGAGACTGTCCCAGTTTAAAAGGCTATACTTTTTTAGAATTACACAGTGATGATAGTGTCTTGGTTTTTTGTCCATGACTTTAATGGCTTGTTTGTATAATGTTTCCAAAGGTCTTTTGGCGCTCTGACTTGCCTGAGACCAACTTGTTAGGCAGTAGTTAAAGTGGCTGAGAATCATGGAATGTAGAAAAATTATTGCAGCTTCGGTTGACATTTCATTACGGATTGAGCGGAAATTTGCGAGATTAAATTTAATATTTTTGCATAATTTGTCAATATGGGCTTTAAAGGAGAGGTGTGAATCGATTACTAACCCAAGATATTTGTATTGATTTACAATTTGTAATTTTTTTCCAGCAACTAGTATGTCGGGATTAAATGAGACTCTATTGGTTTTACTGAAAAACATACCTACAGTTTTTGAAATATTTAGCTGCAGGCAGTTCTCCTGCAGCCAGGATGTGACAAGAGTCATTGCTTTAGTGAGTTTTGCAGCAACAATGTCCTTTGAGCGACTGTGAACAAATAAAACGGTGTCATCTGCATACATCAAACATTCAACTTCAGAGCAGACAGTAGGTAGATCATTAATATAAAGGCTAAATAAGAGGGGGCCTAATATTGAGCCCTGAGGAACCCCGGTGGTTAGCCTAAGAGTCTCAGACTTGCTGTTGTTAATTAATACAGATTGTGTACTTGTAATTGTAATTTTATTTAAGTGTTTTTAAACCAACAACCCCCTTGAATTATACCCTCCTTTAACTGTTCCTCACTGCTCGCTCTCTGCACAAATCCTGTTCTTTATGTTGAGCCTGGATGAACGACTTCATCTTGTTCTAGTTGTGGTGCTGCTACTAGCAAACAGTTGGGTTAATTTTTTACACTTTGTGGCCTCACTTGCCAGGGACTATTTTCTCTTTTTTTTCTCCTTCCTTCTTTCTCCCCTTTTTTGAATCCATTATTGAACTGTGTTACATAAGTAAGCCTTGTCTCGTCGGGTGTTTGTCTTGCTGTCACACCTGCCTACACCAGCACCTGCTGCTTGGGTCGCCAACGTGTTCAAAGCGGCCAGCACAACGGCGCTGCTACTGCCTGCTTTGCAGCTTGTTCAAGGGCTGAAAGACCCTCATAGCTCCTCATTGGTTCATCAGATGACTACCAGTTTCTATTCCTCTTTCTGCTGCTTAGCTGTGCACCCCCTGGTCTTATGTAGTATGTATAAGAAAAAACATTGAGGTGCCAGTCTGGTGGCCCTCGATCCAGAGGCCCTTCTGTGCTCTTCCAGAATGGACATATGGCCAGTCCGCCCCTGATTGTCGGTGTAATGAGGTCAGACACAGGTCTCGTCTTCATGAGACCTGCTTTGGATTTACCCACAACATGATGCGAACGTGAGCCGCACATTTAAGTGAATCAATCGACAGCAGTAACTAGGAATGGGCAAAGTGAAGTGGTAACACTTTATAATTATTACCTTATTTAGCCGGCTAAAGGCTAAAGGATGAGTTAACACTTTATTCATCATGAACAATTCATTAGTTAAGTGTGACTAACACTTAACTACATAACTGTAGTTAATGCCTAACTCATAATGAATAGTTCTTCACATACTTCACTTATTCTTTGTTAAGTAGTTATCAAGTGTTAGTCACACTTAACTAATGAATTGTTCATGATGAATTAACTGTTAACTCGTCATTTACTAAGGCTAAATAAGGTGTTGTAATTATAAGGGACAGGAGGGTATTAGCTAAGCTCACCTCCATCATGGACAACACCTCCCATCCACTGCACGGGACTGTAGAGGACCTGAGCAGCTCCTTCAGTGGTAGACTGAGACACCCTCAGTGCAATGAGGAGTGCTACCGTAAGGCCTTCATCCATACTGCTGTCAGACTGTACAACAAGACTCTGAAGTAACATGTGCACATGTTCTGCACATATGAACCTTTATTCCCCACACAGTAAACACACGAGGCCGTAGTGTAACATGTTTTTATTGTTGGTGATTTATAAACACAGAATCTGTACATGTTTAAAGTTCTGAACTCAGTAATGTATCTGTCATGCAGCGTTGCCCCCTGCTGGCCTGGACCCTGTACTGCATTGAACTGATCTGAATGAGGTTTGTTTATGGTAGAAACTCACTGTAAAAACGACCACACACCACTGCCACCTTTCAACTTAGAACCGGACACAACATCTGAACTTTTCACTGTAAAACTGGAGGAGCTGAGATCACACGGGCCACATGTGTTATTACGGACTAAACGTCAGATCAGATCACCACAGGAAGGGGATGAGGGGACCAGTTATCCAGGGATCACTTATTTATAATTGTATGTTCCCCGACTGTGGCTTTGTCAGTATAAAACATGCTGACAGTTTGTGGCCTTTTTGGCTGTTTTGCTTGGCTGCAAACAATTGGAGAAAGATGGAGAGTTATACAGAGGTAAAGTTCAGGTTAGAGTTTAGATTTTGTTCTCAAGCCCGACCTGGAATTTTGGCTGAGATTCCAGAATGACAGTCGGGTTTAGGTTGGGCTCATGCTTCAAGCTTTATTTTATTTAAAAAATATTATTATCTCTAATGTCCTCAGCCTTTTTCCAAATGACCGGTACCAGACTGCAGCGCAGTATAGGAACACGTGCTGAACTAGGGCTGAAACAACCATTCTGTTCATTGACAACAAATCCAGTATTGGAGTAGTTGACAACTATTTTAGTAATGGATGAATCGTTTCTGCTCATAAAGAGCAAACATGACATATGGTGTCTGTGTCTTAGGACAATTATCCAATCAGAACGCAGAATTAGTTCAGATCCAATCAATGAAATCAGTTTGGACATAATCAGAAAAGGACTCAGTGCCAGTGCTGCCTCCAGTCGTTACGGCTCAGTGGCTGAACTCTGGAGGTTCTTAGCTTTCAAATGAGGAATGTCTGTTCGCACAAACTCATGCTTGTGTTCATGTGCAGCTTTGAGCAAACCAAGTTCAGCTGCAGTGACTTCTCTAAAGCATGAAGAGCCTCCTACAAACATTCACTTTAAGTTTCTTTCATCAACACTTCTTTTTGCTTTATGTGGGAAAAAGTCCTTTCACAGCCGAGACATTTATCGATTAATCCTAATCCTAATCTGCAGATTGATTGATTACTAAAATAAATGGTTAGTTTCGGCCCCGTGCTGACCTATTGGTCACGTTTCTGAAGCACAGGCCAGGCCCATCTAAAGTCTAACCTGCTGCCTGATATAGTGACTGTCCTTACAGTTAAACAAAGCGCCGTGTGATCTCAGCCGACATATTAAACCTTCACTGAACCATCATCACAGGACTACATTACCCAGAATGCACCGTGACCAAAGAAACACCACATTTACATCGACAACAACAAACGCCGCCTCCGTCTGCGTTTCCCAAACAGAACATCGAGAAGAGTCACGATAAAAAAACGTCCGCTGCGGGAGTCCGAGTGCTCTAAGTCCGTCACAGTGCGCTCCGCGGATACTGCATTTCCCAGCATGCACCTGTCCTCCTCCGCACAGGCCACGCCTCCTCCGTTCATTCACAGAGAAATGAATGGATAAAATGTTCACGGCAGAAAAGAACGTCTACAGAAGCTAAAGACCTGAAGTGAGAAAGAAAAAGGAAACTTTACTTGAAAAGATAGTCACTTCTGTCCTTGATATTTTAACATTCTTTTCTAATAGGTTAATTATATTACTAAAGATTATTGTGGCCATCAAATTAACATAAAAAAGTGTGTCTTCATTTGTAGATGTATTTACTGTCTTGTTCTAAAAATATATGTATTGAATCTAACATTTCTAACTGAATCTAACTTGTAGAAGAAGTCGCAGTGAATTTTCCTCGTGCGATCTTTAGTTCAATAAAGGGTCTTTGGAAAGGCCTGATTTAGGAAACACAAAGTTTCACACAGAGATGCACCAACCCAGCATTTTTGCTTCCGACACCGATACTGGGGGTGTGAGTATCTGCCGATATCCGATATTAACTGATACTAAAAGAAAGTGGCTGCAGTTGTTCCTCTCCAGTCAGGTCAATAAAGTCTGAGATGTTACAGATCAATTATCAACCATAGGCTATTAACTAATGGACAAACATTACACAAGGGTCACTGGACTTTACTGCACTATATATTAGAGCTGGACCAAATATCAGATCGCAATACTTTGTGCTTCAATACCAAGTATTGATACTTTCAAGTATCGTAATACTTTCAATACTTGTGTTTGGAGGCATTTTTATCATACACTCCTGTTTTCCACCAACAGCACTTTGTCACATTTTGTGTTGATGCACATTTCAATCTTAACACTTCAATAAATGTCAAAAGGCATTTAATTTATAAACTAGTCTTTATAACCTGGACATGATCAACATATTACTTAGGCTACTGTATTGTAATACGCAATACGTGAAAGTGGATCATCCCAGCCCTATGTACAATCCTCAGCTACATGATTAATTAATATAATTAATATGAACAACTCACATAAAGTGATCTGATCATGTTTGATCAGTTATTCCTTAACAGCCTTTCATAATGCCTGCTCCGATATACAATACCAGTATCGGATCAGTGCATCTCTAGTTTCATAGTTCATATTTTAGACTTCTCTCTGATAATAACAAAGGTAAGTAAATGAGTATTTAAGATATTTAAGTACTGCACCTCAATAGAGTTTGAGCCCATTTGTCCGTGTGTTTTGTTCATGGTAAAAGCCTAATAATGCACACTTTATGAACAGTAGGTGGCGCTGTGGAGCTGTACTGTCAATGACACTGACTCACAGGGAGACGTTTTGTCCCCGTTGTGTTGCCGTACTGAGGCTAATTCAGGTCCAAGTTCGGTGTTTTCACTTATTTAAACCTATTTCATTTATGGTTTAAATATTGCAAAACCAGCCAAGATTTGTAAAATGTAAAAAGTTAGATCTAATTCTTGTGAAATCTCCACTTCAGGTCGTCTAAGCTCCTGCACACATTGATTTTTGCAGCTTTTGTCGATGTAGTTTGTAAAAAACAGCTAAAGTTAAGCACCGTGGGAAAAGGCCATCGCTGATTGGTCGGTGGGTTTTGCGCAGAACATTCAATATTTTTATTATTCAAAACAAAGAAACGCACCAACATTTACAAAAAAAACATAACAAAAAAACAGACTCCGCCTCTTTTCTGTGTAAGTCCCGCCTCCAAAACGACAACATCCAATAAGAAAGTCTTTGGCAGATTTACAGAAATAACATGGCAAAGAAAGGACGCCGTCTAAAGAACTGTTCACCAAGTCGCACAAATGAGCCAAAGTTCAGCTTCAACTTCGTAATAAAATCCTGAGACGTTTTCAACATTCGTCATTTTTGCAAACAGTAAACGATAAATACAAAACAATAAATAAAACAGGACTTTCCAAACGTTTTTTACAACATGTAGGCGGTTAAAAAGAGTTTCATGCATTGATATAGGCTTCGTAGCTGCTTCGTTATAGACTTTGCGCATTTTTATAAAGTTATTGCAGATTCAAATATTGCTTTTTTACGTCGCGTGAAGCTAAAAACAGGTTTACGACTGGTTTAAACTTACAAATCTACAAGTTTATATCATACAAAATTGACTTTTTATGGCTTTTCTGTGGCCGAAACCCCCCAGACAAACCTGGTTTTACAAAAGTTTCTACACATTTGTTTTTGTAATTGCTTTGGCGACACAAAACAGTCCCTGGATAGTCTGTTGATTGAACAAAACAAAGATCATTCTAATGGCGAGGTGGACATTTTGAATTCAGATTCTGTGATTGTCTTGAACTTGTTTAAACCAGGCGTAAACTGAGCTTTAGTTTCACTTCGATAACAACATTCGGCTCATTTCTGCGACTCTTAAAATAATCTCACTTTGTCCAGAATCTGCAGATAAATGCTGTTCACGAGTCAGTCCTGGTTCAGTCCCGGTCCACGGCTCATTTACACTCCGTCCGTTATGTCTCCGGTCCATAACAAAGAAGCTGAACAGGATATTTTAAGCCAGACAAAAAGAAAATGGCCTACACGTGCACTGCATACCGCGTCTTTGATCGGGACGAGCGAGCGGGTTGCTGCATCCATTGGGTGAGGGTACCACCGTTTCGTGACCGTCATGAGAAGGGGCTGCCATTGCTACAATACCACCCCAGCGCAGTAATCAAGCCCTTGATTACTGCTTCACTGAAATAAAATGATAATGATGACTTACAACAGATGTGATCCTATAAGTCATATTTTCAAAAGCATTACAACCTGTCATATGCACTTTAATACAAGCAGAGGAGTGTTCTGAGGGTTTTTATTTGATATGAATATTCTAATTCTTTCACCCTCCATGCGTCATATGACTGTATGGAAGACCGACTGGAGACTTAACGGTTTGGGTGTAAGTGAGAGGTCAGTCCTGGGTCAGTCCTGGTTCAGTCCTGGTTTAGTCCTGGGTCAGTCCTGGTTAAACTGCATTAATGAGATGAATCATAGTCATTTTTCTTGTTCGGAGATGTTTGTTTTCTGCTCAGACTGCAGAGCGCTCCTGTGATTGGCTGATTCTGCTCGAAGCGCTCCTCTGATTGGCCGGGGCCGGTGAAAGGGGGGCGGTGCTACGAGGAGCCAAACAGCAAGTGGAGTAGACCCAAGATGGCGGCGACCGGGAGGAGGAGAGGCGGGGCCAGGGCCGATGCAGATCCGGTCGTGTCGTCAGTGAGGAACGGCTCCGGAGACTCGTAAATGGAGTCGTCTGGAAACAAACAAGACAGGTTTAACATTACACACAATAAATCATATTCAATTAATACAAAATTAAAACAAAAACACGTCAATCAATAATTAAATCAATCAATAAAATGAAATCTATTAAATATCAATAAAAAAATGAAATGAGAATATATTAAATAAATCAAATATATAAAAACAAACAAATAAAACATGTAAAAAAACAAAAAAATAAACAAACTAATAAAATAAATTAAATAATTTAAAAGTATTTAAAAATGTATAAAAGTCAATGAATGAAAATCAATGTACAAATAAGAATAAAATATGTTAAAAAGTAAACAATTAAATCAATCAATAAGATATAAAATCTATTAAATAATAATACAAATAATAAAATAAGAATACAATAAATGCATAAAATAGATTAAAAACAAATAGTTAAAAATATTTAAACAATCTATTCAAATGAATGCATACATAGTAAACTAAATTAATTAATACAATTATATAAAATAAGTCCGTAGGAATTTAAAAATGTATAGAAATCAATTCCAAATAAATATAAATGATATATATATATATATATATATATATATATATATATATATATATATATAGCATTATTCATAAATAAATATATAAAAACAAATAAATGAAAAATATAAAAAATATATAAAATAAATCAATAGTAATAAATAAGTAAATCAAAACTAATAAATAATATATAAAATAAATCCATAATGTATTAAAAAAATCAATGAATGAAAATCAATCCTAAAATAAATATGAATAAATGAAATTAAAAAATATATATTTATTGAGCATTAATAACCAATACATAAAAGTATAAAACAACAATCAATAATGAAAATATCTACATAGATGGCGGAGGCACAGCACAGAGGAGTATGAGTGTTTTGAACTCTTGCAAAGGAGTCAAGTTGAATATTGAGGATTACACAAACACGTGCGAGTTCAACATAATGCAACTCCAGCGAGACCAACATTGGCGCATGGATAAACGCTGAAAAAGTCGATTTAGCGTTGAAATTTAGTGTTGAAATTATTACATTCTGTGGTTAAAAAGTGGCAAACTGGATCTTTTCACAGCTCATCATCGGCTCAGACCCTTTTATAAATCCATAAATCCATAAATCCTGTTTCATTTGACTGTGCTGAGTTTAAGAGTGTTCTGTAAAATGGAAACTGTGACGCTTGGTTACAAACTCTTTAACACCTTCAGCAGCTGCGGCGCGTTCACTCGGCTCACGGACAAATGGAAAGGAGATCATTCCCGGAGAGAAGCGTCTGTGCAGAATGTTCACATTACATTTCCTCAGTAAACGACGATTTTGTTTGTTTAGCATCTTTTTCTGACCACAAACTGACCACACGATGAACAACAACTTTCGTGCATTGAATCCCACTGTGTTTAAAGTTCTGCAGGAGATTTCATAGCTTTTTATTTTTTATCTTAAGAGAGATTTAAGAAAAATACTTGTCTCCAAATGCTAAAACGGGACTCACTCGTTGGTTTGACGTAGACCTTGAGTTTGAGGCAGGGTTTCCCGACCTGGTTCAAGTGCGGAGACGCTGAAAACACAAAGAATAAAAGATTATTTTCTCATACAGCTTTACAAACATGGACTAAACAAACTTCTTTCGCCATTTCCTGAAGCTCAGATGCTTAAATTTGTTATGGAAACACACAAGGTTTAGCATATTATTTTAGAACGTCCAGAAAATCTGGGTCCGCACAGAAATAATGTCCATTAATTTCCCGGTGATTAAGTCCAGCTGAAACATTTCACAAACATTCTCCGTCATTAGGAACCGTTTTCATCTGTCTGAGTTTCAAGATAAAACCGCCCCATTAGAGAAAATCACTTCCAGATTTTTGTCCGAGACCAAGAGACTTTCATTTGGACGTGTCTGGACTTTGGGACCCCTTAGTTTTGATAATAATGTAGTTGTTTTCCTAGCATACACCAAAATGTGCCAAATCCCCGAGGAGAGGCCAGAGTGTTGTACATATATGTAGCCACTTAATTTAATTTAATTGGAAAAACAATTTTCAAAGTACAATGGCCTGTTATTGTTTGGCCAGAATTGTTCAGTGGGCGATAAAAACATGGAAGAAAGTTCCATAAATGCCAAAATCATAATAATTGTTTTGTGCATGCAGCACGTTAAATGGCAAAGTGCGTCATAAAAGCAAAAGACAGTAATGAAGAGAATAAATAAAAACCTCTTTCCCCAGAGTCCAGTCCATTATCAGGTTAAGTCCACTTTATTTTTTTTGGGTTAATAGCGGCTTTTAGCGCCTCACCTTCAAAATCTCTAATGACCCGTAATCACCGACACACACACTTGGGAGCACTTACACCAGGACTAAAACAGGACTGGAGCAGGTAAAGTGGATAGTTAGCTTGTTTGATTTGCTTCAGTGCAAGGGACGCAGTGGTCTGTTCCTGAACATTGCTTTAGGGCTGTTTGCATGTTGGTCTTTTCTTTTGTGTTGGGTTTTATGACTAAAGTCCTATTCACACGGGTTTAGAATTGGGACTACCTCCATAAATGTGTATAGGGAGAGAAGGCTCAAACAGGTCTGGGAAGTCGTTTTGCATTTGTAGGAACGGGCTCAGAGCTGATGGTTTGTCTGAGATTGGTGAACAGAGCAGCTCCTCGTGGGGCCATTTACATCAGTAGTCATGGTGGTAGTAATAATAATATCTGTAGTACTCATACTCACAGATGTAGTAGTACTCGTGCCCCGGCCGGAACTCGAACCCGAGGCTGAAGGGCGTGAACAGCTGAAACTTCTCGCTGAACTTCAGGGGCCCGTTGGGAGCCAGGGGCCGGTTGCACTCCCAGCGTTTGAAGCCGCGGCGGCGGTGGTCGCAGGTGGTGTATCCGTCGTAGTTCACCATGAACAGCACGTACTTCTCCAGAGCGCCCGCTGTGCCCGCCGCGCCCTCGTAGTGCGGGCAGTAAATGTCCAGGTAATCGTTGATGGCCACCTCCACCGTGTACTCGCCTCTGTGGAACCTGCCGACACATGGAGCAGTGGTTAGGGCGGTGGAGGAAAATAAATGGGAGCAACATCCGGGCACTTTTGCCGAGTCCAACATATAAAATCTCAAATCTTTTCTCGTTCTCGAAAAATATTCCAAACCAGTATCAGAACTGCAGGAAATTGTTCAGTCTCACTCACAAACACATCAATTCACTGTCAGGAAGACAATCGGGAGGTATTTTATTTTGAAAGGAAAATTATAAGAACCAGTTTATCAGTTACTACTGTCTGTCAAAGGTCATTATTGGGAAACAGCTCCACCTGGTGGCCGTGTATCATGCCCTTTGTGACTTCTTTAAACAGTCAATATTTAGCCTGATTAAATGTGCTCAACGTTAGGCCTAATTTATGATTCACACATTATTTGAATTATCTGATGCAACAGACCACTTTGTTTGCCTTTTCATATTTGACAAAAAACATTTTGAAACTGATAAAACATTTTTGTCGGATGAAAATGATTCTCAGATGATCTCTGCCCATTCATGTCAATGGAGTCTTCTGTTATGACTCAACAAGGACACAACATATTCATATTAGGACACAGACAAAGGTTCAAACAATCAATTTATCTTATTTTAATGAAACAAAAAGTTGAACGCCTTACCACCCTGTACCCAAAAATAGGAATAATCAAAGTAATCAACTGAAACCTGGACCATGTGAGCCGGCCAGACTAGACGGCCTGCAGCAGTTGCTGATTTTGGAGCACACGCTGTAGAGGAGCGCCAACGGGGCGAGGAGCGGGAGCGCGCTTAAAGCCAGTCTATTTGTAGGTGGAGCAGAGGCCAGCACTCCAGAGACAAAATACAAAAAATATTCAAATTACAAAAAGAGGGCAAAGAAACAGTACGTTTTGTCGACAGTCTCTCTCCGTAAAAATGCAAAATGGCTCCTGAACTCCCTGATAATGGCTCTTTTTCACAATGAAACAACTTTAAACATGTTTGAGACCTTTTATATTTGAGAATTCTCTTAATTTTCACCAAAAGGAAATCTGTTGATGTGACTTTGTGAGAGTAAGGCTTGTATTTGAACGTCACGCCCTGAACCTGTATTTCCTGCTCAATGGCTTCGAGCACATTTCTATGGTGCAAGTGCCGTTTGTGGAGAATGATCGATTTGTAAATAGGACAAACAGCCCTCTCTGCTGCTCTCTCTTGGAAGGTTACTCAGATATGAATAGGCTCTTTTCCACATGCAGGCGCGTGTCAGCCGAATGGCTCTTTCACCCGCTTTGTCGAGCTTTTCCATAGCTGCGTCAGCTGGTGTTAGCATAACATTTGCATGTAGCAATGACTAGCAATGGCCGCTGGCTGCTCTGCTTTGTGACAACGACACTAGGGTCCGCCATTACTGTAGTACCTCCATATAGCCGCTAGTCCCCTATTGGAATGCATTGCACTTTAGATACGTTAAAAACAACTTTAAAGCCTGGATTGTAATTTTCTTAAACTTTCTACAGCTAGATATTCCTCTTGTGACAACGCTGGGTTAATTACAATTAAAGAAACCGGCTGGTTTTCGTAAAAAAAAAAAAAGCAGAAATCTTGTATAATGAGGGTCGGACTGTTAGCATTGGAGCTGCGCGAGCTACACGTCATGCAAGGGCGGAGTCTACAGTGAAGATCCCGCCCTTATGCCCTTATTAGGAATATGCTTTGTCAGAGCAGGGGAGGAGGAGTCTGTAAATCCGCCATGAATTCCCCCTCGAACGTGGTCATTATGGTAAACGGGGAGGAGTGAGGAGGAGTCATCTATTATTTTTTACAGTCTATGATGACTAGCCTGATAAACCACACCCACCTCTTTTCTGCGTGAAAGAAGGCGGGTCTGAACACACACGGTAAACAAGTTGCTGATTGGCGGCTAAGGCCTAGCCGAACCAATCACGACCGTCACAGAGCATTGACAAGGTTACGTCACTCGCTGCGCTGCTATGTTGTTAGTTCAATTAACAACATTAACATTAGCCAAAACTAATCATGGATGAAGTAGTGGAGGATTTTCCCTCCGCGTGCTCGTGAGTTTATATTCAGTTCATATTTTGTGAGTTGGACTACAGCTGTCGTCACGTCCGCTAATTGCTGATTGGTTTATTTCACTGACAGTCTGTGCGCGTTAGGCCCGCCCGTTCAAACTGCTCCAATTACTCTGTTACCAGACTAACTTCCCTGCGTGGAATGGACAGGGAGAGCCAGGCAAATGAATGACTGGAAATAAAAGTATTCAGTAGTAGTTAGTCTGTTTGAGGACTCAGCTCTGTAAGTCCTGTTGATATTTCTTTGATTAGTGTAAAATGTCGGAGTGGATTGCTGCAGTGGAAAACTTCCTGACCTGCGCTGTGTGTTTGGACATGTTTAAAGAGCCGGTGTCTCTGAGCTGTAACCACAGCTTCTGCTCCAGCTGTTTACAGAACTACTGGGACAAACACAACACCAAGACCTGCCCAGTTTGTAGAAGGAAGTCCTCTAAAGACCATCCCTTAGTGAACTTTGCTCTGACAGTATGAGGAAGTGCGTGTGTGCACGTCACATCAGGGAGACCTTTGAGCGACTCCACCGGTTCCTACAGCAAGAGGAGGAGCTGAGGCTGACAGCTCTGAGGGAGGAGCAGGCAGACAGCCTCACACCATGGACTCAGAGCTGGAGAAGGTCAGAGAGCTGCTGTCCACTCTGAACAAGAACATCTCCACTGTGGAGCAGCAGCTGAAGAGGGAACACATGGACTTTATCAGACAGTACTCACCCAGTCAGAAAAGCTCCCGCTCACTCCTCTCACAGCCAACACTAAGAATATGCCCAGGACTCCTGATAAACCAGGCCACAGACCTGGGCAACATGGGCTTTAAGGCCTGGGAGAAGATGAGGAGCCAGGTCCACTACCAACCAGTGCTTCTAGACCCAAACACTGCAGCCAGATCTCTTTATCTGTCAGAGGATCTGAGCAGAGTGAAACACGGAGAAACTGAACATCAACAGGCCCCTGATAATCCAGAGAGATTCAGTTTCTTTGCAGAAGTCTTGGGCAGTGAGGGGTGAAGCTGCGGCTCACAGCAGTGGGACATGGAGGTGGGAGACCATCTGAGGTGGATCATAGGAGTGGCCAAAGAGTCTGTCAACACGAAGGAAGAAATATTTGATCCAGAAGTTGGGCTCTGGTGTTTAGACCTTAAAGATGGAGAATTCAAAGATGTTGTAAGTAAAAAACTGAAGCTAAGATCAGACCTGAGAAGATCCGAGTGCGTCTGGAAAGGGAAAGTGTCTTTCTGCAACACTGAGAACATGTCTCTGATCTGCTCTCACAGAAACAGATTCAAGGAGAAAATCTTCCCGGTTTTCTTTCTTAGTCGAGCTGGTGACGCTAAAACCAAACAGATTAACATTCTGTCAGCCTCCTCGAAATTATTGCCTGCCATTTTTAAAACTAAATTTAGTAATTCATTTGATTCTACTTTCTCAGTGATGTTCATGAAACACCAAATTATCTTTAAAGGATGAAATGTTCCTGTTTATAATTTATCATTATCTCATTAAAACATTCTGGGAGTGGTATTTTGTGTCATTGATGTTTGACAAATTCTGTCATCCAAAGTCCAGATGAATATTGAGTCCATTTCCTTTGATCGCTACAATTTCAAGGTTCTGTGGGTCTCATGGTTACAAATACTGATCATTGTCTAACTCATGACAATTCAACACAAAATCTTAATTTTAATGGTCAAATGTCCTTAACTGATGTCCATAGCAGAAAAAGGTCATGTGACTGAAACCCATGAATATACATCAATAAAACCGAGTCTTTGGAGCTGCTGACGACGGCGAGCGTTGTTTTTAAAAGTCAGTTTCCTCTTCCACAAAAACAGACAAAAAGTGGCCCATACCTGATTTATTGATTACAAACAATGAAAGAGGAAGCTGCTAAATTAAAATGTTTGTTTTGCCCAAACTCATTCCAAACTTTCTTAACATATTTGTAGTATCCCAAATCTTCACAAGGATGAGTTTGTGGGTTGCAGGGTCACTTTCACAGAAATGCAAAAAAACTAGGGCTGGGTATTGTTAAATGATACCAGTATGGTATCGGCGAAAACAAGTTTATGGACTACTGGTATGGAAAAAAAATAAATAAATCTTATCAAAGATTTGATGCTGTTGGTTCAGAGACAGCATTTAAGCAAGTGACTTCGGCTCAAATAAATGAAACCAATTAAGAAATAGTATTTCATGGACAAAATGAACATTATTGTTCTGTTTTCTGGTTCTAGATGACAAATATTTTATCGTTCAGGTATCAGAATCGTAAACCGAGTATCGTTAAAGGACCCTATCGGGAGGGGGTTAATTGAACCTGATTTTTTTTCTATAGTTATGGAATTAAATTTGCTTTGTCCTGTATTTGAATAAATAAAGTTGCCTTGCCTTGCCATTGACTTTCTTTGGGAAAAACAACATTTAGAAAAACATCTGCTAAATGTGTTATAAAGTAAATGCCATGATGTTGAGTAAACCCAATGTAGTTTCTTTAAAGCAACAAGTTCTCTATAAAGACTTTCTGATAGTGTCAAGAATGAGAAAATCAAAGACGACCATTTCAAATACCCCAGACTTTCAGATACATGTCGCCTTTTTGATAGTTGTTCATGAAAAAAATCTCAGTCGTCAGTTAAACATGACACATTCTCAAAATAGGGCTGCATAACATATCGTCAAGTTATTGGTTTTGCAAAATGAATTTGAAGACACAAAATACATTTAAAGATGTGATATGTCGGAAAATCACCGAGTTCAGAGTGAGATGAACAAATTCAGCCTTAAACAAACAATGTCATGTCTAAAACTGAACACATTTTAAAGTTATAAAATGTGTTCAGTTTTAGACATGATTGAAAAAAAAAAAGGTTTCCATTGTTTTGTTTGGTCTGGATTAAGTATTTCATAAAGTCTTAGTTTGACATAATTTGAAGAAAAAAAATAAAATTGCTTCATATTTGTGTTTAGATTTAATGGAACGGGCTCTGTTGAAATGCTTTGGTAAAATCACTTCATAATATTATTACCACAATAATATCGATGATCAGACCTTTTTTCTCATGTGCAGACAGTGATCAACTGCAGTACCACGCGCGGACAGTTGGTGGCAGCACTGCAGCATGAAAAACTGCTGACTTCAGACTGACGGGACAACTGCACTTTTGTCGATGCACTATTTTGAAAAACAGCCTGTATCTAAAGATTTAACATTGAACCTCACCGCTTTGCTGCAGAGAGAATGCAACACAAACGCAATATCAGACTTTAAACAACATTTACTAACTTGAAAATATGATCCGACTTTATCAAGAGTAGAAGTTTCCACGGCTCTGTGAATCTACAGCCTCCACAGCAGGCTCACATAAGTCGTTCTGTACGGACTGAGCTAATAAATGAGAGCGTGTGAGTGTGCGTGTGAGGGTTGTATTAATCAGAGAAGTGACTTCCAACATGTGGCCAGTGTTCAGCTCCAAAATAAACAGAGAGTTACTGTATGGATGAGGTCAGGCACAGGGTATAAGGGTCATTAATGTGGAATTCAAAACGGAGCAGAAACTTCAGGACGAAAACAGAGCTTCAGTTTTCACACAGACTACATCAGAACTATTCAGTTATGTTTTGCACTGGGCCAAATGATCATTTTGCAGACCACTACCAAGGTACGCATATTTTTGGGATAAATAGAAAAATACATGAACAATTCCTCCCCATCATTCCTCAAAAAGCTGTATTCATGCATTTCAAGCTGAAAAACAACTCTATGTCCTGGAAGTGACACAGAAGAAAAGATCCATCGCAGTTTGACGCATTTCCAATTAACAAGGTCGACACAGTTTAACAATGTTTGCCTCTATCTGTGTCACTTCCTGTCAGTGTCCAACGAGGAAGTGAAACTGTAAACATCACTAAAACGGTCAAAGTAAAGAAAGCTGTGTCAAATATTTAGGCAAAATCTCTGTGTTAACTATGCTTTAGCGAAAACTGTCTAATGTGTCATATGCACTTTAAGGATTTATCCTTACTCCTATTGGTCCAGTACTTTAACGCTCTCTTATAAAGCAAAACGTTTTGAATTGATTGATTTCCAAATTAACGGGCCGTTATAGTAATACGGGGTTTTGGTATCCTTCCCTCTTCCTACAGTAACGGCAGTTTCCTGTCTTTTATTCCTGTGGAGAGTTAGCCGTATCGTGTTGAAATAAATACTACAGGAAGTTAGCCAAAACATTTCATGTAAAGGCCTTTCCAGGTTTATTGTTTCATTTTGATTGCTGAGTACAAAACCAGAAGCACATGGCTCCTTTTTTGTGTTTACCTTTATTTAACCAGGATAGTCCCGCTGAGATTAAGAGTCTCTTTTTCAGGGGAGTCCTGGCCCCAGAGGGTGTTTAATGTTAGGGGAAACCGGAGTACCCAGAGCAAACCTACGCAGACACGAGGAGAACAGGGTGGCACAGCGGTTAGCGCTCGTGCTTCACAGCTACAAGGTCAGTGGTAAATGGTAAATGGACTCAACTTATACAGCACTTTTCCACCTACATTAGGCACTCAAAGCGCTTTACAGCAAGGAACCACTCACCCATGCACACTCTCATTCATACACCAGTGTACGCAGACACTGGAGGCAAGTAGGGTGAAGTGTCTTGCCCAAGGACACAACGACAGTGTGCATTTGCGGGAGCTGGGATCGATTCAGGTTCGATTAAAACTCCTTTGTTGTTAAAGTTAGGGTCTGTAGAGTACTTTGTACATGTCATAAATATATGTACTAATCAGAAGCAGAATGAGCTCCAGTCTTCTGTAGTTTAAACCAGTTTGGAAATTAACTTCCTCAAGTCCTCGATAAAGTCAGTGCCAGTCAGTGTTGTTTTTGGCAGCCCTTTTAGTTTTAGTCTTAGTCTTTTGGACGAAAATGCTTATAGTTTTAGTCACATTTTAGTCAGACGAAAATTAAAAAGGTTTTAGTCAAGTTTTCATCAGTTTCATTATAAAAGTTATAATTAATTTCGATATGTATTGAAAATTGGGATAAATAATAGTTATCTATTGGCTTTATAGCTTTTGACA
Organism: Neogobius melanostomus; assembly: GCA_007210695.1. Classification (NCBI taxonomy): domain Eukaryota; kingdom Metazoa; phylum Chordata; class Actinopteri; order Gobiiformes; family Gobiidae; genus Neogobius; species Neogobius melanostomus. The sequence goes on along the minus strand of VHKM01000922.1, from coordinate 710,788 downwards.
AACAGATTACACCACAATAGGCAGTAGTAGAAGTGTCATTGTGAACAGGACTTTCCCCAAAAGCGCCCGCTCTCCTCGTCCTCTGATCAACAGTGCTGTCTGCACATACGTAGCCTCAACATGCTTTCTGTGTTCATACGCTACGGTATTTAAAACTGTCCCGAGGTCGATGTCCCAGTGACATCAATGTCAGACGCGCTCCGTGGAGGATGTACGCTAGCAGTGCACTGCACGCCACGAGGAGAGAGAGAGAGAGAGAGAGAGAGGAGGAGAGAGAGAGAGAGAGAGGAGAGAGAGAGAGAGAGAGAGAGAGAGAGAGAGAGAGAGAGAGAGAGAGAGAGAGAGAGGAGAGAGAGAGAGAGAGAGAGAGAGAGAGAGAGAGAGAGAGAGGAGAGAGAGAGAGAGAGAGAGAGAGAGAGCGAGAGAGAGAGAGAGAGAGAGAGCGAGAGAGAGAGAGAGAGAGAGAGAGAGAGAGAGAGCGAGAGAGAGAGAGAGAGAGAGAGAGCGAGAGAGAGAGAGAGAGAGAGAGAGAGAGAGCGAGAGCGAGAGAGAGAGAGAGAGAGAGAGAGAGAGAGAGAGAGAGAGAGCGAGAGAGAGAGAGAGAGAGAGAGAGAGAGAGAGCGAGAGAGAGAGAGAGAGAGAGAGAGCGAGAGAGAGAGAGAGAGAGAGAGCGAGAGAGAGAGAGAGAGAGAGAGAGAGAGAGAGAGCGAGCGAGAGAGAGCGAGAGAGAGAGAGAGCTGACGTCGGCGCTCTGTGTCACGTTTACCGGTGTGTTCTCTCGCTCCGCGTATAAACTCTGTTTGTGAACGATCTGACGAACCACTTTAGTCTCGTCTCGTTGACGTAAACTCAGACGTCTCGTCAGGTTTTAGTCCCAAAGAGCTATTTTTAGCTTGTCATCGTTACGTTATCGTCATTAAAAAAAGGGCCGTCAACGAAATGATATCGTTATCGTCTTCGTTGACGAAAACAACACTGGTGCCAGTGCAGCCTTCGGTCGTTAAAGCGCAGTGTTTGAACTCTGGAGGTTCTTAGCTTTCAAATGAGGAATGCCCTGTTCATACAAACCTGTGCTTGGGTTCATGTGCAGCTTTGAGCTAAAGTTCAGCTGTCGTGACTTTGATAAAAGCACAAATAACCTCTTACAAACATTGACTTTAAGTTCACTCCATCGACACGTCTTATGTGGGAAAGACATTTATCGAGTCACTGTGAACAATACCCTGCAGATGATTTGATGAGATTTGTTGCAGCCCTAATGAACTACGTTTTCTTTTCCCCACAAACATGGCAGGTTTTCATGGTAACTGTAGATTTATAATATTCCATCCTGAACTGTATTACTTTTCATTTATTATAGGAAATTGCCAGTGTCGGGCCAGATCTGGCCCCCGGGCCGCTAACACAGGCCTGGTCTACATCACAGTGCTACAAACTTGAGTCCCTATAGGCCACTGCATGGACTATACAGATATACATCCCAATGAGGTCAATCATGTGTTTGTTTCCTCTGCTGCAACAGTAACATTTGTGACTGTGCAGATCCCCACAGACTGAGCTAATGAGCCCCCAGTCCTCCATAAGTGCTCACAAACACACCCCGAGGAGCGGCCCACCCGCCACAGGGGAAACAAGCGCTCCCCCGACAACAGGGAGAGGAACAACCCAGAACAAGAGCTTTAGAGTCACGAGTTTGTGATCGCAAAGTCACTCTGCGGGAGAGAAACGGTTTGGAAAGACATCAGCAAACAGACAATCGTAAATGTGGGTCTATTATTATTACTATTATTATTATTATTATTATTATTATTATTATTATTCTAAGGACGGGACAGAACCATGTTACTCCCATGCATAAAATCACTTGCTGTTTGTTGTAATTTTTATGGCAAACCAAGGTTGATATTCATGACCTCTCAGTGAGCCAGCGTCAGTCTGGGTGCTTAGAGGTGAGCCGATACTTTCCCCCCCGGTGGCCTCTGGACTCTAGAGCACTCCAGGACCATTTGTTTCAGGTTTTTTAGGGTTTCTGGAGGATTTTCTGGATGGGACGTACACGTAACCATGGAGACTGTTTCATCAGCATAGGGCCCAGTTTAGGCTTAGGGTTGGATACCGATATGAAGAGGGGTTATTATATTCTAACCTCCCCCCCCCTCCCCTCGCCTAAACCGAGCGCATTTTCTCCAGTTTGGCTTTAACCAAATCTACAAGCTTAAAAAAACATCAAAATAGCGACGAAAACGAGGATGGTGTCACAAAAAGTGACAAAAACACGACAAAATGTGACAGAAAGGAGGTGACAACGTGACACAAAAGTTATGTCTGATCTATTACCCTGTGTGTGAAGCTTCTAAACGTATCAGTGTTGAACTGTGACAGCAGGGGGCGCTGTATGAGGGGCATAGGGCTGATTTATTCAGGACATTCATGTTTAGTAGATACTTTATTACCAGAGGTATCAGGGCAAGACTCACAGCTAAGCCACACATGCCTTCTATTGTTCTGGCTGATGGACACTCACTGGAGAATAAAACAGATTAACTGCTAAGCTCTTCCAAGAAGATGGTGAAAGACTGTGGTGGAGCGGAGGGAGCTGCGCAGGAGGAAGAGGAAGGGGGAGGAACTGATCAGTGCAGGACACCACGCTCTGAAACAGGGACACACCCAGGAGGCGCTGCACCGTTTCAGAGGATCAGAGGAGCCTGAAGGCAGAGCTATGGTTTCCCTGACCTCCAAAACCATGCTGCTCAGGTCTGCCACAGTCACAGCGGCTCAGGACTAACACCTGAACACGATTTCGTCGTACGGTTATACAATGTCAAATAAAGCTCGTTTGAAAGACAAAAATCAGCAGATTCCAACACAAACGGTAAGTCTCCATCTCTTATGATTCTGAAATTATAAGCAAAAGTGTACAACATAAAATGCATAAAATCGGTGAACAAACTTGGGACCGATTTTCACCACAATGTTTCTCCGCCTCCTGAGGCCTAGGGAGATGTGGGAGGACTCATTTTAAAGCTCTGACTATGCACACATCAGAAAGTCTCTACCCTAATATCGGGCCCTACCAGAAACCCTAAAAACAAGTGATCCTGGTGCGTGATTTAAGCCAGCGGGATGGAAAATAACAATGTTCCCAAACACCCCAAACATACTCAACGGGGGACATGTGCGGCGAGTCCAATGTGTCTGAACACTTTGCAAACTCCCACATCTGTGCTGGTCATTTCCATATTTCAAACTGGTCTCCGCGTCGTGCCGTTCGTTAATCAGCGTCCGCCGTTTCCTCGTTAAGTCGCCTGAATTTCCATGAACCAATCGGAGGAGACGATCGGCGAACGGGCCAATCAGCGGAGGTCGCCGGCGGTAACGAGGCCGACCCGTCCGCGTCGCCATTGGCCGCGGCGCTGCGAGGTAATTAGGAGAAGGTAGTGTTTACTCTGATGAAATGAAAATACTGTTTACGCGGAAAACTAATTAGACAAACGGGAAACACGGGGCTAATTATCGGCGGAATTTAAATGGTAAAATTAGCATGTTTAATGAACGCAGACGAGTTACAGATTTGTTTATCTGGAGGATCTTTCCCAGAGGTCAGGGACTGTTTGCAAATACAATTCAGAAAACTTTACAGACATTTGAGTTCCAAAGTTGTTCCTCCGGACTTCTCAGTCGTTTATTGTTCAAATGTGGAAATAAGCCGTTTAAGCCACGCTTAATGTATTATTTTCTTAACTACATTTTGAAATGTGTTTCTTGGTGGGAAGCCACTGTTTTTTCTGCATTTATTTAAGTACATTTGGGAAGTAAATCATGTATTATTCTCACAATGTGGCAACAAATATAACAATATCAGACCTTTGGCTGTAGATTACTGACATAAATATGAGGGAAAAGTATTTACACTTGTCTTTCAATGAATGTTTTCATACAAAAATAAGGCATTTTATTTATAAAAATATCCAAACTTGCCTTTTCGCCGACAAAATAAAAATAATGGATCGAGCCAGGTTTAAATGTATGGTTTTATCTTTGGACCTTTACTTTTAAATCTGTAAAAGATCTGTAAAACAATAAAACAATCAAATGTTACCTTGTTTCAATAAATCAAGCAAGAATTTAAAAAATCCCTCTAAAAAAAACTTAACTTAACATTAAACATGTTATTGTGATTAGATCATTGTTTGTATGTTAAGACAGTGGTTCCCAACCTTTTTGTTGTCTCATGTACCCCATGAGGTGTTCATTTACAGTCCGAGTACCCACTGCCTCCAGGATCTTGCCAATATTATTACAACTGACCAACTACACTAAGCTAAGTCAGTATTTAATAGTATTATGTTCAAAATGAAGCTTAAACACTCTCAAAATCAAACCTTTTACTCTCCTTTGAAATTAACACTGAATTCTACTCAGTTTCACTTTCTTTTTCATCTGAAATATTTCCAAGTACCCGCAGGGGTCCCCGTACCCCAGGTTGGGAAACACTGTGTTAAGAGACCAAATGAGCCCAATACCTGAAAATATAGCCGCAAAGTGGCGATTCTCGGCCCTCGCCGACCGCCCTGCCTAAAACAAGGGGGCGCTTCGTGCCCTTTTGTCTTCCTCAATCTAAAATCATGGTATTGCTACTGCCTTTATGTTTGTTTTTAACTTTTTTCCCAAGGGTCTTAGTTTTAGGATTATTGGAATGCGCTAACGCGCACTCCCTGCTCAATTTTGACATTATACAGAGAAAAATTAGTATGAATCTGTATCACACTATATCTGCAAACTGAAGCATATTTTTACATTTTACTTAGGGCTGCGGCTGCGCCGCAGAACATCCACAAAGGTTATCCAAGTATGTTGGATAACCTGTGGTTCCTCACTTCTCGCTGAATTATGGAGTTTAACATTTTTCCATCAGAATAAAATGGGACGTTCTGGTCATCGCTACGGCAACACCGTGAAAAATATGGCATAGGTGTAATTGACTTTTCTGATCGGAACGAATAAATAGAATTTTGTGCCAAATAATTTTAATTTTCGTAAAACTAAAATTTGTGCTCTCCATATAATTCCTATAGGGCGCTATCGCCCCCTATAGGAAGAAATTTTGCCAAATGAAAGTGTTTAGGACTGTGACTTTAACAACTGATAACAAAATGAGCGAAATCGGGCTTCATATGTGCGAATGTGAGCCATTTTTTGTTTGCGAAAAATCTCAAAATACTTTGTACAGTTTGCGGCTTCGCCGCATAAAAACCGTAAACTTAGAAAAGTAATTTGGATAACTTTTAAAGTTCTACTTCTCAAGAGATATTTTCCACCCAAAATTAGGTCGTTCCGAAAAACGCTCTAGGAGTAGATAAATTTAGTATGAAGTGAAAAAAATAAAGGCGGATTCCCGCTTCGCGGGCTGTCATCCAAAATGGCCGACACCCAATATGGCGGACGGCGTTGCCGTAATAATATTTTTTGCTCAACTTGTCATGATGCACGTCTGTACCGATTTTTATGATTCTACGACAAACTTCATTTTTGGCCAAGTCCTATCTCGCAATGTTAAAAAAAACTGAGGTGGCGCTGTCGCGCCACTATTTTGAAATTCAAAATTTGGAAATAGTCAAAAGTTGCGTCGGATCGGGTTTGAATTTTGGGCCAAAATCTGTGACTTTTCGTCAATGTTCACTGGGTGAAAATTGCGACGGTGCAAAAGAAGAAGAAAGAAAGAAAGAAAGAAAGAAAGAAAGAAAGAAAGAAAGAAAGAAAGAAAGAATAATATTCCCATACGAAAACAATGTTCCCGCTTACGCGGGTACCATAAACTATATATTTTGGGAAAGCGCTCGCGCATTCCTACCTCATGGTAGAGCTCTCAGTCGCCCATTGACTTTTATGGGCTCTGTACAATTACAATGTTGATTTTTGCATTATATATGTATGTGCACGGGACGTGCACGACAAGAAGAGTGTGTTAGTGAGTGTTTGAGAGGAGGGGAGCGCTTTGCGCTCGTTTTGTGCGTTTTGTTCGCACTTTGGGGGAGTGCGCTCCGCGCACTTTCCAATTACAATGTTTGTTTTCTGATACATGTGCACGTGCACGGAACGTGAAGGGGCTCTATACGATTACAAGAGCCCCTTCGCCAGCCCTGATGGCGCTCGGGCCTAAAAAAAGAAAAGTTTTGCCTGCATTAGCTCCCCTGAAGTAAATGTATTTATTTGGTCGGGACAGTGCATGTTAATGAACATACATGAAACTCATGCATGTAAACACGCCACACCAGATTGTAGCTGTCCCACACTCGCTCTCTCAAACACACTCTCACTGGACTATTGTACATGTTTTTAGTGGTAGGGGAAACCAGAGGAAACCTGCACAGACATGAGGAGAACATGCAAACTCCACAGAAAAGTAGTGTCCTGGTGGGAATCGAACCTGGGACCTTCTACCATTAAAATATCCCTCTGAAAAAGATAGATAGATTAATGTCTATGACGGTGGCGCAGTTGTTAGAGCTCGTACTTCACAGCTAGAAGGTCCTGGATTCGATTCTTGGAGTAGGTTTCCTCCGGGTACTCTGGTTTCCCCTACCACTAAAAACATGTACAATAGGCCAGGATGAATGAGAGTGCGCATGGGGGACGACAGATGGAAATTAGCCCAAGGCTACAATCTGGTGTGGCTTGTTTACATGCATGAGACCCATGTATGTTCATTAACTGTCCTGACCAAATAAACCAATAAATAAAAATGAATAAATAACAGGAGAAATACTAAAATGTAAACTCAAGTCACGTTTTTCGAACTTGAAATGCCGAGATTTGACTAATCTACCATAAAATGGACTTTATCAGTGGAAAGTGAAACATGTTGATCTGAGGTGAAATATCTTCATTTCTCTGGTAAAGACCCTCTGTCCTCCGCTGGAGCGTCAGCAGCTCGTCCGGCCTCTCGTCCTATAACCCCTGATGTTCCGCAGTGTGGCTTTAATCCGTTTATCCAAGCGTTTCCGTCAGTGGTTTTGGTCCGAAGCCCCGCCCCTTGCCCTCAGCCTCCCGTGAACCCGATCCGCCCGTTTGTCTTTTTAACGCGTTTAGCTGAGTGCTTCCTAACGCGGTTATGCTGCGTTCAGGGCCCTCTCCTCATCGGGATAATGCCCCGCTCGGGTCGGAGAGTTCGCCGTCATCATCATTACTCAGCGTTAGCCTGGAGCGTTAGCCGCGGGACGCTAAGAGGGAGAGGGACAGATGTGGCTGCGTTTAAATCAGGGTTTGGGACGTTTAGGAACATAATGTTATTTCTGGAGAATTATGGATAGAGTATTGTAAAGATTGGGTTAAAACGTCCCTTAAACTTTAGTGGCTAATGCCATGCCCAGAGCGGGAGCTGGAACAGTTCCTCCAGAAGTAGCCCAGTCCCGGATCTCCTCGGTCTGGAAGCGAAACAGCAAGAACTGAAACGGTTCCTGTGAAAACGCCTGATGAAGCTGCGCATCGTAAATGTCAAGATGAACGGGTTTTACGATTATAAAAGAACGTGGTAGGCTAACCGTAAGAATTTTACAAGACAAGGTTTATGCTGAATCTCTCACGCGACCTTTGAGCCGCTGCATGGTACGTACACTCACCAGGGCAGACGGAACCACTAAAGTCAGCGGTGTGGGACCAGGGGAACCAAAAGACCACACGTCAAATATGAAACATCTTCTAGATCAGTGGTTCTCACCTGGTGAAGCTGTCAAGACCCACTATAATCCTTGGATAGCAGGCCACGACCCAAATAAGACTTATATTTACTATAAATGATATGAAATAATTGATTTTCCCTAATAAATTAATGTAGAAAAAACATGAAATAAACCAATAAAGCTGAAATATGACAAAACAACTGTCATTTTACAGATTCAAATGTTTGTATAGTTTTATAGGAGATACAGTAAATATTGGTAAAGGTTCACTGAAAATGGATCCGCGACCCAATTTTGAGTACCGACCCACCAGTTGAGAACCACTGGTCTAGGTAATCCTTCGCTCTCCAAGTCAAGGTAACAAATTTGTCCAATTTAGCCTGGCATCCAGAATGATCCCCTCTGTATATTTTGTATATTTTAAACATGAGGATAACAGTCTGGGCGCTCGCGTTTGCTGCTGCTGCTAAACTCCAATCAGAATCCTTTATTTGCGTCACATGTTGTTCATGAGCAGCGTCACTCTTGAGACGTGGAAGTCCCTCAATAACAGTCTACGGGCGGCGACAGGAGAGCGGAGAGCTTTATTCTAATCAGCAGTTGGTGAATTTTGTGATTCATAATCCTGTTTGAATAATAACACAGAACAGCTCATAACTGACTGCCCTTCGCTGATTGTAGGGCTGAAACAACTAATCGATTATTGAAATAGTCGACAACTATTTTAGTAATCGACTAATAGTTTTCTAGTAAACACCAACTCAAATAGAGCAAAAAGGACATTAAATAGTTTTATTTTTGATGGAAACTTTGTTTTTAAAGTTTGGGTCTGTAGTGTGTAGTGTGTTGTGTGTAGTGTGTAGTGTGTTGTGTGTAGTGTGTTGTGTGTAGTGTGTAGTGTGTAGTGTGTTGTGTGTAGTGTGTAGTGTGTAGTGTGTTGTGTGTAGTGTGTAGTGTGTAGTGTGTAGTGTGTTGTGTGTAGTGTGTAGTGTGTTGTGTGTAGTGTGTAGTGTGTTGTGTGTAGTGTGTTGTGTGTAGTGTGTTGTGTGTAGTGTGTAGTGTGTTGTGTGTAGTGTGTAGTGTGTAGTGTGTAGTGTGTTGTGTGTAGTGTGTTTGTGTGTTGTGTGTAGTGTGTAGTGTGTAGTGTGTTGTGTGTAGTGTGTAGTGTGTTGTGTGTAGTGTGTTGTGTGTGGTGTGTGGTGTGTGGTGTGTAGTGTGTAGTGTGTAGTGTGTTGTGTGTAGTGTGTAGTGTGTAGTGTGTTGTGTGTGGTGTGTGGTGTGTGGTGTGAAGTGTGTAGTGTGTAGTGTGTTGTGTGTAGTGTGTAGTGTGTAGTGTGTTGTGTGTAGTGTGTAGTGTGTTGTGTGTTGTGTGTAGTGTGTGTGTGTGTGTGTAGTGTGTAGTGTGTAGTGTGTTGTGTGTAGTGTGTAGTGTGTTGTGTGTAGTGTGTAGTGTGTAGTGTGTTGTGTGTTGTGTGTAGTGTGTAGTGTGTTGTGTGTTGTGTGTAGTGTGTAGTGTGTTGTGTGTAGTGTGTAGTGTGTTGTGTGTAGTGTGTAGTGTGTTGTGTGTAGTGTGTAGTGTGTTGTGTGTAGTGTGTTGTGTGTGTAGTGTGTAGTGTGTAGTGTGTTGTGTGTGTGTGTGGTGTGTGTGTGTGTGTAGTGTGTGTGTGTAGTGTGTAGTGTGTGTGTGTGTGTGTGTTGTGTGTAGTGTGTAGTGTGTAGTGTGTAGTGTGTTGTGTGTAGTGTGTTGTGTGTAGTGTGTAGTGTGTTGTGTGTAGTGTGTTGTGTGTAGTGTGTAGTGTGTTGTGTGTAGTGTGTAGTGTGTAGTGTGTTGTGTGTAGTGTGTAGTGTGTAGTGTGTTGTGTGTAGTGTGTAGTGTGTAGTGTGTTGTGTGTAGTGTGTAGTGTGTTGTGTGTAGTGTGTAGTGTGTTGTGTGTAGTGTGTTGTGTGTAGTGTGTTGTGTGTAGTGTGTAGTGTGTAGTGTGTAGTGTGTAGTGTGTTGTGTGTAGTGTGTAGTGTGTAGTGTGTTGTGTGTAGTGTGTAGTGTGTTGTGTGTAGTGTGTAGTGTGTGGTGTGTGGTGTGTGGTGTGTGGTGTGTAGTGTGTAGTGTGTTGTGTGTTGTGTGTGGTGTGTGGGTGTGTGGTGTGTGGTGTGTAGTGTGTAGTGTGTAGTGTGTTGTGTGTAGTGTGTAGTGTGTAGTGTGTAGTGTGTTGTGTGTAGTGTGTAGTGTGTAGTGGTGTAGTGTGTTGTGTGTAGTGTGTAGTGTGTAGTGTTGTGTGTGTTGTGGTGTTGTGTGTAGTGTGTTGTGTGTAGTGTGTAGTGTGTAGTGTGTTGTGTGTGTAGTGTGTAGTGTGTTGTGTGTGTGTGTAGTGTGTTGTGTGTTGTGTGTAGTGTGTAGTGTGTGTGTGTGTGTAGTGTGTAGTGTGTAGTGTGTTGTGTGTAGTGTGTAGTGTTGTGTGTGTAGTGGTGGTAGTGTGTAGTGTGTTGTGTGTTGTGTGTAGTGTGTAGTGTGTTGTGTGGTTGTGTGTAGTGTGTAGTGTGTTGTGTGTAGTGTGTAGTGTGTTGTGTGTAGTGTGTAGTGTGTTGTGTGTAGTGTGTAGTGTGTTGTGGTGTAGTGTGTGTGTGTGTGTGTGTGTGTGTGTGTAGTGTGTGTGTGTTGTGTGTGTGTTGTGTGTAGTGTGTAGTGTGTAGTGTGTGTGTGTAGTGTGTTGTGTGTAGTGTGTAGTGTGTTGTGTGTAGTGTGTTGTGTGTTGTGTGTTGTGTGTAGTGTGTAGTGTGTTGTGTGTAGTGTGTTGTGTGGTGTAGTGTGTTGTGTGTAGTGTGTAGTGTGTAGTGTGTTGTGTGTAGTGTGTAGTGTGTAGTGTGTTGTGTGTAGTGTGTAGTGTGTAGTGTGTTGTGTGTAGTGTGTAGTGTGTTGTGTGTAGTGTGTAGTGTGTTGTGTGTAGTGTGTTGTGTGTAGTGTGTAGTGTGTAGTGTGTAGTGTGTGTGTGTTGTGTGTAGTGTGTAGTGTGTAGTGTGTTGTGTGTAGTGTGTAGTGTGTTGTGTGTAGTGTGTAGTGTGTAGTGTGTTGTGTGTGGTGTGTGGTGTGTGGTGTGTAGTGTGTAGTGTGTTGTGTGTTGTGTGTGGTGTGTGGTGTGTGTGTGTGTGTGTTGTGTGTGTGTGTGGTGTGATAGTGTGTAGTGTGTGGTAGTGTGTTGTGTGTAGTGTGTAGTGTGTAGTGTGTTGTGTGTAGTGTGTAGTGTGTGTGTTGTGTGTAGTGTGTAGTGTGTAGTGTGTAGTGTGTAGTGTGTGTGTGTAGTGTGGTTGTGTGTAGTGTGTAGTGTGTAGTGTGTTGTGTGTTGTGTGTAGTGTGTTGTGTGTAGTGTGTAGTGTGTAGTGTGTTGTGTGTAGTGTGTAGTGTGTTGTGTGTGTTGTGTGTAGTGTGTAGTGTGTTGTGTGTAGTGTGTGTGTTGTGTAGTGTGTAGTGTGTTGTGGTGTAGTGTGTAGTGGTGTAGTGTGTTGTGTGTAGTGTGGTAGTGTGTAGTGTGTAGTGTGTTGTGTGTTGTGTGTAGTGTGTTTGTGTGTGGTGTGTGGTGTGTAGGTGTGTAGTGTGTTGTGGTGTAGTGTGTTAGTGTGTAGTGTGTTGTGTGTAGTGTGTGTGTGTGTGGTGTGTGGTGTGTGGTGTGAGGTGTGTAGTGTGTAGTGTGTGTGTGTGTAGTGTGTTGTGTGTAGTGTGTAGTGTGTAGTGTGTTGTGTGTAGTGTGTAGTGTGTAGTGTGTGTGTGTGTGTGTTGTGTGTAGTGTGTTGTGTGTAGTGTGTAGTGTGTGTGTGTGTGTGTGTGTAGTGTGTTGTGTGTAGTGTGTTGTGTGTTGTGTGTAGTGTGTAGTGTGTTGTGTGTAGTGTGTAGTGTGTAGTGTGTTAGTGTGTTGTGTGTAGTGTGTAGTGTGTTGTGTGTTGTGTGTAGTGTGTTGTGTGTAGTGTGTAGTGTGTTGTGTGTTGTGTGTAGTGTGTTGTGTGTGGTGTGTGGTGTGTGGTGTGTGGTGTGAGGTGTGTAGTGTGTAGTGTGTTTGTGTGTAGTGTGTAGTGTGTTGTGTGTAGTGTGTTGTGTGTTGTGTGTAGTGTGTAGTGTGTAGTGTGTAGTGTGTTGTGTGTTGTGTGTAGTGTGTTGTGTGTAGTGTGTAGTGTGTTGTGTGTAGTGTGTAGTGTGTGTAGTGTGTAGTGGTGTGTAGTGTGTAGTGTGTTGTGTGTAGTGTGTAGTGTGTTGTGTGTAGTGTGTAGTGTGTTGTGTGTAGTGTGTAGTGTGTTGTGTGTAGTGTGTAGTGTGTTGTGTGTGTGTGTGTGTGTGTAGTGTGTTGTGTGTAGTGTGTAGTGTGTTGTGTGTAGTGTGTAGTGTGTAGTGTGTAGTGTGTTGTGTGTAGTGTGTTGTGTGTTGTGTGTAGTGTGTGTTAGTGTGTAGTGTGTTGTGTGTAGTGTGTAGTGTGTTGTGTGTAGTGTGTTGTGTGTGGTGTGTGTGTGTGGTGTGTAGTGTGTAGTGTGTAGTGTGTTGTGTGTAGTGTGTAGTGTGTAGTGTGTTGTGTGTGGTGTGTGGTGTGTGGTGTGTAGTGTGTAGTGTGTAGTGTGTTGTGTGTAGTGTGTAGTGTGTAGTGTGTTGTGTGTAGTGGTGTAGTGTGTTGTGTGTTGTGTGTGTAGTGTGTTGTGTGTAGTGTGTGTAGTGTGTAGTGGTGTTGTGTGTAGTGTGTAGTGTGTTGTGTGTAGTGTGTAGTTGTGTAGTGTGTTGTGTGTTGTGTGTAGTGTGTAGTGTGTTGTGTGTTGTGTGTAGTGTGTAGTGTGTTGTGGTGTAGTGTGTAGTGTGTTGTGTGTGTGTAGTGTGTGTGTGTAGTGTGTAGTGTGTTGTGTGTAGTGTGTGTGTGTTGTGTGTAGTGTGTAGTGTGTTGTGTGTAGTGTGTTGTGTGTGTGTGTTGTGTTGTAGTGTGTTGTGTGTAGTGTGTAGTGTGTGTGTGTTGTGTGTAGTGGTGTAGTGTGTGTGTGTGTGTAGTGTGTAGTGTGTAGTGTGTGTGTGTGTGTGTGTGTAGTGTGTAGTGTGTTGTGTGTAGTGTGTAGTGTGTTGTGTGTAGTGTGTAGTGTGTTGTGTGTAGTGTGTGTGTGTAGTGTGTGTGTGTAGTGTGTTGTGTGTAGTGTGTAGTGTGTTGTGTGTGTGTGTAGTGTGTAGTGTGTTGTGTGTAGTGTGTAGTGTGTAGTGTGTGTTGTGTGTAGTGTGTTGTGTGTAGTGTGTAGTGTGTGTGTGTGTGTGTGTGTGTGTGTGTGTGTGTGTGTGTGTGTAGTGTGTTGTGTGTGTGTGTGTGTGTGTGTGTGTGTGTGTGGTGTGTGTGTGTGGTGTGTGTGTGTGTGTAGTGTGTAGTGTGTAGTGTGTTGTGTGTGTAGTGTGTGTGTGTGTGTAGTGTGTAGTGTGTAGTGTGTTGTGTGTAGTGTGTAGTGTGTAGTGTGTAGTGTGTAGTGTGTAGTGTGTTGTGTGTAGTGTGTAGTGTGTAGTGTGTTGTGTGTAGTGTGTAGTGTGTTGTGTGTAGTGTGTAGTGTGTATGGTGTGTGTAGTGTGTAGTGTGTTGTGTGTTGTGTGTAGTGTGTAGTGTGTTGTGTGTAGTGTGTAGTGTGTTGTGTGTAGTGTGTAGTGGTGTGTGTGTGTGTGTGTGTGTTGTGTGTAGTGTGTAGTGTGTTGTGTGTTGTGTGTAGTGTGTAGTGTGTTGTGTGTAGTGTGTAGTGTGTGTGTGTTGTAGTGTGTTGTGTGTAGTGTGTAGTGTGTAGTGTGTGTTGTGTGTAGTGTGTTGTGTGGTAGTGTGTAGTGTTGTAGTGTGTAGTGTGTGTGTGTGTAGTGTGTAGTGTGTTGTGTTAGTGTGTAGTGTGTTGTGTGTAGTGTGTGTGGTTGTGTGTAGTGTGTAGTGTGTAGTGTGTTGTGTGTAGTGTGTAGTGTGTGTGTGTAGTGTGTAGTGTGTTGTGTGTAGTGTGTGTGTGTGTGTAGTGTGTTGTGTGTGTAGTGTGTAGTGTGTAGTGTGTGTGTGTTGTGTGTAGTGTGTAGTGTGTGTGTTGTGTGTGTGTGTGTGTGTAGTGTGTGTGTGTAGTGTGTAGTGTGTTAGTGTGTGTGTGTAGTGTGTAGTGTGTAGTGTGTGTTGTGTTGTTGTGTGTTGTGTGTAGTGTGTAGTGTGTTGTGTGTGTTGTGTGTGTGTGTGTGTAGTGTGTTGTGTGTTGTGTGTAGTGTGTGTGTGTGTGTGTGGTGTGTGTGTTGGTGTAGGTGTGTAGTGTGTAGTGTGTTGTGTGTAGTGTGTAGTGTGTTGTGTGTAGTGTGTGTGTGTTGTGTAGTGTGTAGTGTGTAGTGTGTAGTGTGTTGTGTGTAGTGTGTAGTGTGTAGTGTGTTGTGTGTAGTGTGTAGTGTGTTGTGTGTAGTGTGTAGTGTTGTGTAGTGTGTAGTGTGTTGTGTGTAGTGTGTAGTGTGTGTGTGTGTGTGAGTGTGTAGTGTGTTGTGTGTAGTGTGTGTAGTGTGTTGTGTGTGTGTAGTGTTGTGTGTTGTTGTGTGTAGTGTGTAGTGTGTTGTGTGTAGTGTGTAGTGTGTTGTGTGTTGTGTGTAGTGTGTTGTGTGTAGTGTGTAGTGTGTAGTGTGTTGTGTGTAGTGTGTAGTGTGTTGTGTGTAGTGTGTAGTGTGTTGTGTGTTGTGTGTAGTGTGTAGTGTGTTGTGTGTAGTGTGTAGTGTGTAGTGTGTAGTGTGTAGTGTGTTGTGTGTTGTGTGTAGTGTGTTGTGTGTTGTGTGTAGTGTGTTGTGTGTAGTGTGTAGTGTGTTGTGTGTAGTGTGTTGTGTGTAGTGTGTTGTGTGTAGTGTGTAGTGTGTAGTTGTTGTGTGTGTGTGTAGTGTGTAGTGTGTTGTGTGTTGTGTGTAGTGTGTAGTGTGTTGTGTGTAGTGTGTAGTGTGTTGTGTGTAGTGTGTTGTGTGTGGTGTGTGGTGTGTGGTGTGTGGTGTGAGGTGTGTAGTGTGTAGTGTGTTGTGTGTAGTGTGTAGTGTGTTGTGTGTAGTGTGTTGTGTGTTGTGTGTAGTGTGTGTGTGTGTGTGTTGTGTGTTGTGTGTAGTGTGTAGTGTGTGTGTGTGTGTGTGTAGTGTGTAGTGTGTTGTGTGTAGTGTGTAGTGTGTAGTGTGTTGTGTGTAGTGTGTAGTGTGTTGTGTGTAGTGTGTAGTGTGTAGTGTGTTGTGTGTAGTGTGTAGTGTGTTGTGTGTGTGTGTGTGTGTTGTGTGTAGTGTGTTGTGTGTAGTGTGTAGTGTGTTGTGTGTAGTGTGTAGTGTGTTGTGTGTTGTGTGTTGTGTGTTTGTGTGTAGTGTGTAGTGTGTAGTGTGTTGTGTGTGTGTGTAGTGTGTTGTGTGTAGTGTGTAGTGTGTGTGTGTTGTGTGTGTGTAGTGTGTAGTGTGTTGTGTGTGTTGTGTGTAGTGTGTAGTGTGTAGTGTGTAGTGTGTGTGTGTTGTGTGTTGTGTGTAGTGTGTAGTGTGTTTGTTGTGTAGTGTGTAGTGTGTTGTGTTGTTGTGTTTGTGTGTTGTGTGTAGTGTGTAGTGTGTTGTGTGTTGTGTGTAGTGTGTAGTGTGTAGTGTGTAGTGTGTAGTGTGTGTGTGTGTAGTGTGTAGTGGTGTTGTGTGTAGTGTGTAGTGTGTGTGTGTAGTGTGTAGTGTGTTGTGTGTAGTGTGTAGTGTGTGTGTGTGGTAGTGTGTAGTGTGTTGTGTGTAGTGTGTAGTGTGTAGTGTGTTGTGTGTTGTGTGTAGTGTGTAGTGTGTAGTGTGTTGTGTGTAGTGTGTTGTGTGTAGTGTGTTGTGTGTAGTGTGTAGTGTGTGTGTGTGTGTGTGTGTAGTGTGTAGTGTGTAGTGTGTTGTGTGTTGTGTTGTGTAGTGTGTAGTGTGTGTGTGTGTGTAGTGTGTATGTGTGTGTGTGTTTTTGTGTGTGTTGTGTTGTGTTTGTTGTGTGTTTTTTTTTGTGTGTGTGTGTTGTGTGTAGTGTGTGTGTGTGTGTGTGTGTGTAGTGTGTTGTGTGTTGTGTGTGTAGTGTGTTGTGTGTAGTGTGTAGTGTGTTGTGTGTTGTGTGTAGTGTGTAGTGTGTAGTGTGTAGTACATTGAACATTTCATAAATACCTATCGGTGTCTCAACCAATCAGAAAGCAGAATTAGCGCCAAGGCCCTCCAAAAGCATCAACATGTCCTCAAGCGGTGCCATTTTAGATTTGTGTGATAATAAAAATGCAATACAATTTTCATACACCATTCACAGCCAACCGATTAATCGTAAAAATAGTCGGTAGATTAATCGATTAGCAAAATAATCGTTAGTTGCAGCCCTAGCTGATTTACTGGTTTACTCCGCTTCCTGTTCGCTCGTGTCTGTAGTTGATGCTGACTCAATGCTGACTTGGGCGGCATGGTAGTACAGCGGTTAGCGCTCATGCTTCACAGCTAGAAGGTCTGGGGTTTCGATTCCCACCTGGACGGGGCATTTCTGTGTGGAGTTTGCATGTTCTCCCCGTGTCTGCCTAAGTGTACTCCGGTTTCCCCTACCACTAAAAACATGTATAATAGTCCAGGATGTTGTGCATGGGGGACAACAGATGCAAATTAGCCCAAGGCTACAACCTGATGCATGAGACCCATTAATATGCACTGTAAATAAATAATACTATTCTGATTCCTCGGGTCTCCAAAATCACTGTAGGAGCCTTTAGCTCCGGTTTTATGGAATAAACTCCCAGCTCACGTTAAAGAAGCAGACACAGTCTCTACATTTAAGACTAGGCTCAAAACCTCTGAGAATGAGCTTATGATCAGGTCAGTTAGGTAAAGCTCTAACCCACAGCCTCTTACTGCAGACTTTGTCTTATTATGATACAATACTTCTTTGTATCTGAAGTCTGTTTATCACTATTCACATGGTGTCTCCTGTCCCACTCCCCCTTGGGGGAGTGCCTGTCTAGATCGAACGGGGGAACCCGGCTGAACAGAGGATCCCTGCCTACAGGGATTGGACAAGAGGAACTGAAGCTCCAACAAGAACTGGATGGTCTCGATCTTGGCCCGTCTGCTGAAGGGACTCCATCGGCCCTGGGTCTCTATAGCCTGTCCGTCCATGGGAGTGGATCTCTCCTTCTGTGGTTCTCCCCAAGGTTTCTCTTTTCTCCCATTGGGTTTTTGAGTTTTTCCTTGCCGTGCTGGAGAGTCTAAGGACAGGGGACACCCGCGCCGCTCGTCACCACCTACTGCTGACGATTATTTGGACATTATGTTTGCCTGGATACTTGATTCGCCTGAACTTGACATTGTCTTATTTAGTGCTCTGTTTTATTGCCTTAATGTTCGGTGCAGCCCTATGAGGCAACTCCTGTTGTGATATTGGGCTATACAAAACCACTGATTGATTGATTGATTGATTGACTGATAAATAATTAATCAATAAGTATAATAATAAGTAGTATTGTTTTGTATTACGCAATGTATTTCTTAATTTTTTTTAAATGCAAAAGAGTCTTGGAGCCTTTTTTATTTCAGAAACTGTGAATGTTCACAAGTTCAAATATTTAACAAATTATGATAAAAGAAAAAAAAACTTGAATAATCGTAAACTCTGAATAATAATCGTGACTGAAACGTCTCTATTCGTGCCACTTCTTCAGTATACTGTATCTCCATGTCTCTGTAACACAAATCCTTTGACAGACCGACGCTCGTGTTCCCCTGCCCCCTGAAGGGAGCGCAGGGTGGTCTGACCTGGGACAGAGGGAGGAGGGCGTGTGTGGCGGGGCATCTGAAGTAACACTCAGGTCATTAATCAGATGGGGGCCACAGCAGGTCTACGGTTTCTCCAAAGTGCGGTCGAGGCGAGCGGGGAATTCTGGAGCTAAAGGTAATTAAGGACAAAGTGTGGATTAATGTCTCCCCTGAGGCTGAGACAGAGGAGATGGAGAGGCTGAGGAGGCGGCTGGTTCTGCTGCTGTAACAGGGATGTGTCTGAAACAACAGGCGATGAGCAGCTAACAACAAACCCAGTCCAGTCGACGATATATGAGGCGAGACGCTGCAGGTGAAAACATGGATTATAAACGCTGTGTTCAATGTTGAGATTTGAAGATAAATCCCTCCAACATGTCTGTGTGGCTCTCTGGTCTTTCCCACACTTATCCATTCACAAATACTGACATGTTTGGTATCCACGTGTAGCAGGAAAGTCTGTGACCGAGATGACGCTGTAATCCAAATATGGTCATTTCCTTTGTGGGAGACCGCAGCAGCTAAAGACAGGAGAAATATACACATGTGCAGACAAAGGGACTAAACTTTAACAACATCAGCACTTTAGTCGCTCCATGAGACTCCACACTTTACAGGCGAGCAGCGAGACTACATTTGGAAGGCATTTTTCACAAGCATTTTTAAAGTGCACATGAAAGAATAGACACCATTTTTGCTAAAACATAGTTCACACAATAATATTTAAGGTTTTGCTAAACATTCCACCCAGTTTTCTTTAGTTTGACCATTTTTGTGATGTTTATAGTTTCACTTCCTCATTGGACACTGACAGGAAGTGACATAGATAGAGGCAAACAATTTTAAACTGTTGCCGTGTTGACCATGTTATGTCAATGGGAAATGAGTCAAAACTGCTCTGGAACTTCACCTCTATCTATGTCACTTCCTGTCAGTAGCTTAAAAATTTGGATAAAAATAACTTTTCTGCCCAAAATTCCTTTATTCAAATTACTGCTTCACTGAAATAAAATGATATGACTTAAAACAGATGTTAAGCCATATTTTCAAATGCATTAAAACCTGTCATATGCACTTTAAATATTTAATTCCTAACAGATTTATTGAGCTTTGAACTACAAAAAATAAGGCAAAATTAGAATTTTTACAGATTTTCCCCCCCATTAATAACAAGCTTATTGAAAAACTAAAAAAGATTTTAAAAAATCCCTCTAAAAAAACTAAACCCGGGTCTCTCCATTATTTACATTTCGTTGCTGACAATATCGTCAATTTGAGCCATTCTTCCAACACATTTTTTCCTCATATTTATGGCAGCAATCTACAACAAAAGTTTAAAATGAATATCTCTACATTTAATTCTTTTCCCCATTCACCTGGAGCGTCTCGTCTTACAATCCATTTAGACTTGCGGACACCTTTGATATCGTATATTAATCAGTCCATAACTAATGAGGGAATAGCACAAAATGGACAAAGACATCCTTTAATCTCCAAAGTAACCACAGTCCTCCAGGCAGCGCTCCCTTGTCGTCATTAGCTGCTCGCAGACGTCTCCAAACCCAGAAAATACGGCCCGCCTTTTCCCACTAGGTCCGTCCGAAACCCGATCCTCCTCCGACAACCTCCTCCACAAAAGGAACTCTGTCTGAGCAGCGAGTGACAAGGGCTACACGACGGAGACAAAGCTATCTGATAAAACCGATCCCTCTCCGTCAAACCCTGACAAAAACTCTGACAAAGAGCCCGACAAAGACTCGACCTGGGCCCCGGACAAAGAGCCAGGGCCCCGCCTTCCCCTCCACACACCTGTAACCGGAGACCGGCCCGCGCTGAGGAGGGACTTCAGACGGGATTATGGCAACAAAAACAGGATTAGGAAGAGGATTAAAAGCACAACAAGCCGTTTCCAAGATTTGTTTCAACATCAGCAGTGAATCTTCTGCATCTGCTCTCACAGCGATAACTTCAAGTCCAGTGCTTAATTTGTAAATTTGTATTTTCAGGAACACTTTTGGTCTGATGGTATGGATTCGGGGAACAGGCCAAAACATTTGCCGGAACACTCTCATTAAACACCATTATATCAGATCAAATCTTTGCCGGATCCTCCTAAATATTTCCCGGATCCTTTACCCTGACAAACTGAGAATTGGAATGCGTTCCCCCAAACGGGGGATCAAATTAAGCACTGTTCAAGTCCTATTTGAACCTGGATTAGCCAGATGGATGGAAAGTACTGAACTAGGGATTAGGGATAACTTCACAGCTTCACAAAACAAATTTGTCCGAATTCCCCTCTGTATGGCAACACAACAGGGACAAACCTTCTTCTTTGTTGTGGCATTTGACCGTACGTCTGCACAGCGCCACCTACTGTTCATAGAGTGTGCATTATTATGCTTTTAAATGAACCAAACATATGGACCAACTTGACTTTTTACTTTGGAGCCTTTACAGAAAGTAGAACGTTTTATATTTTTCTTTCAAATGTAGTGGAGTAGAAAGTAATAAGTTCTCAACACAAATACTACTCAAGTAAAGTACAGATCAGCACTTGGTTAAATTAACTTTGTTGCTAACTTCCTCTGACAATCAAATAAAAGGCATGAAAACGTATTATCGCTGCACTCTGTCACCAAAATGATTGGCATGGCTTCATATGAAGGTGTGTTTGTTTATTAATAAGGTATTAATAAGTATTAGTAAAGGTTAGGATTAGGGCAAACTGTAATGGTTAACTGCAATGTCAACAGTAGTTTACTAATATCAACAATTTTATCATTCAAATTACGATTATAGTAAAATACTGTTATTCACAGAGGAGTCTGGGAAATGGAAATGGTACAATAACTCACTGTAGAATATTACAGTAACTTACAGTAATTCATATTACAATAGTTACACTGTTACAGTAACTTACAGTAATTCATATTACAATAGTTACACTGTTACAGTAACTTACTGTAGTTCACATTACAGTATCACTACTGTAGAAGAATAACTTTATTGTCATTGAACAACTGTACAACAGGGAGAACATGCAAACTCCACACAGAAAGGCAAGAGTGCTAACCACTCAGCCACAGTGTTACTGTAATATTAATATACAGTATCACTGGTGTCATTGGCAGCACAGTAACTTACTGGAACCTTGTTGCCAGTAAGTTACTGTAAAATATGAGGCCCATTATTTACTAATGCTTATTAATACCTTATTAATACTTAACGAGCACATCTTAATATTAAGCGTTGCCAGATTATTTGCAAGTTCCCAAATAGAAAATATGAGGTGAGGTGGCGTTCATGTGCGATTTTCCTTCCTGCATTGTCCCTGTTCCAAAGAAGCCGCGCCCCAAGGAGCTAAACGACAACAGGCCAGTTGCCCTGACTTCACATGTGATGAAGACCATGGAACGACTGTTGCTACACCACCTCAAACCTCAGGTCAACCACGCTCTCGATCCTCTGCAGTTTGCGTACCGGGAGAAAGTGGGAGTTGATGACGCCATCCTCTACCTCCTCCACAGGTCCCTCTCTCACCTGGACAAGGCCGACTCTGCTGTCAGAATTACCTTCTTTGACTTCTCTAGCGCATTTAACACCATTCAGCCCCTGTTGCTGAGAGACAAACTGATGGGGATGGGAGTGGATTTACAGCTCGTGACCTGGATTACAGACTACCTCACCAGGAGACCTCAGTATGTGCGGCTGAGGGACTGCACCTCTGAAACAGTGGTCTCTAGCACTGGAGCTCCGCAGGGCACTGTGCTCTCACCTGTCCTGTTCAACCTGTACACCTCTGACTTTAGGTACAACTCGGAGCAGTGTCACCTACAGAAATACTCTGATGACACAGCTATTGTCGGGTGTATCAGGAACGGGGAGGAAGAGTACAGGCGCCTTATACAGGACTTTGTGGTATGGTGCAGGGCCAACCACCTCCAGCTGAACACAACAAAAACAAAGAAATGGTGGTGGATTTTAGGAGGAATCGACCACAGTTACAACTGGTCACCATTGAGGGAGACAGTGTGGAGGTTGTGGAGACCTATAAATACCTGGGCCTACAGCTGGACCACAGACTGGACTGGTCTGCTAACACGGACATGCTCTTCCGTAAGGGGCAGAGCAGGCTCTACTTCCTCCGGAGACTGCGGTCCTTTAACATCTGTCAGAAGCTGCTGCAGATGTTTTACCAGACTGTCATCTCCAGTGTCCTCTTCTATGCGGTGGTCTGCTGGGGAGGCAGCATCAAGAAGAAGGACGCCTCGCGGCTCGACAGGCTGGTGAGGAAGGCGGGTTCGGTAGTGGGCGTAGAACTAGACTCGCTCACTTCTGTGGCAGAAAGGAGAGTTCTGGGCAAACTCCTGTCCATCATGGATAATCCCCACCACCCGCTGCACGCCACCTTCACCAGACAGAGGAGCAGCTTCAGCGAGCGGCTGTTGTCTCTGTCCTGTTCCAAGGACCGGCTCAGGAACTCATTTGTTCCACAGGCAATTCGGCTGTATAATTTGTCTTTGTGTGATAAGTGATGGAATGCACTCAATTTTACAGCTGCTTACTTGTGTGTGTTTTTACTGAATTATTATTATTTTTTATTTTACTGTTTGATGTTGAGTGACTGATTGCTTCTGCTGAAACACGAATTTCCCTCGGGATCAATAAAGTATTTATCTATCTATCTATCTATCTATCTTTCCATTGGACAAAGTGGTGTTTATCATAATTGGGCGGCACGGTAGCACAGTGGTTAGCGCTTGTGCTTCACAGCTAGAAGGTCCTGGGTTCGATTCCCACCTGGACGGGGCCTTTCTGTGTGGAGTTTGCATGTTCTCCCCGTGTCTGCGTAGGTTTCCTCCGGGTACTCCGGTTTCCCCTACCACTAAAAACATGTACAATAGGCCAGGATGAATGAGAGTGTGTTTGAGAGTGCGCATGGGGGACGACGGATGGAAATTAGCCCAAGGCTACAATCCGGTGTGGCTTGTTTACATGCATGAGACCCATGTATGTTCATTAACATGCACTGTCCCGACCAAATAAATAAATAAAAAAAAAAAAAAAAAATTACGAGAGCACATGAACGCAGCGTTATCGTGCTTGTTGTAGTCGGTGAATGTAAAACCCGTCCACTCGCAGCAATCTGTTTATTAAAAGTTAAGGCTAATCGCCATGGTAACGCAGGACAGTCAGCGCCATAATGGGGGAAAACAGACAGCTTTTCATGAACGGAAAGTCGGTAGAAATTTTTAAGTCCAAGGAAATTGTCTTTGTGGCCAACTGTGACACACTGAAAGTTTCTGTCGCCAAAATACTTTTGACACTGCATTGTGTTCAGCCTGTAAGCTAATCACAGTTGCTTTGTAATTGAGCCACGTTTATGGTTCAAGATGTGGCTGTAGATTGTGCAGTACTACATGGTTGTAGTGATTCCTGTCGCCGAGTCATTTTTTTCCATGATTGAAACTTCAGATCTCACAGAAAATAGCAAGGTTAGCCTTCTTTCACTGTGTCCATAAATCTCCTCTTTGGTTTTTCCTTCTGCTCTGATACAAACCCGCTTCAGCCTCAGATAGAGCCGTCTCTCCGGGCTCTGACATGTTTACATTCTGCTCTCATGTCCACGTCGTAAATCCTGCTCTCTGCACAGACACAGCAAAGGCCAGAGGTCACCAAGCGCCTCTGGACTGAGTCTGCAAAGGGCTTCGGCAACTTTTACAAACTGAGAGTGATTTTTCTCTTGGCCAATAAAACCGTGATGGAATCCACGGTGCACGGTTTAAACATGTCAGAAAAATGAAATATGAACAGCTCATAGAGTTTGTACACAGAAAACTACGAGGTTAGCAGCTTTTAGGCACATCAATTCATTAAAAAAAATAAAATGTAATGGTAAAAACCCATGTGTTGTGGAAATGTTCTGTATGTTTTTGTCCATTATGGACACATTTAAAATTTTATTTTACAATATCAAAATTAAACTTCCTCTGCTTTTTGAAAATCTTTAGAAACAATAAATGCATGGGTGTGTTAACTTTATGGCATTGTTTGTTTGTATACTTTATTGTCCCCGTAGGGAAATGTGTCCTCTGCATTTGACCCATCCTTCGATGCCGTTGAGGCAACCCGTAATCAGCAGTGGTCGACGGCAGTGCCGCGCCCGGGCACCCATCTCCATGATGTGGAGCCAGGCTGATGGTCAGAATCACCTGGCTGGAGGATTCACCTATTGTACATGTTTTTAGTGGTAGGGGAAACCAGAGTACCCGGAGGAATCCTACGCAGACACGGGGAGAACAGGCAAACTCCACACAGAAATGCCCCGTCCTGGTGGGAATCGAACCCGGGACCTTCTAGCTGTGAAGTGGAGGCGCTAACCGCTGTACTACCATGCTGCATTTGAATAGTATATAGGAGTCTTAAATTTGACTTGCTCCTATACCCATATTTATTAATTGACCTTTTGCAAAAGCCCCTTTAGCAACTGTTAGCTAGCTCCGTCAAGATGTGGAGTTTAAGACTCGTCATTACTGGGGTGAAGACTGTTTCTGTGACTCTCTTTGGGGCAATACACTACCAGCATAATATCCTCCAGATCGAGAAAAAATAGGTTGCCATGTTCAGTGAAATAAAAGAGCGTTATTGCTCAGGCGAGACACGGCAGGTGAAAGTTAGATTTTTCACACAGTGGTCAATGTGGAGATTTTTAGCTAGTAGGCTACGATTCCAGAGGTAATTCTAACATGGCGCTCCAAATACCGGGTTCCCACGCCCATTCAGTCACAAATATTGACATATTTTACAACCACATGTCCTGTGAAGGGTCCCCAAGATGACGCTATGAAAAACCTGAGAAATGTGTCGCGCATGCACACACGAAACTTCCAAACTAAACAAGATCCATAACCCCCTCTGAATAAAAACGTTGTTACTAATATATCAAACAAACAAAATAAAACCATAAATTTAAACCTGGGTCGAGCCATTATTCAAATTTCGTCGCTGAAATTATACGCCTTATTTTTATGTGAAAACATAAAATGATAGAAAACTTGCAATACATTGTTTTCTCAAGTTTCAATATCTCTAAATGATTCTTTTTTCCCCCTATTCACCTGCAGTGTCTCGCCTTACGTTAGCCACTGCCTGATCCTGACTGCAGTGGCTCTGTCTCCCCCACAGTGGTGGTTCTTCTTCAGTGAGGTAACTTATTAGTCATGATTCACCAGCTGCGATGCCCCGTGGGCTGTCAGTGCTGGTAAAGCAAAACCACCCACAGAAATATCAAGGCTCTGCTCAGAGCAACAAAATGCTTCCTGTAACAACGTACAGATATTCCAGCAGCAGAAACAGCTTTTTTGAGACGATGTCCAGCAACAACAGCTCATGAAACTCTTGGCAAAGGAAAAGACGGATAAATGAGTCTTACTTTGGCTCACAAGTTATCAGGCGCTCCTCCTGACTTTTTTTTCTGGCTTTGAAAGGGCAAAAACAACGTGCTGCACTATTTTCTATGGCAGGAAAGCCGGAGAATGACTAGTAACGGCTGCTCTGATAGATAGACAGATACAGTAGATAGATAGATAGATAGATAGATAGATAGATAGATAGATAGATAGATAGATAGATAGATACAGTAGATAGATAGATAGATAGATAGATAGATACAGTAGATAGATAGATAGATAGATAGATAGATAGATACAGTAGATAGATAGATAGATAGATAGATAGAATAGATAGATAGATAGATAGATAGATAGATAGATAGATACAGTAGATAGATAGATAGATAGATAGATAGATACAGTAGATAGATAGATAGATAGATAGATAGATACAGTAGATAGATAGATAGATAGATAGATAGATAGATACAGTAGATAGATAGATAGATAGATAGATAGATAGATACAGTAGATAGATAGATAGATAGATAGATAGATAGATAGATACAGTAGATAGATAGATAGATAGATAGATAGATAGATAGATAGATAGTAGATAGATAGATAGATAGATAGATAGATACAGATAGATAGATAGATAGATAGATAGATAGATACAGTAGATAGATAGATAGATAGATAGATACAGTAGATAGATAGATAGATAGATAGATACAGTAGATAGATAGATAGATAGATAGATACAGTAGATAGATAGATAGATAGATAGATAGATAGATAGATAGATAGATAGATAGATAGATAGATAGATAGATAGATAGATAGATAGATAGATAGATAGATAGATAGATGATTGGACAATGGTCGTTGGGGGAAAGGTCAATTGCGACAGTAAAAGTTGCCACATGGCTCCAGATTCATATCTAATGTGCCGTGCCCAGTTTGAAAGTGCGGCTGTGTGTTTTTGACGGTGTGATCTGGAGTCTACAGTTTCCCTCAGACACATTCCACAGCCGTGTAATATCATCAGGATCACTTCGCTCTCACACAGACGGGGGCAGATGGGGGGTAATGTGCCCCGGGGGGTGGGAGTGAGAGGGACTTCTGCTCAGAAACTTATGGAAGCACATGGACCTTCCACGCAATCCCATCTGCTCTGTTATGTTAACAAAAAAATACCTAATCTTCACAATAACGTGTTTCATTATTCACTGATTCAATGTTTCTCCATTTCAAGAGCCATTTTCTCAAAACTAATCAAAATAAAGACGTGGGGAACGGTTTAAACCTCTCTTGAATACATCCAGTGGAATGTTTGAATGCACTGACCACGGGGGAAAAAAATGGACACCCCCGATTTAATCTGATTTATTGAGTTTTGAAGTTTTGAGTTTAAAAAAACAAGACATTTAAATTTTTGCTGATCCTTTCCACTAATATTACTTATTACTTACTTATTTTAAAATGAGATAAGTCTATAATTATATGTCATAAAATAAAACCATACATTTAAACCTGGCTCTATTCATTATGCAGATTTTGTTGCTAAAAATATGGGACATTTTTGGCCTTTTTCGACATAAAACACCTTATTTTTATATGAAAACGTGAAATGACACAAAAGTTGCCATACATTTCTTCCACTCAGTCTGGATGTAAAAAT
The DNA here is from genome assembly GCA_007210695.1 of Neogobius melanostomus. NCBI lineage: Eukaryota > Metazoa > Chordata > Actinopteri > Gobiiformes > Gobiidae > Neogobius > Neogobius melanostomus. The sequence goes on along the minus strand of VHKM01000922.1, from coordinate 684,280 downwards.
GTATATCAAAAGTCTGAAACTCTCGTCAGAAAAAGTGGGATTACAGATTTTGCCAAAGTTTGATGTTAAACTGAGTTTCCAGCAGACTTCACCATCTGTGCCCGCTCCCTCTCTCTCACTCAGGATGATTGATGTCCCACGATGCATCAGTGCGCCACATGTTCCTGAAACCGGACCCCGCACGGTCTCGGGTTTCCACGGCGACGGGGTCTGGACTCAACAACTGCAGGGTCCGAGGGAGTCTGGTCTCGAGGCTCCGCCAAAACCCGGACTTTCCCCTCAAACAAACTGAGGAACTAACACAAATCCAAGTCCAAATGTTAAAGACGTGGGCTCATGCAGTATCAAAGAGTCATGACGGGATTCACGGCTCTTTAGAGAAGTAATCACTGGCTAAAGTGGACATTGGGTACGTCGATATATACTGTAGCCAATATAGATTGTTTTTGCCTGTGTAACAGATGTTTTTTTTACAGGTACTATGCTCTTGTTAGAGTCAATCCCTGAATGTTGTGTGAAGCAGGTAAAGTAACAGTCTTAAGGTTTTCCTCCAAGCAAAAAGGCGACACGCTGCAGGTGAATAAGGAAAAAATAAACATTTACAGATATCAAATTGAAACGTTTGCTGAACATGATTGATATAAATATGAGGAAAAAATGTATTGCAAGTTTTCTTTTTCTTTTCTTTTTCTTTTCATATTAAATGAAGGCATCTTGTGCATAAAAACGGCCAACATTGCCTATCAATTCAGAGACGAAATCTAAATAATGGATAGACCCAGTTTTAAATTTTGGATCTTTTTTTGAATAAGCTAATCATGAGTGAAAACATCTCAAATGTACCTTGTATTTGCTGGGAATTGGATACTTAGGAAAAAAAATCTAAATATTATTAAGTCCAAGCCTGTAAAGTGAGGAGTCTGTAGGAGCGACGAAAGTGGATATTTTGTGGCAAAAGTGGAACAAAAACCTCATTTAGAGAAAAGCAGCCTTCAATAAAACAGATACAATTTTGTGCAATCTGGCATATTTTAGGTCTACATTAAAAGTTTATCGGGGGCCCCCATAGCCTCTGCTGTGGGGCCCAGTCCCCCTGCGGCCTGTGTTAGCTCTGCCCCTGTTCCTGCTCCGTCTGTGAGCTGTGAGACACTGAACACTGAAGCCTGGCCTTGTAGCTTCAATAACAGGCTGATAAAACATCGTGATGTATCCACGCACCATGCGTAATCATCTTATGGTTTAATAAATGCAGTAGAGTTTCATTTGGCTAAAACTGTTTATGAGGCCAATTGTTGTCAAATAAAAAGTGGCCAAAAGCTTGAGAAGAGTAGAGTCTGTTCATGTTTATGTTGGTAGAGTTCTTGGTTTGGTGATAAATGGTTCTTTCCTTACTGATGCCGCTCTTTCATATGCTTATTCTCCAGTCTCTCTCTGTAAAGTGGACTTCTGTTCAGCAAATGAACCATAAGCTCTGTGCGCTCTTCTCTGTCTGGTGTTGGTGATTGTCAGACGCTTTTCACTGAAGTTCTTTATCCCAGGCTTCTTCAGGGCGTCATCAAAGCTCATGCAGTCGTTGTGTCCTCGGGCAGGACACTCCGAACCCCAGTGTCTGCTCTGTAAATAAAGTCTCATATTTTCTCTAGGTCATCGGATCTGTTCTGTCAGGGGATTGTGAAACAAAGCGCTCAGAGAATCCACCTCTGGCTGAGCTGAAGGTCCGTCCGTGTTTGGACAGCGCTCATACTCTGCTCTGTGTTTGGAGAATTTAGGTTTCAAGAGGATTATTGCTCTGCGCTGTCGGAGGCTGGAGACGACACTAAGAAAACAGGACTTTGGAAATCTGGAAACTACATGAACCTTCACCACAGCAGGAAACGATCACAATAACCATCCAAGATTTGGACACATATTAGGTTACTTCTGTCAAGATTTACTCAAACAATTGTCTTTAGTTTTAATCGACAATTTACAATAAAGTTTCATGTTAATTCAATCAAGTCAATCTAGAATTACGCAGCAGGTGAATAAGGGAAAGAATATTTAGAGGTATCAATATGAAACTTTTGATGTATTACTGACAAGAATACATGAGAGAAACATGTATTTGAAGTTTTCTGACATTTATGTTCTCATATTTAAAAAAAGGCATTTCATGCATAAAAATGTCCAAAATTGCCTATTGTTTCAATGACAAAGTCTGGATAATGTATTTTATTTTATTGATATATCAATTACAAAGATATTTTCTGATCTTTTAAATGAGTTTAGGCCTATTGATACTTTATAAGACTTACACTGAGAGCTGCAAGAACACAATTACTTTGAAACAATGTCAACATTATCAACTTTATTATCAAACATAGGCTAGTAGATTTTATTAATATAACATCAGCAGGTGTTGATGCCCTAGTAAAACTCATATAAAAGCCTCTTTCGTTCATTCGCCCTCTGTCTTTCAGCCTTCCGGTCAGCAGGGCTGAGTTACGTCTCCTGTCACGTAGATATTACAGATATTTGCTCTTAATTTGTTTGTTTGTTTGTATACTGTACTTTATTGTCCCCGTAGGGAAATGTGTCCTCAGCATTTGACCCATTCTTCAATGCCGCGGGGGGAATCCCATAAGGAGCAGTGCCACGTCTGGGGACCCATCTCCAGATGTGGAGCCAGACTAATGGTCACAATCCCCTGCCTGGAGGAGTCACCTATTATACATGTTTTTGATGGTAGGGGAAACCGGAGTACCCGGAGGAAACCTACACAGACACGGGGAGAACATGCAAACTCCACAAAAGGCCCGGTCCAGGTGGGAATCAAACCTGGGACCTTCTAGCTGTGAAGCACGAGCGCTAACCGCTGTACTACTGTACTACGCTAATACGAGCTCTTCTGTAGTGTCGTGGATGGTTGAGGGCTTCATAGCGCACCATTCCATGGCGCCCAAGGCTCTGCTCAGTGGATGGTGGTCCAGGTTCTGCCGGGTCCTCGTGTGGTGCAGCCGGGTGTACTATCGAAGCACCGGGTTGGCCGAGGAGCTCGTGTGGGTGTGGGATGGTATGAGTCAGCTGGCTATACGGTCAGTTTCACTTTTATTTGGTTAAATGGAAACGTGAACTAAAGATTTTAAATGAACTAACTAATATGAGATAATAAATGTCATCAGCCTTCTGTCCTCTTCAGTGAATGAACCTACAGTATGTGCCTTTTAGAGTCTTTTCTCTGGTGGTGTTGTCCTTTATTATGCTAACTAATAAACCATCACCGCTCGTCTTGGCACACATGGACACGTCTTGTAACTGAAGACATTTCAATGGTTACAAGGCAAAAAGGACTTCATTTTGTTCTTGCGTCTTATGAAGTATGAATGAGCCTTTATTCATTGGTAGTGCTCTACAAAGCTCAATAAATCAGACAGGGAATTAGACATCAAAAAGTTCCTCTGAAAAAAGTCCAAGCCTGTAAAGTGTGGAGTCTTATGGAGCGACTAAAGTGCAGATGTTGTTAAAGAGTGGAACAAAAACGGCCCTAAAGTTTAGTCCCTTTGTCTGCACATGCGCCCTGTGTATATTTCTCCCGTCTTTAGCCGCTGCTGTCCCCCACAAAGGAAATGACCATATTTGGATTACAGCGTCATCTCGGTCACAGACTTTCGTGCTACACGTGGATACCAAACATGTCAGTATTTGGGAATGGATAATCGTGGGAAAGACCAGAGACCGACACAGACATGTTGGAGTCACTTCCCTCATATAATAAACATCATAATCTGTTTTTTTCACTCTGAATGTTAAAGTGCATATGACAGGTTTTAATGCTTTTGAAAATATGACTTATTTAGAAGGATAACATCAGTTGCATAATTATCATTTTATTTCATTTTTATTGCAATTTTAATGAAGAAATGTTGGGCAGAAAAGTTATTTTTATTTGAATTTTTAAGCTGCTGACAGGAAGTGACATAGAGGAAGGAAACATTCTACAGCAGTTAGACTCACTCATTTCCCATTGACTTAACATGGTTGCATGGCAACAGTTTAACATTGTTTACCTTCTTCTATGTCACTTCCTGTTGCTGTTCAATAAGGAAGATAAACTATAAACATCACAAAAATGGCCAAACTAAAGAAAGCTGGGTACAATCTTTAGCAAAATCTTAAATATAATCGTGTTAACTGTGTTTTCTAATGTGTCATAATGCACACATGGACACACATGTCACCACTGTCCACTGTGTGAAAACAGCTGTCTTCACCTGCAGCGTCTCGCCTTCAGTTTGAGACGTTAAGTTAGTCGTGGCAACATCTGCAGAGCCTATAATAAACAGCCTCCACTCTGCGCTAAAGGAGCCCCAGGCCACGCCCGCCCGCTGTGGGTCAGCTGACCTTTGCCCGCCCCTGAATGAGGGTCACGTGACCTGGAGGACCCTGTGCTGATCATGTTAAACAGCTGTCAATCATCCGGAGTGACAGGAGGAGGGACGGACGCGCTCTCAACGGAAACGCTGCAGAAATAAAAAGCGAATTTATTTTCACACAAAAGAAGTGAAAAACGTCACAGGAGCGTGGAGCTGGAGAGGAATGTCTGTGTGTGTTATTGTGAGGGGCTCCAACACTCTTCATCCAAAACAAAAGTATCATCACTTTGCCTTGTTTTGTTGTGTTCAAAGCTGAATACATCAGGCCGGGAATTAGATATTAAAAAAAAATCCCTCTGAAAATCTGTAGGAGCATTTCTCATCATCTCGGGGAGCCTCACCAGGGCGTATTTAAAATGGATGTGAAGTATGTTAATATTTGTGAAAGAATGCACAAGGGAAAGCCGGCTTTGTGAAGTGACGTGTCAGTTACTTCCGGGTTATCTCCGCCTCGCTCGTGGACAAAAAGTCATAAAATAAGCATTGTACAGGGTAAGTTTTGTCATTGTTATACTCTGACATGAAAACTAAGATGTTATGGGAGCAAAACATCTCCACATCAATACTTTCACCTGGCCTGTCTCTTCTTAAAGGTTGTGTTCACGACATTAGGGGCCAATGCAACAGGATGGGAGAGACACAGTTTTGGAAAGAAGTGTCCAAACAGGAAATGTCCAAATGTTTTCCCTGCATCATTATTTGGAAGAGATCTGACATCTTTACGAGACAGTCATGTGACCTTAGTTCATCTGTGCTGAGAGAGAAGACGCTGGACAGCTTTTGTTTCGTGTGGATAAGTTCAGCCGTTACAAAGATAGTGTGGCCGTCCCGCCTTTGCTCTGCCTGATCCCCTCAGATCTGAAGCTCAGCAGGACGGGCCGGTCAGTATTTGGATGGGAGACCGTTTGGGAACACCAGGAAACCTGGGTGAATGTAGTGAGTGAGTGGTTGGCGGTGGTCGGAGGGGCCGATGGTGCAGACTGGTTGCCCCGCTTCCGTCAGTCTACCCCAGGGCAGCTGTGGCTACAATAGTAGCTTACCACCACTGAGTATGGAGCGAATGAATAATGCAATGTAAAGTGTCTTTGAGTGTCCAGAAAAGCACTATATAAAACCAATGCATTATTATTATTAACCATAAATTGATGGCAGAGTTCATTAAATACATCAAGCTAATATTATGAGTAGATTATACTGTTGATGGGGACATGCATACCGCACCAATGTAGTCATGTAGTCATGTCATATGAAGCACTTAATCCAGTTGAAGAGGTCACTTCACAGTTTAGTGTCTCATCACAGGGTCACACTCGCCTCATGGATCTAAACTTACTTACTTCATTAAATATCACACTAAATAGAAATGTGCCGTTCATCATAATGGTCTTGGTTTAAAAGACTCTGGTTTAGTTTATCGTTATTTCAATTTCTGAATTCATCCATCAGATTCAACATTGCCCTATTTTAGGTTTATACAAAATGTCATTTAGTGGGAGCCTGTGGAGTCTTATGGAGCGACTAAAGTGCAGATGTTGTTAAAGTTTAGTCCCTTTGTCTGCACATGCGCCCTGTGTATATTTCTCCCGTCTTTAGCCGCTGCTGTCTCCCACAAAGGAAATGACCATATTTGGATTACAGCTTCATCTGGGTCACAGTCTTTCATGCTACACGTAGATACCAAACAATATTTGTGAATGAATAAGCGTGGGAAAGACCAGGGAGCTCCACAGCCCTGTTGGAGTCACTTCCTGGATAAATCTCTGAAGAGATTCTCAACAACGTCATAAAATAAACAACGTAAAGGGAGAGTTTGGTCCTTTTTTGACTGACGTTCAAACTTAGATGTTAAGGGGAAAACTAAAAGAGCTAAACATGTCGATATTGTCCACTGCCTGAAAGATGGCTGTTTTCACCATAACAGTTTAACCCCTGTGTGACTCTGTAAAATTGTGTGAACTCCAGAGACTCTCCCGCTGCCTTTGAACACACCTCATTAGCCTCGTTAGCACCTCAGAGCTTAGAGGCTCATTAGGGGGTCGCCGGGGGCAACAGAGCGAGGGGGCGGGGCTGACACACCTGTCCTTCACAGGTGACTCGATTTCCCACCTGGACGGGGCCTTTCTGTGTGGAGTTTGCATATTCTCCCCGTGTCTGTGTAGGTTTCCTCCGGGTACTCCGGTTTCCCCTATACCACTAAAAACTGGCCCCTCTGGGGCCAGGACAGTGCAGGACCTGAAAAAAAGATTCTTAATCTCAGTGGGACTATCCTGGTTAAATAAAGGTCTATAAATAAATAAATAAAATGACATGTAATTCACCTGCAGTGTCTTAAGCCAGGGGTTCCCAAATTTTTGGGATCCCCAACATCACTCGGGACCCTCTAATGTAACATATCATTTGTATTTGTAAAATACACTATTGCTTTCAATCAAAAATACATACAATTAATTGTTATGAATTTAAAAAAATATATTGTCTTGAAAACATGTCACGATGCCCACCTCAGTGTCTCAAATCTCAATATTTAAACAACCACAAACTATTTAATTATTCGCTCCTGTAAAGTTTGATGCCCTGTTGCCATGGTAACAGAGAGGCATAGGAAGTGTGGCTGTCTCAGGGGGCGGGGCCAGGGGGAGATAAGCAGGTATTTGATTGACAGGTGAGTTCGACCAATCGGAACAGCCCAGCGGAGCGCAGGGTTCTGTCAGTCAGAGTCACGGAGCGAGGCCCTCTCCCATGATGCACCTGTGCCACTGTCAGCCGTCACGGGGACTCCGGCGGGAATCTGACAGATGGATTTTGAGGCGTAAAGTCTGAGTCAATGAATAAACGCACCCTCATCCTAACACATTATTGCTGTGTATCAGCCGACCCAGTGGAAGAATGTATCGTTTGAATAAGAGGGGACCCAGGATCGACCCCTGAGGAACTAATGACTAATGTTTGCTAAACCAATAATGGTACGTCTACACACTTTTCAGTCATGTTACTTTTGTTGTTATGGAGTGGCTGGTGTATATCATGTCAGGCTAAGTCAAGATGCTACATCCAATAATAGCACAGAGCTGATCCTATAAGTGATAAACAATCATGTCCCGCCCCCCGTAGAAATAAATAGGAGAAGCGGCGTTCAAACCTAGTCGGCTAGTCGGGAGACACTTCTCAGCGTCTGTTAGCCTGCTCAGTGTATTTTTCCAATAGCCGGCCCGTTAGCATTAGCCACCAAACATAGCAAATTATAAATGATCCAGATGTTTTCAGCTGTTGTCCACATTTAGGACAAAGCCTCGTTAGAAATCATTAATGAATGCACAGACCTTTGAAGATTTTACTTGAATGAATGAATTAGATTAGACCTCAATCAATGTCCACAAATCAGACAGTTTAAGTATAAAGAGTGGATATTCTAATGGTATGTATCTGATGAAAATAAATAACTCTTCACACTTCAGCTGTCGTGTTGTAAACCAGATGTTATTATGGGTAGCATTCACATGTGTATTCCTGATAACTTGGATTTAGAGCGTAGTGCTCAAACGATTATCAAAATGGGTAAAAGCAACAGGATACTAAGTTAAAAGTACATAAAAGGGGGTGGGATTAAATAAGTCTTTACTTCCCTCTCTCATTTTCGAACAGCCAAAATTAAAATGTGCAAAATGTTTTGGCTGTCTTAAATTGTAAATGTATTGCCCATTTTGGTATTGAGCTCACAACTGCGTCACTCGTGGCAGGTTGTATAAACGTGTTTTTTAGGGTCAAAATAAAAATATGATTCATTCCTTCATACTTTGGATAAAAATGAGCATATAAAAGTGTCCTCTGAGCAAAATGCTAACTCAAATTATGAGTTTTTATTTTTGTGACTGAATAGAATGAATAGAGTGAATGAATAGACATCCAGTGGCCTCTCAACATTGTCTAAAAGGTTGATAATGATAAAGAAACCACAAACATTCTATAAATGCCATAAAACGGACTTGTCATACCTCGCCATATGTTAGCATTGTGCCTGGCTTCCCTAATAATTTGTGTGGGGGATAGAACATTCCATAAATGTGGTGTGGCAGACGTTGGCTATAACAAAATGTGTGCATTTTTAGGAACAGGCTAGGAGCTAAAGGCATTTCTGTGATTTCTATTCCCCCTCCTAATTGGACCTGACAGGTCGGTTCACAGTAAAAGCTCGTCTCATTGGTCAAAGTGATGGCACCGCGGATTCTGATTAGTGTCAGAGATTTCAGCATCATTTAATATTACGTACGTCATGTCAAACTGTTCGCCCGGTTGGTCAGTGATACACAATCTATTATTTTGATAAAACATTTACACATTTTAAAGAAAACTGAAAACTTAGGATTTGGACCAAGAAGGTTGCAGGTTCAATGGAGTTTGCATGTTCTGCGTAGGTTTCCTCCGGTTTGCCCTTCCACTAAAACATGTACAATGGATTTTAATTCACCGGGATGAATGAGAGTGTGTTTGAGAGAGCGAGTGTGGGACAATGGTGTGTGGTGTGTTTACATGCATGAGACCCATTAACATGCACTATCCCGACAAAAAACAAAATAATAAATAAAGTACAATAAATAATGGAAATAAAAAGCACTGTTACTCAATAGGCCAGGCACTTTGAATTGAAGGACTAAAAGAAGCTAAAGTGGCTAACACAGAGCTGACAGGTGCAGACAGGAGGGATCTGGAGTCTATGTGTGGTCAGATAAACACCAATTTCACGCTCGTCCATTTTGTGAAGCTTGTCTGTCTCGGGGTCTAAGGTCGCACTCTCACGGCTCTAACTGGGTCTGACTTTGGTTCCTGCTTCACATTCGTTATATCCTGCACACATAGCAGGGTTTTCATTTATGCATACATGTGTAAACGAGTTTGTGCAGCAGCACAGAGACGTTACTCGACCACCACAGAATCAGGAAGTGCTTTGGCCTTGTCCACTCGTAGCCAGCTATCGCACGCACAAAACAAGATATTTTCATCACATCGCATTGTATTATAAACCCTATTTGCTCGGGATTAGAATGACCTCAGGACCTCAGCTAAAACTCCTCCGAGTTTCTCTACCTGTGCAAATCTGCCATGTCACTAATTTGGAAAGTAAACATTCCCCCGATTTTTTATCTTGAGTAATTCTGCAAACTCTGTAGTCCTGTGCGAATCGAGATGTCGGAGTGTGAAAGTTTTTAACCTGTGTAGTGGAGTCTGAATCAGAGCAACATCGATTCAAAACGTCCTCATTTCAGCATTAGCAATAATATCATGCATCAGAGCATTTCTCTGACACAAATGCTGTTTGTTTATCCATTTTAAAAATAGTCATAACATGCGCCGCGTGGATTACAAATGGTTTTCCTCACTAAAGCAAAGCTCATAAACAAACCTGACAGTTGATGCTGGCAACACGGCTTGTTGCATGTCTGCATCATTCCTAGAAAAAAGTCTAAAAATGAGTAAATTACTGACACTGCTGATCCCGCGCGAATGCCCATAAGAATTAACATCCCCAGGTCGTTCCAATCCCGTGCAAATAAGGCTTTAGCTGGAATTATAGGTTTCCAAACGTCACTGCAACAGAAATGCTCTCACGCACATCCAGAAACAGCATGGACGCCTCAGAACTGTGCTGGCTTTAACGACTGTTCAGGCGCTTTAACCTTGTTTGTTTTTACAAGCCCAAGTACTGCTTACACAGAAGAGCACTTTAAGGTTGGCCAAATAACCATTCCACGTCCAAGGCCTATTTCAGGACACTGTAGTGAAGCTATGGCGAGTGTTGTACTTCACGATGAGAGGATTAACGAACATAGGCACGATGCGTTACAAATGGCCTTTTTCCGTCATTCATAACATGAGCCCATGCATCTTCACAGGGTTCTTAACAGAGCGCCTCGGATCATGACATTTGTGATGTTTGTGGAGGATGTTTTTGGCCAAAACTGTCTCTCACAAATGTCACGCTTCACCCTCAGTTCCTGGAGGTCACAGCGGAGCGTGTCATTTCGTGATGATTAGTGATGATTCGTCATTCAGTGTGACAGCACTCTTACAGTGAGAAAAGCACTTCTTTTTGGGCTACGAGTTTAAGTGTGGAGGACAGTTTTGTGTTATTCCAATGATGTAAGAAGATCCAGGAAATAGATCGAAGCTTCAGCAAATGATAAAGAAACGACCGAAGCAAACAGAATTACTCAAAACTGCGTGAATGTTTCTGATAATGGAACGACTCTATGACAGAAGAAAAAAAAGTCAATTTCCCATGAAGTGTCAGTTTTAGATCAGACACAGTAGCTGTGGTGGAACGAAACGGTCAGATTTCTCTCAAAGCCGTTAAATCCTCAGTAATAAAGTCGTGTAAAGTTATATGTGAATCATTTCAGAGCTGAAAACATGAAGACTGTGATCCGGCCGGAGTTCAGTCTGAGGCCACAGCAGCTGCGCGGAATTTAACGACATTCAACACGACACAACTCTTTAGCTTTTCTTTGGTCTCAGAAGAAAAGGCTACAGGTCCAATCAAGGTTCATTTGAAAGTGGTAAAAACAAAAACTATACTTAATTTCTCAAGATTTGTATCAATTCCAGTAAACTGGGGAATTATGGAACATTAATGCAAAAATGAACAAAAGCTCCCGCAGACTGTCTCACTCTTAAGATATTTATTGCAACGTTTCGGTCAAAAGGACCTCAAGCCTCAAGCCTGATGAAGGTCCTTTTGACCGAAACGTTGCAGTAAATATCTTAAGAGTGAGACAGTGTGCGGGAGCTTTTGTTCATTTTTGCATTAATTTCCTTGTCTTCTACGCACCTGTCGCCTCCTGGGTGTGCGGAGTTGTCCCCAGTTACGAATTATGGAACATTTAAAGCAGTACTAAGTATCTCATGCCCCTAGAGGCCATAAGCGCCACTGCAGGTGTTGTAGCATGTTGTATTTTTTTACTCTTTAATTGTCCGTGAGAGTAAATACTACGCTGACAGAAATGGAGATCATTTGTTTCACTCAAACTTGGCTGTAAATACTGTTTAAGTGGCGCTATCCCGCCGTTAGCTTTGCCCGTTAGCCTGTTAGCTTCTTCTTCGTGATTCCATTAGTATGTATTGGTGACTCCGACCTGGAGGCAGGGAAGCTGCAATTGTGGTTTTCTGGCCAGAGACACCAGGGGGAGATGAGAGACCCCCCAATCATCCCATTAACACTTGTATTACCCCCAGAGGGACTACGGAAAGGATTTATTAAGGTAAACAAGTTACTTAGTACTGCTGGAAAAATAAAACATAGAGATACCTATGTGGAACTTTTGCTCTAGATTACTGACATAAATATGAGAAATAAAAATGAATTGCAAGTTTTCTGTCATTTTATGTTTTCATATGAAAATATAATTTGTATGCATTTTATGCATAAAAATGGCCCAAATTGACAATATTTTTAGAAACAAATTCTGAATAATGGAACGAGCCAGGTTTGAATTTATGGTTTTATTTTGTTGATTTACTCAGATCTTGTTGGATCTTGTTTTTGAATAAACTTGTTTTTTGAGTTATCACACTGGCATAGGCTGTAAGCTCTCCTGTCACTTTGGGATTGGCATATGCATAGTTGCTAACCCTAAACCTAACCCTCAGCTGGCAGAAAACAGGTCAAAAAATCCCTTTGAAAAAATCTTCCAAACGTAGTTGAATCCAAGCCTGTAAAGTGTGGAGTTGGTAGGAGCTACAAAAGCTCCTGAATGGGCACACTGTTGGTGTGTCCTTGGGCAAGACACTTCACCCTCCTTGACTCAAGTGTCTGTGTACACTGGTATATGAATGTGTGAATGGGCGAGTGGTTCTGTGCTGTAAAGCGCTTTCAGCCTAATGAAGGTAGAACAGTGCTTTATGTGTGGCCATACCGCCTTTGCTCTGCCTGATCCCGTCAGACCTCTGAAGCTAAGCAGGAAGGGCCTGGTCAGTACTTGGATGGGAGACCGTTTGGTAACATCAGGAAGCCTGGTGAATGTAGTGAGTGAGTGAGTGAGTGGTTGGTGGTGGTCCGAGGGGCCGATGGCACAGACTGGCTGCCTCGCTTCCGTCAGTCTACCCCAGGGCAGCTGTGGCTACAATAGTAGCTTACCACCACCGACTACGGTGAGGCCATTTACCATTTTGTTTTCATATAAAAATAATAATAATCCCTTTTATTCATAAAAGTGAAAATAAGTTAAAGCTTGGCTACATACCTTGTGTTGTTGTAGAGTACGTTTATTATTGCCTTCACAGAGTATGTTGTAAACACAGCAAAAAAAAAAAAAAAAAAAACAGATCTTGTTGCATTGTAATCACCTAAATGTTTACAGATTTATTACAGATACAGATAGTTTTTATATTCATTTAGTTTTTACAGTACGAGTTGACAGAAATATCTGCAGATTTAGTCTCAGTCTCTTTAAGGCGAGACGCTGCAGGTGACTAGAGAGATGTTTACTGAGAGATGGAAGATAGAATCTAAATGAGTGCCATTTGTTTTGGGGGTGGTCCCCTTGCTTCACTGAGCATGAAAAGTGCATATACTTAATTTGCTGGAACAATTTGGATGTGTAGAAGGGATTGTGAGAGCTAGAAATAAGTTAGGTCCAAAACTAAACATTTCATTTTTTGAACAGGAAAAATCAAGTACCCCAGCATTAAGTCCCACTGAGGTTAAGAATCTCCTCTTCAGGGGAGTCCTGGCCCCAGAGGGGCAGATAAAAAGGGGAACTATATTGCAAGGCGTAATAATACCAGGAGCACTTCGACATCTGCACAGTAAAGTCGAAGTGCTCCTAAGATATTACTACGCCTTGCAATATAGTCTCCCTTTTTATCGACATGTTTAATTTCGTGTAACTAGACTTTGATCATGTAAAGGCTCAGGTAACCGTATTTAAATCAGAGAAACGTGGAAGAGCTTGGTCGCGTCTACTTTTTTCAGTAACTAGTAATCTAACACGTTACCATTTCCAAACAAGTAATCCGATTTAAGTTACTTTTCCAAACACACTTCCAGTAAAGTGAGTGTTGGTAAAAGGGTTTGTCATTAGTGAGTTGTGACGGTGGAGATGTTGTCGGCCGCAGCTGAATGTAACTAATAAAGTAACTTGTAATCTAACTTAGTTACTTTTAAAATTAAATAATCAGTAAAGTAACTAAGTTACTTTTCAAAGGAGTAATCAGTAATCAATTACTTTTTCAAGTAATCTGTGGCAACACTGCTGAGCGCACGCATAAAGACCGGACAGCTACGCAGCAACTCATCTAAGCTAAGGGAAGAACATATCTCACTATTTAAAATGGTGGCCTGTTCCTTTAAAGAAGCGTCGGGAGAGTTTGATCTGTTTTTTACAGACACAAAAAGTAAGACGTTAAGGGAGAAATCTAGTAAAACATTTTAACATTGACCACTGTGTTAAAGCCCTGCATAACACGTGTATGACTTCACTTTAGTCAGCACATGAAATCCATTTTGATCTTTGGTATCGCTGCGTGCTTTGGTTTGTGTCATCACCTCCAAGTCCGTTTGATTTGTTATTATTACTTTAATCATTAGTGTCTGGATTTTGAGCGTCGTGAAAGGAGGAAATTATCGAGACAAACTTTAGCTGAGCGGAGTTTAGAAATATCTGTGTGTGTTTTCCTCCGGTGCAGAGTCTGCAGACTGTAAACACGCCGCTGTGAAGGAAAACAAACTGCTCAGGCCTGGGGTCAGGGTCGTGAGAGGAGGGAGACCCACTGAGCGTGTGCAGACGAGAAGAGGAGGTCGAGCAGCCAGTCACAGACACAGATTTATTACAGATACAGATAGTTTTTATATTCATTTAGTTTTTACAGTACGAGTTGACAGAAATATCTGCAGATTTAGTCTCAGTCTCTTTAAGGCGAGACGCTGCAGGTGACTAGGGAAAAGAATTCAATTTAGAGATATCATTTTGAACTTTTGCTGTAGCTTATTAACATAAATAGGAAAATGTGTTTTCTGTCATTTTATGCATAACAGTGAAAGAATCTAAATAATGGACAGAGGTTTAAATACAGGTTTAAATGTATGGCTTTATTTTGTTATACTGTATATATATATATATATATATATATATATATATATATATATATATATATATATATATATGAGTTATGAAGATTTGTTCAGAGGGATTTTGGATCTTGTTAAGTTTTTTAAGCTAATTATTAGTGAAAAATCTGCCCACACACAAAAATAAAAATAAATAAATGTTGCCTTTTTTCGTCTATTTGTTTTTATTTGACTTTTAATTAACCAGGAAAGTCTCCTGGCCTGAGAAGGGAACCTATTGTACTTGTTTTTAATGGTAGGGGAAACCTACGCAGACATGAGGAGAACATGCAAACTCCAACACTAAGATTTTGTTCTTGTGTTGTTGTCACTCTTCCATCGTAAATTTTGTGCTTTTTTGTCTCTTTTTCATAGCTTTTTTGTCACCTGTTTGGCTGCGTTTTCAACCTCATTTATCTCTTGTTTTTGTCGTTATTTTGACACTTTTTTCAAGAAGCTTTTAGATTTGGGTCAAATCGAACTGGAGAAAATGTGCTCTGTTAAAGTGGAGGTTAAAGAGTGGAATGAAAGTTTAGTCCCTTTGTCTGCACATGCGCCCTGTGTATATTTCTCCTGTCTTTAGCCGCTGCTGTCTCCCACAAAGGAAATGACCATATTTGGATTACAGCGTCATCCCGGTCACAGCCTTTTGTGCTACACGTGGATACCAAACATGTCAGTATTTGGGATGGGACAATAATTGCAATGAAAAATTCCACCGTATAGTGCTACATAACAAAACCAGCAACAATGGCTTTCTCTTGATTATGGCTATGAAAAGATCAGCTGGTTTTTGTTCTACATTTATCATTTATTGCAATTTTTCATCAGGTCTCCCTCAATATAACATTTATAGGAGACAATGAAGGGGATTATTTTGTTACTCAATTCCCATAATTTCTGTAATTTCTGCAGCTTCAGTGAAATTTTTAAACCAAAGGCAAATATCGTGATAGTATCGTTAATCACAATTATTTGGGCTAAGATAATCGTGACCCTAAATTTCATTATTGTCCCATCCCTAGTCGTGGGAAAGACCAGGGAGCGCCACAGCCATGCTGGAGGGATTTCCTATATCTCCAGTCTGGGAATCCCCAGACTGCTGTGTGCGCTCGAATCCTTATGAACTTCACAACAGCCTGGGGACCATGGCCCAAATCTTCACATGGATTTGGGACCAATCACAGAACGAGGAGGGATGGCAAGATGATGACGCACTATTCCACATACGGAAGCTTGTAGTTTGTTTAGGGATAAAAAAAATAAAAGTTTATTTACGGATCCAACATGACAGCAGCAGACGCGACGCCATCTTTCGATCAAGCTTTAGAACGTGTTCTAAATAGTTTAGCTCAAAAGTTTACAGCAGGTACGTCATACGTCATCTGATACCATGATACGATTAGCTATGGCTAGAGACGCATGAGAGACATTCAGCACAATAAACGGATATGGACAATCATAAACCACACCTCTCCTACCAGAACATTAACTGGCGATAGCCAGGCTAACATATCTCTGGCTCAAAGCGACAAAACGTCACAAAATAAACATCGTGAAGACCAGCACGATGTCCTCTTTACTCTGACATTAAACTAAACACACATTAGCATTAAATCAGTGTTTTCACCCTCAGCGTCTCGCCTTAAATCTATTCTGTTCATTTGAACAAACCTCCCATAACTGTAAAACGATTGGACCAAACTATAATGAGTGTTTTTCCTGGCATGCAGCTGTGAGAGCCGATAAACACTGGATTGTGCTGACCCCGGGGCCAGACTTCAGCGCTGGGACCGGCCCGGGACTAAGAGGGTCAGGTCGAGCTCCTCTTTAGCCCCTCTCTGTCTGCGCTCTGCTGATCTGAGGCTCTGTGGGTGTGACGCCTGCACAAAGAGACGCAGCGCTCCAGCGATCACAGCGCGGGTTCACACGGGCCAAGACCCGGACTGGACCGGGACTAAACTGGGACAGTCTAGGCCCCTTATCTGTGGCCCACACTCTGGATTATGGGCCCCTCAGGCTCGAGTTCTTTCAGACTGGATTAAAAACATCTGTCTTTTTTTTACATTTGTGAGAAATATGGACCAATCACACGCCGCCGCTCGAGTCACATGATCAGACGTCCTCTGACCTCACACTGAACTGACGCTGAACCCGCTCCCACACGTCGTCCTAACTGGAATCACAAGATGAAGAGACGCTGGAGGAGAACACGTGGATTATCACGCAGAGGTTCATCTCAGTTTGAAACGTTTTCAAAGTCAAATCAGACCCAACTCTCTCTGTACCATATTTATTTTAGGACGTTTTGTCGTCTGAAGTAACTCCAACACACCGGCGCAGCCGTTCACAAATAATGACATGTTTGGAATCAACACGACGCACGGAATCCCCTCAACAACACTCCAAATATGATCATTTCCTTTGTGGAAGTCCGCGGGGACGTTACAAAACTTTTGAGCCATTTTTAGATATTGAGATGGGCCGATATGAGTTTTTCAAAGGCCGATATCCTCGGCCAGCTGGACTAGTATTTTTGCCAGATCGTTTCCAAATGTCCGGTCTATAATCCTGTAAAAACATAAATACTTTTATTTTATTACTTCAGGTGATTCAATAGTTTCTGTCCCAGCTTTGATTAGCTGCTGTTAGCATTAGCATACGCTGCTAGCTGCGCCCTTTTGAGTATGCTAATGCTAACGGTCAGAAATACAGTTGTGGAAGTTAAAACTAACTGAGTGATTAAATTCTCCAGGCTGTGAGCTTCAAAATGACATGCAGCATGTCCATATTGACGGAGGTTTAGTGAAACTTGTGTTTAACACTTGCAGCTAACCAGGGAGTTGTGGGAGGACTCGTTTTAAAGCCTTCACTCTTTCCAGTCCATAAAACGGGAAGTATCTCGGTCCCAGAGATATTGGCTTTTATCAGCACTAGATCGGCCAATAGCCGATATTATAAAAATCTCCAAATATTGGCCCGATATATCGACCGGCCGATATATCGGTGGACCTCCATTAGTGATGTGATGTTCATGAGCGAGCGGCTCTTTTAAACGGCTCTTTACGGTGAAAGGTTCAAACTGGATCTAAATCGTGAAAAGAGCCAGATCTTTTGCCAGTCAATTTTACCCAGTACTCAAGAATCAGCCCAACATTTGCACTAAAGTCAAAGCTAAATGCAGTTACAAACTCTTTTTAATAGTTGTGTAAAAAGATCAAGATTTGATTCACGTTTTTCAAAGCATAAATATCAGTCCTATTGTAATTTTAGATGATTTAAATAAAAAAGTGCCTTTTATCGATCGTGTCTTAGATATTGTGAGTTATCTGGCTCGAGTTATTAAAATTGATATTGAAAAGAGCCAGGCTTTTGAGCGGCTCTTTTAAATGAACGGATCCCAAAGACTTGGCTCCCAGTAAAGAGCCGTAAATCCATCACTTATTTTTTCCAATTTTCATTCCACTCTTGAAACGATATCTGGCCTTTAGTAGCTCCTGCAGACTCCACACTTTACAGGCTTGAACTTAACGACATTTGGAATATTGAATTCCAGCCTGTGAACCCAAAAAAACAAGGCAAAATTACAGTTTACAGATGTTTTCTCTAGGTTATTCTCATCTGATATATCGCAAAATGAAACCATGAATCTAAACCTAAGTCCATTATTTAGATTTTGTCACTGAAAACACATGATTGAAAGAAAACTTGTCATACATTTTCTCCTCATATTTATGTCAGTAATCGACAGGAAAGGTTTCAAATGTATATATATTTTTTCCTATTCACGAAATGGTAATCACTGAAATGCTGGATTTTTGGCTTGATGGTTAATACCTCTGTAACGGCTGGACCAATACACATGAAACAAAAACTGTCACAAAGTTCAACGTCATATATGAACTAAGGTCACATGATTGTCTCATAAAAGCATCTAAAGTGGAGACAAAAGTATTTTCAGCATTAAATGAATATGGCAGGTTTGTGAATCCAGTCACTTACACATAACGATCAGAGAAAACATTTGGACAATTTTTGTTTGAACATTTCTTTTTAAAACTGTGTCTCTCCCGTTGAGTTGCATCGGCCCCTGCTCCAACTCACTTTATCACGGCAGTAAGTCGTGAATGCAGCCTATTGAAGAATGTCATCGTTTTCCTGGTGACTGTGATAGATCAGTGTACTTTATCACTGATTTAAAGGAAACTACATTATAGCTGCTCTCATGTAAAACAGTACTAGGTGGCGCTAGAATTGCCCAGACTCCTCCCCTCAATTGATAAACCAGCACTGGAACCAAATCTAATCATACGAGCAATCAAAACCGTCAAATCCTCAAACCTCCTGGACAAATGAGAGCTTACATGAACCCATATCTCAAAGCTACTCATTTATTTGCTTTAGCAGTGGAACATTCGCAAGTAAACACTTCAGAAAAATGTATGAATGGCACTCTTGGCACCGTGGGCTGATCCAATTATATTAGAACATTGTAGGACACTATACAAGATTTAAAACCACATGAGCAGATGAAGGTTCTTGAGTCATTTCACCTCAGCGACACTAAGGTTTCCAGTTCAGATCTCGGACTAGACCACTGGGAGGAGTTTAGCTTGACTAAGTCCCTCCCCTCTATTAAAGGCTACTCTCACCTGTGGGTACACACCGTTTGTTGTTCTAAGCCTCATTAGCAGAGCCCTCCTGGCCTGGAGCAGAGGAGGCTGCTGCACAGAGGGGACAGATGAAATCTCACACTTCCATTTCTGCTCATGGAAGGATTTTCAAAAATTCCTTCGACTCCTCTTTCAAACCAACATTTTTCTTGAGTTAAATTTGAACCTCCCTGTCCTCAAAGGAGTGGTTGGTGGCTTCGAGGTGGAGGTGAACAGCAGACTGAGGGATGCTAGAGCTTTCTCTGCAGTGTTGATAAAGTCTCTTCTGCAGCTGTTTGGTTTCTCCGATGCTCTTCGCACTCCTCGTGATGAGATGACTCGAGAACCTTCATCTAAGACAACTCCTGTACGACTGAGAGCCTACACAGACACACATGAGCAGAGCTGAGACGAAATGAACAGACACATACCTTTGGACAGACCGGAGCAGGAACCAGCGACACATGAAAGAGAAGAGAAAGAGACTGTCAGTGTAAATGAAACAAAACCACAATGTGAAACAATCCGAAGCTGTCTCAGTATGAACTCTGGCTGTGATGAGCTTCTAAATGAACTCAAGTGAGAGCTAGAAACGAGTTCAGGAGTGATTTTACTCCACTACCTACGACTTTCACGGTTTGACTCAAGAAGTACAGCTTTAAGTAAAGTTTGGAGTTTTGAAGGTGCTACGCAAAGTGGAGATGCACAATGTGAGGAAAACACATTTTCCATATAAATCAATAATAATTAAACATCTTATTGTGAAGATTTAGCGAGTTTATTTGGTCTTGAGTGAAAGTATATCTGGTAACAAACAAAAAACCTTACAGTGGTTGGATATTTGTGCTGCAGGCCTACTTTCGAACGCTCCTGTTTAAGGTCAAAGCTTCAATCTGTTTTGACTTATTTTTCATCAGCCGCAAAATGGACCCTTCCCCGTTTCGTTGGGCCCTGTGGTTGTTACAGCGGCTCTAAGTGGCAGTAATGAGCTGAACTGGGAGAACGTCAGTGAAGAGGTGACGCAGACACACGGCAGATCACACTGAAAACGGAGAAACCCGAGCGAAAACCGGCCCCTTAAACGCACCGTGGGCTGATCAGAGCCAGATGTGAGGGTATAATGAGTAACTGTAGCTTTTCATAGGTTTGATTTTATTCTTATTACCCCAGCATTTATATTTTACATTTCAAAATTGATAGAAAAGACAGCGAGGAATGAGAAGCCGGCCTGGAGCGCCCCCTGTGGACAATAGCCGAACAGGTCTGCTGATGGATTATGGGCATTACAAATGTAGGATAGTTTATGAAGTTAAAAACATTCAGGAAATACAGATCAGAACTGGCTGCCTTTGTCTGGCCACACTATTCCTCATAGTGACTAGTGGCTCAAAGCTCAATAAATCAGAAAGGAATTAGATGTCAAAAAATCCCTCTTGAAAAACTTTAAAATCTTGTTCAGACCAAGACTGGAAAAGTAGGAGCTACTAAAGTGGACATGTTGTTGCAAGAGTACAATGAAAACCTAAAGTTTAGTAACGTCTGCACATGCACCTGTATCACTGTCTTTTCTGCTACTGTTGTCTCCCAGAAAGGAAATAACCATATTTGGATTGTGGCCTTTATCTGTACATGTGGATACCAAACATGTCAGTATTTGTGAATGAATACGTGTGGGAAAACGGCTGTTGTGGTGTAACTTTGCTCCTTCCAGGAAATGTCTGGCTCGCTAGTGACGAAACATCATAAATTAAACATTGTGAAGGGTAAGATTTGTCTATTTTTTTTACTATGACTTAGGGTTAGGCCCAGATCCCAAAGATTCAGAGCCATTAAAGTTTTGCCTGTCCAGTCATCCATTCCACAAGTGACAGTCTGCAACATGTAATGGCAGTGGAGTGAGCCTTATACACGTCTGCATTTACTCGCGTATGGTGAGCCCAGGACGCTGAAGTGTCTTGGTCAGGGATACAACAGCTCATACTGATCAGAGCTGGGGTTGAACCACAAACCTCCCACTCATGAGACGACAGTGACCTCATTTGCAAATCTAATCACAACCGCATTATTTTGGTGAAACTGCTCCGTGGCATAATCCTCACTTTGAGACGCGTCTTTTTGTCTTCAGATCTGCAGGAAAGTCGACGGCGTTAACCCCGGCCCGCAGATATTTCCTGTTTTGGGGGAGGAAGGACTTTGGGGAGAGGATGGTCAGGTCCCAGAGCCGTTTGTCAGCCATGTTTTTCCCATCATGCACCTCTCGCGCTGACAGCTTGGCCCTGAGCCTTCACCGACGGTAAAGATCCACATCACTCTCCGCAAAATGTCCTCCCGAAAACTGCGGGAGCTCGAACAGACACTGCAGCCGATATTTATGACTGAGCTCCAGGACAGTCAGGCAGCAGCAAGTCACATTTAAGGCTTTTCAACGCCATATTAGCATAGCAACGGCATAGCAACGGCATGGCAACAGCCAGCAACAAAATGATGTACATGTACGTGCATGCCCCCTTTATTTTCAACAGGTGTAAAACTGACTGATACTTCCCGCAGATTTTATCCCAGTGAGTGTCAAAGTATGGAACAATTCAGAAAACACTTTTTAGCGGTTTTGTGGATGAAATTCTATCCACTTCGCTGCAGAGTCTGGCTCCAGTTAAAACAGACTTTCTCCTCACAATGAACAGAGGAATGTGTTCAACTCCAGATGTGACCGAGAAAGACCAAAACTATACCGGGACTGAACCAGGACTGAACCAGGACTGAACCAGGACTGAACCGGGACTGAACCAGGACTAAAGAGACTTTCCTTCTTCAGGACGAACAGATGAAAGCCTTTAAAGACTGGAGCGAGTGTCGCCTTCAGTGTCATGAGAGAAACAGGAGATCTGAGCTGTCAACATCCCACACAGAGTATATAGGTCGACAGAAGAGAGACTGATACAAATGTGTAAACAATGTGCCTGAAAAATCAACAACAGAAAACGTACATGGGTTTCACAGCGCGGCCTGAAAATCTTAACTCACGCTGCAGTGAGTGCTTTTATCGATACTTGTTTACAAAGGATGACGCTGGAAGAATATGTGACAGTATGTGGACTTTGGGAGGTGGTGGAACTCTAATGTAGAAGAACGCTACTTTAGGTCGATATATGAAAGGCTGTACGGATTACATGTAACAGAAGGTGTTTTATATTACTTTTAATTGCTTTATTTCTAAAATAAGTTTTAAACCATTTCACAGAATAACATTTCTGTATGTTTGCTCTTGATTGAGATACTCTCAGAAAGTTAGAGCAACAGCTAGTCAGGAAATGTTGAATTAATCAGATCAAATTTAGTGCAATCTGCTGTATTTTAGGCAAGAATATATACTGTTTAAATCAGCCTTGTACAGATATAGCTGCAATTAGACTACTTTTATTATTTATTCTAATTATTTATTGTTTTTTATGTACTGTCAAAATCCTGTGTAAGTGTTTCCCAGTGGGGCCCCTCAGTCCCTCTGCTGTGGGGCCCAGTCCCTCTGCTGCCTGTGTCAGCTCTGCCCCTGTTCCTCGTGCTGAGCTGTGAGGAGGAGACACAGGCTCCAGACGACTCTAAAGACTAAACTTTAGACAGGACTCCTGACTTTTTAGTTGCTTTTATACCGGGCAGGTTCAGAGGATCAGATCAGAGGAAGGATTGTGTAAAAAGAGCTGACATGACGTCGTAACCCTGCGCTGTAATCCCGCACTGTTTGATTGCCTTTTCTCTTCATTATGCTTCTAAATGTATCTGTAAAACTGAAAATATAAGGCCGATTGTTGTGAAATAAAAATGAGTTAAAGCTTGGGGAGAATAGACTCTGTTTATGGATTTGTTTATGTCTGTAAAGTTCATGCTGTTACATTGAGGTGTATTATCTATTATCTATCTTCTGTCCAGCACAGCTTCAGTAAATTATCAATAACTTCCATGTACAAAGCATGCTCCTAATGACCAGCTCGACACAGAAAATGCTGTAACTGCAGTGTGAACCTGATCTATTTAAATCTCAAATTCTACTGACTTTAGTCACATCACCGTGCAGACGAGAGACGTACCCAGTCCCAGTAAAGTGTCGGTCATTTCTAAGGAGAGCTGAGCTGCTCACAGCACAAGCACATGTTTGTTTGTGCATTTATGAGCTATTTTTCAATGATGAAAAGATCTGTCATGAAATAAATGCTTGTATTTCTATTTTATTTATTGGGTCAAATTCTACACGGTGTGGCTTTAAGTGCACAGACGGTAAACATGATGAGGAATAATAATCTCATACGTGATTTGTGTCACCTCAAAAGTAGCATGGCATTTTGGATAATGATTAAAGCGACAAATATATGTTGTCCTTGATTTTTCTCTGGACTTCTACAGTAAAAATGATTGTATTTAAGTACACAGGTAGTGGACACCATGAGGAGTAACACTCCTGTGACAGTTTTGCGTCAGTGTTAGTTATAATCTCTTTTGTAGCCTTTATGGCATTTTGATGACCTGCTCAGCATTGGGGGAATATTCAGCTGAAATGGTTCTCACTATTTCTACAGTAAAAGTAGCACGTATAGTATTGTGGATTACCAATGGTATGTAAATGCCAGACATTTATTCAACTTTTATTTTTTCATGCTGATAGTGAATGTAACAATAGTAGAAAAGTTGCTCCGTTTACTGCTGGTGAAAGTCCCTCTCATTAAAACAGTTATTAAACACCATATTAAATTCGTGAATACATTTGTCCCCGCGGTGCGTGTCTATAATCCGCTCCTTCATCTGTTTCGTCCCGGAGGCTGTTTGTCCAACGCCTGGTCCCGTATAAATGTGGGGTCTTACACAGCGGGCCCCTCCTGGCCAATCAGAGCACTCGCAGGGGGTCAGCCGCCACCCAATCACGTCGCGGCGTAGGGGGGGGGGCGTGTTCGGGCATTAATCAGAACTAACGAGGACGGGACAAGGACACAACTCACTCAACTTTCACTGTTCCAAACGGGGCGAGGGTTTGGTCAATTTGTGAGAAATATTCCAAAGTGGGTGTGCTGTTGATCGGTGTAATAACCACCATCTTATGAAGAAAGAAAACAACGAACAGTTGTTTAGTTTCTACAAATTTCTCTCTGCAGAGAAACATTTAAAAAGGCTATCGTTGTGGGCAAGTGCCTGTAAGCGGATCGATCCGGAGATGAAGAAAGCATGGAAGCCACAGGATGGAGTGACTTTTCAATGTTAATGTGTGTTCAGAACATTTTCAAACCAGTAAATCACGTTAAACATATTTAAATACGAGATAATCTGTAAGAATTATGTATGTAGTATATATCATTAATGATATATAGTGTCGGGGGTAATTAAATACATACATATTTAGAATACTCATTGTGAGTATTGTATTCTGATAAAGTTAAAAATATCAAGGGAAATCATCCCAGTACCATCATTACATTTTAGCTTCATATTGCACAACATAAGAACTTTTAATGTTGATCTGTTTTTCCTCCTACAATAAAAAAAAGATTAAAGATTTAAAACGCCTTATGGCACAAAATACATTTTAAAGTAAGTATTCAGTATACAATGACTATACAATTTCATTAGTATTCTCCCCAACACTGCATATGACTAGTCATGATTTGACAACCTGTCTGTCTCTTGTATACAATTTATAGCCTATTCATATTACTTTAATGTTGCGTGAAGATTCATCTTCAAACCCGAAAGCCATTATTGTTTTTATTAGATACCAATCGTGAAAGCCCGTGGGGGGATTTTTTCCAATAACACGTAGGTTAAAAACTTTAGGGCCCTTTTCTCCAAATGAGATTTTCATTCCACTCCCGTAACAACATCTCCATTAAACAGTCCCTACAGGATTTTGCAATCTCAAATAATATCAAGCAAACTCCGAGAAATCAGTGGCATTGCAACTATTCCAAAAGACTGCCACTTTCCCACAACTATTCCAATATTCCGCAATTTTCTTTGCAACTATTTATCAACTCTTCACCTTCTGCACACCTAAAGTGAGTTTCTGATCAGTTACATCCAGTTTACCGGCGCCTCCGCGGGTTTACGTCATCCAGACTGAAGCCCCGCCTCCTCTCACTCATCTGGGTCTGACTTCACACGTGATTCTATTTTTTAGATAATACAACTATTTAAAATAATGCCAATTTGAGGTCTTTCCTTATTCCACAGTCTCATTGGTTTAAACTAATGTGAAATGCAAAGAACAGCTTGATTTTGATTTTTCTGGAAAAAAATAAATAATCTAAACTTGCAAGCAGGGACTGACTTTAGCAGCTCCTACAGACTCCACACTTTACAGGCTTGTTACTAAACATGGTTTTGAAGAGTTTTATCTGTTTGTCTAAAACCTTATGACTGAAAGACACCGTTTTATTCAAATCATCCAGATTTACGATGCATCTGCATAAAATATGTGCTACAGTTAATGGAAAGAGGCTTCAGGTTTGTAAGTCTTTGGCGGATTGCTTTTCTATTTTTTGGTGTTGCAGGTTATATCGTGCTAAAATGTGTAGAGAAATCTGGTATCGTCAGTGACTTGTTTCCACAGTCACTGACGATATTTTCAGCCTGATTTCCATTTGGTAATTCCAGATTCTCCGTCTCTGCCGTAGTTTAAGCAGAGGAGCCATGCAGACAGTAATGTGGCAGAGTGTGGCACCGCATTATGCACGAAAGTCTCCAAACCCTGCACTGCGCCGCCACAATCCCCCGGCGGCAGCTGGGGAAAAGTCAGGGAATAATAAAAAAATAACTTAGGAAATTCAGCCAAACTCCAGCGACAGATCCACGACTCAGCAAAACTTGTGCAACTCTCCACCTAAGAGCGGAGGATCGTTAATGGAAGTTTGTGGAGGAGCGGGCGAACTGCAATTCCCACAATCCCCTGGGTGACAGGAGGGACAGGGAAGGCTTGATGTGCGTGTGAGACGTGAGAGGATAGTCTCATTATTTTGATCCAAAACATAGTTTACACAAAAACAATTATAGTGTTCTCTAGGGCTGGGTACTGTTAAACTATACCAGTGTGGTATCATTTAACAGCTTTCTCTGGTTTGACAGTTTTTGTGCTGTGATTGTTTCACTTCCTTAAACTTTATAGGGGCATATTTTCTCCTACTCTACTACACTGGGTATTGGGTTGTTAAGCATGCCATCACACATGACAACCAAGTTACTCCAGGGTCCAAACTGTACAAAGCTCCATAAACAAACAGCCAAAAACCAAACTTTATCTTAATGTCCTTGAAGAAATAACAACAAATGAAGGCCAACATTTTTCATATTTCTTCAGTCAAAATGAATATATTTTTACATTGCAAATAAGCCTTCATTGTGTATGTTAAAAATAATTTACTAATGTTACCCTCTCAGATCATTGTTTTGTCTGTTGTCGTAAGCCTGCATGTGTATGTCACACACATGAATGTCGCTTTAGCCTGGCTGTAGGAGGGCTAGTGATTTTTGCCTCGTCGTGTTAGTTCCATAGGAACTGAATTAAAGAGGAGCGATGTCGAGCCCAATGGAATATTTGTGTGTGATCAGATAAGATATCATCAAACTGTAGAACACAGAGTAAATGCTCCAGTGTTAATTTGACACTGTTTGGTGTTTATATAGTTCACACCTTCTCAGTGTAAATGTGAATGACACTCTTCAGTGTTAACTACAGGTTAGACACCATGAGTGACAGTAACATGACGCTTAATACAGTGAGCTCTTTGTTTACAGTGAAAAGGCTGAGGCCTCATTGCTCTTCAGTCACAGAGCGACAGGTGAAGAAGGAAGTCATGGAGATTCTGCTTTAGACAGAACTTCAGACTTCTGATGGATATAAGAAGTAAAGACAAAAAACTAAGTGTTTGTTATTAACGAGTTTAAGAAGTGAAACTCTTTATATACTTTTATATCATGTATAATAAATTAAATAAACAAAAACTTGTAAATTGTATCTGCTGTAGAGTCATGTTTGACCCAGTTCCTCTGAGTCGTGGTGCAGCAGAACTGATGTGAACACATGTTAAAGAAGAAGCTCATGAGGTTCATTTCTGCAACAGTTTCCGAAGTAAAGTAGTAGATCTACCACAGTCCTGTCCACATCTGTCATGGTCCACCATGACTCAGCGGAACTGTGACACACATGACCTACTACACTGGATAGGAGTGAATGTGTTTTATGAATATATAAACCAAAACATATCATGTAATTTTAAGATTGTTTATTTCCATCCAATACTTGATATAAATAAACAAATTAAGTTTCAGTACTTAATTTGTATTTTCATCAGCAGTTTGAAGTTCTGTCTAAAACAGAATCTCCTTCACCTGTCGCTCTGTGACTGAAGAACAATGAGGCCTCAGCCTTTTCACTGTAAACAAAGAGCACACTGTATTAAGCGTCATGTTACTGTCACTCATGGTGTCTGACCTGTAGTTAACACTGAAGAGTGTCATTCACATTTACACTGAGAAGGTGTGAACTATATAGACACCAAACAGTGTCAAATTAACACTGGAGCATTTACTGTGCACGAATGCAACTGACTGGTCGAGTCGCCACCGCAAATCATCACTTCTATTTGAATACCGTGGCACAGTGGTACAGCAGTTAACGCTTGTGTTAAGGTCCCAGGTTCGATTCCCACCTGGACAGGGCCTTTCTGTGTGGAGTTTGCATGTTCTCCTCGTGTCTGCGTAGGTTTCCACTGGGTACGTACTCCGGTTTCCCCTACCACTAAAACATGTACAATAGGTTCCCCTCTGGGCCCAGGATTCCTCTGGAAAGAGATTCCTGATTCCGGTGGGATTTTCCTGGTTAAATAAAGGACAAATAAATGTTTACAGTAATTTTCTGTAATGTTCTACAGTGCTCTTCTGTACAGGGGAGCACAGCCAGACCACTTTGTATCAAAACCAAATACATCACTGCTTTATGAAGGAACCAGCCCTGTAAGGATCAACGGTTCATCTCACAGAACCTCTTGTGATCCACAAACACTACACCACTGGCCAAGAAAAGACATCAGTGTCTCGACTTTCTTGTGAGTGATAAGAGCCAGAGTCCCAGCCCTTTGTCTTATCTAATGACCAACACTTTAGGGATGTAGTTTTTGCAGATATTTAATAAAATAGACTCTGGAAACTTTCTGAAGTCATTTTGCACAAATGACCCTTAAATTTAAATTGTTCTGTAGAAAGTTTTGTTTGTTAAGTCCCTCCTTTAGTTCCTCTGTTGGTCCATTTGAACCCTTGTTTCCTCGCTGACCCTCTCCTCACAGTTTCCTCACAGTTTCCTCACAGTTTCCTCGTGCTAAATGCTTTTCTGAGCCGTCATTTCGGCCCAAACGATCCGCGGGCTCCTCCATTACGGCTCTGCCCCCGACCGCCCATTACCGACATAACAAGCGCCAGCGCGAGGCGGAGGATTACGCATTATTTATCATTTATGGGAGTGTTTGTCCACTCCTGCCGTTGCCAGGTCCTGAAAGACTTGTTATCTATGAAAAATGTCTGAAAACCGTCCCAAAAACGCTCTGCTGATGAAGCGCGTTCGGAGGTCTAAGCTCAGGAGGGACCTGATTGGCTCAGGGCAAAGATAATTGGATAAAAGTCAGAGAATTGGCCAATCAGGAATAAGAAAGAGGCATTAGAACCAACTACAGGACACTAAGTAATTTATATCGCAGTAATTTGCTTCTGTCTTTAGGAAATGGAACTGTGCATTAAGGTGAGACGCTGCAGGCCAGTAAAGGGAAAACTTTTAATCTAGAGCGAACAATTTAAAACTTTAGCTGAAGATGACTGACATAAATGTATAAGGAAAAATGTGTTGCAAGTTGTCTTTCATGTAATGCTTTCATATTGAAAAGTGTATTTTTTTTCGTGACAGACTCCAAATGGAAAGAGCCAGGTTTAAATGTATGGTTTTATTTTGTGACATACAGTATTAGAAAGAAAGATTAGTTCAAAGGAGATTTTGGATCTTGTTTTGTTTAAAAATCTGTAAAAATTAAAGTTTCACTGTGTTTCTTATCCTCATTTTATTAAAAATGCAATAAATCAGACTAAGGATGAGATATTGAACATTTAGAATAAAGAATACTCATCTTGAGACAGCTGACAGCTTTGTAATAATAATAATAATAATAATGCCTTACACTTGTATTGCACTTTACAAGCCTGTATTACCAAGTTTCTCAAAGCGCTACACTGTTGTCATTATTCATTCACTCCATACTTGGTGGTGTTAAGCTACTATTGTAGCCACAGCTGCCCAGGGGTAGATTGACGGAAGCGAGGCAACCAGTCTGCGCCATCGCCCCCTCCGACCACCACCAAACACTCACTCACACACTCCATTCACCCAGGCTTCCTGGTGTTACCAAACGGTCTCCCATCCAAGTACCGACCAGGCCCTTCCCTGCTTAGCTTCAGAGGTCTGATGGGATTGGGTAGAAGGCGGGACGGCCTTGTAATGTTTGCGCTAATGGCCATTGGCCATAAGACCAAAGATCAGATTTTGAATATAAGTCAGTAAGTGCTTTATTTATCGTTGTACAATTCAGAGAGTGGTGCGGACAGCAGTAAATAATCGGGACTCATCTTTCCTCCATCAAGGACATTGGAGGCAAACGTAGCCTGACCAGGGCACAGGGCATGGTTAAGGACAGTACTGGACTCTCTCAGCTGACCTCAGGCAGGAGGGATCATTCCACAGGCCAGAAGACTGTTGAAGTCTGAAAAACTGAAGCTATGGTTCCCAGCTGCCTTATGTCTGCTTTATCTGTGTGCTTGAGAGTTCTCATTTAATGAATGTATTAATATTAAAGGGACTAGATGCAAGTTGGTCATTTGGTCTTATGCATATATTAAGCTCGTGCATGACCGCACTTCGGACCTGAATGAACACCTTTTGAGTGACAGTGCAGGATTTTAGAGGCAGTTGTGGTGAAAAGGTCTGGGCTCATTCTACACATTAGGACATTACTGGAACATGTAGAGGGAGGAAAATACTTCATTTTAACATTTTTAAACTCTGTCTAGTCCCTTTGATGGTAGCACTTATGTAGCATTGTTTTTGCATCTTACATGCAGGGTCATTTTCTTCTAAGTGCACAGTTTGTATGTGTACCTTGAATGACAATAAAGTTATCTATCTACACAATTGTACAACACAATTGTGTCGATCAGATGTTGGGTAAGTCCTAAGCCGTTGCAGTTCACAGCAAACAGCAAATAACTCTCGATGGAGATGATGCTCTGAGCAGACGAGAGGAAACCTGAGCAGACAAATACTCGCTGCGTCGGGTTGGGGTGAATCCAGCTTAAGAGACTTTGCCTCTGCATTATGTGCTACCACGCGTTCATAAAAACCTAATTCAAGATGCAAGCTTACATTATGAGCACTATTTTTAGATGTAAATGGTGTTGACTCTGCGACTGTACCTCTCATTTGTAAATCAGGTCAGGGGGATGATGCAACGCTACAGAAATGTAAGGTTTTTCTTCAACAGTTTCACCGACGACAAACTTCAAACGTCCTCTTTATGTGTCTGTGATTCCAGGGTCTGTCCACATGAAACAAAAACCAGCTCAAAGTTCAGCATCTTCTCCGTCAGCACAAATGGACTGAGGAGGGATACTTTTTCCCTGCAGCAGGAAAACACATCAACAAAAGACTTTTTCGTCTAATTTTAGTAGATATATCAATTTGAAACTTCTGCTGTAGATTACTGACATAAATGAGGGGGAAATGTATTGCAACCTTTCTGTAATTCTATGTTTTCATATAAATATAAGGCGTTTTATGCATAAAAAATGACAAAAAATGTCCGATAAATAATAAATAATTACGGCCAATTCACCAGTGATTTGTCCGTAAAGTTTGCGGCCTGTCCTCGCTCAGATCCTAAACCGTCCTGTTAATGGGTAAAGCGTGTAAACATGTCTTGGCGATCAGCAGATGTGGTTCCATTATGAGTCCGCGGGGAGCGACGCGTGTGCTCGGACTCTAATCGGCTCATAATGCCGCCATAAAACCCTCCGGACACAGGTGCAGCCCTGAAGCCGCCGGGGGACGCTGCTCCCGCTTTAAATTCAATTAGTACTTTAATTAATGACCAGCAGGGGGCGGCGGGCGCTCCCTGAGGTCCTGCCATTAGTGGACGAGAGAGATGTTTACAACTGTGTCAGAGGCTGCGGACAAAACATGCCAGGAACACGACAAGAACACGACAAGAACACGACAGGAACACGACAGGAACACGACAAGAACACGACAGGAACACGACAAGAACACGACAGAAACACGACAAGAACATGACAGGAACATGACAGGAACATGACAGGAACACGACAAGAACACGACAGGAACACGACAAGAACACGACAGGAACACGACAAGAACACGACAGGAACACGACAGGAACATGACAGGAACATGACAGGAACATGACAGGAACATGACAGGAACATGACAGGAACACGACAGGAACACGACAAGAACACGACAAGAACACGACAAGAACATGACAGGAACATGACAGGAACATGACAGGAACATGACAGGAACATGACAGGAACATGACAGGAACATGACAGGAACATGACAGGAACACGACAAGAACACGACAGGAACACGACAAGAACACGACAGAACACGACAAGAACACAGGAACACGACAAGAACACGACAGGAACATGACAGGAACACGACAGGAACATGACAGGAACACGACAGGAACATGACAGGAACATGACAAGAACACGACAGGAACATGACAGGAACATGACAGGAACACGACAAGAACACGACAGGAACACGACAAGAACACGACAGGAACACGACAGGAACACGACAGGAACATGACAGGAACACGACAGGAACATGACAGGAACATGACAAGAACACGACAGGAACATGACAGGAACATGACAGGAACATGACAGGAACATGACAGGAACACGACAAGAACACGACAGGAACACGACAAGAACACGACAGGAACACGACAAGAACACGACAGGAACACGACAGGAACACGACAGGAACATGACAGAACATGACAGGAACATGACAGGAACATGACAGGAACATGACAGGAACATGACAGGAACATGACAGGAACACGACAGGAACACGACAGAACACGACAGAACACGACAGAACACGACAGAACACGACAGGAACACGACAGGAACACGACAGGAACATGACAGGAACATGACAGGAACATGACAGGAACACGACAGGAACACGACAAGAACACGACAGGAACACGACAAGAACATGACAGGAACATGACAGGAACATGACAGGAACATGACAGGAACATGACAGGAACACGACAAGAACACGACAGGAACACGACAAGAACACGACAGGAACACGACAAGAACACGACAGGAACATGACAGGAACATGACAGGAACATGACAGGAACATGACAGGAACACGACAGGAACACGACAAGAACACGACAGGAACACGACAAGAACACGACAGGAACACGACAAGAACACGACAAGAACACGACAAGAACACGACAAGAACACGACAGGAACACGACAAGAACACGACAAGAACACGACAAGAACACGACAAGAACACGACAGGAACACGACAGGAACACGACAAGAACACGACAGAAACACGACAGGAACATGACAGGAACATGACAGGAACACGACAAGAACACGACAGGAACATGACAGGAACATGACAGGAACACGACAGGAACACGACAAGAACACGACAGGAACACGACAAGAACACGACAAGAACATGACAGGAACATGACAGGAACATGACAGGAACACGACAGGAACACGACAGGAACACGACAGGAACATGACAGGAACACGACAGGAACACGACAGGAACACGACAGGAACATGACAGGAACACGACAGGAACACGACAGAAACACGACAGGAACACGCCAGGAACACGACAGAAACACGACAGGAACACGACAGGAACACGGCAAGAACACGCCAGGAACACGACAGAAACACGACAGGAACACGACAGGAACACGACAAGAACATGACAGGAACATGACAGGAACATGACAGGAACACGACAAGAACACGACAGGAACACGACAAGAAACACGACAGGAACACGACAGGAACACGACAGGAACACGACAGGAACACGACAGGAACACGACAGGAACACGACAGGAACACGACAGGAACACGACAGGAACACGACAGGAACACGACAGGAACACGACAGGAAACACGACAGGAACACGACAGGAACACGAACAGACAGGAACACGACAGGAACACGACAGGAACACGACAGGACACGACAGGAACACGACAGGAACACGACAGGACACGACAGGAAACACGACACAGGAACACGACAGAACACGACAGAAACGACAAGAACACGACAGGAACACGACAGAACACGACAGGAACACGACAGGAACACGACAGGAACACGACAGAACACGACAGGAACACGACAGGACACGACAGAACACGACAGGAAACACGACAGGAACACGACAGGAACACGACAGGAACACGACAGGAACACGACAGGACACGACAACACGACAGGAACACGACAGGAACACGACCGACAGGAACACGACAGGAACACGACAGGAAGAACACGACAGAACACGACAGGAACACGACAGGAACACGACAGGAACACGACAGGAACACGACAGGAACACGACAGGAACACGACAGGAACACGACAGGAACACGACAGGAACACGACAGAACACGACAGGAACACGACAGGAACACGACAGGAACACGACAGGAACACGACAGGAACGACAGGAACACGACAGGAACACGACAGGAACACGACAGGACACGACAGGAACACGACAGAACACGACAGGAACACGACAGGAACACGACAGGAACACGACAGGAACACGACAGGAACACGACAGAACACGACAGGAACACGACAGGAACACGACAGGAACACGACAGGAACACGACAGGAACACGACAGGAACACGACAGGAACACGCCAGGAACACGACAGGAACACGACAGGAACACGACAGGAACACGACAGGAACACGACAGGAACACGACAGCCAGGAACACGACAGGAACACGACAGGAACACGCCAGGAACACGACAGGAACACGACAGGAACACGACAGGAACACGACAGGAACACGACAGAACACGACAGGAACACGACAGGAACACACAGAACAGAAGAACACGACAGGAACACGACAGGAACAGACAGGAACAGACAGGAACACGACAGGAACACAGACAGGAACATGACAGGAACACCGACAGACAGGAACACGACAGGAACACGACAGGAACATGACAGGAACGCAGGAACACGACAGGAACACGACAGGAACACGACAGGAACACGACAGGAACACGACAGGAACATGACAGGAAACACGAACCCAGGAACACGACAGGAACAGACAGGAACATGACAGGAACACGACCAGGAACACGACAGGAACACGACAGGAACACGACAGGAACATGACAGGAACATGACAGGAACACGCCAGGAACACGACAGGAACATGACAGGAACACGACAGGAACACGACAGGAACACGACAGGAACACGACAGGAACACGACAAGAACATGACAGGAACATGACAGGAACGACAGAAACACGACAGGAACATGACAGAAACATGACAGGAACACGCCAGGAACACGACAGGAACATGACAGGAACACGACAGGAACACGACTGGAACACGACAGGAACATGACAGGAACACGACAGGGAACACGACCAGGAACACGACAGGAACATGACAGGAACACGACAGGAACACGACAGGAACACGACAAGAACACGACAGGAACAGAAGGAACACGCCAGGAACACGACAGGAACATGACAGGAACACGACAGGAACGACAGGACACGCAGGAACACGACAGGAACACGACAGGAACACGACTACAGGAACACGACAGGAAACACGACAGAACAGACAAAACATGACAGGACAGACAGGAACACGACAAGAACATGACAGGAAACACAGAACAGACAGGAACATGACAGGAACACGACAGAAACACGACAGGAACACGACAGGAACACGACAGGAAACACGACAGGAACACGACAGGAACACGACAGGAACACGACAGGACAGGAACACGACAGGAACACGAGACAGAGAACACGACAAGAACATGACAGGAACACGACAAGAACATGACAGGAACACGACAGAACACGACAGGAACACGACAGGAACACGACAGAACACGACAGGAACACGACAGGAACACGACAGGAACACGACAGGAACACGACAGGAACACGACAGGAACACGACAGGAACACGACAGGAACACGACAGGAACACGACAGGAACACGACAGGAACACGACAGGAACACGACAAGAACAGACAGGAACACGACAGAACACGACAGAACAGACAGGAACACGACAGAAACACGACAAGAACACGACAGGAACACGACAGGAACACGACAGAACACGACAGGAACACGACAGGAACACCCACGACAGAACACGACAGGAACACGACAGGAACACGACAGAACAGACAGGAACACGACAGGAACACGACAGGAACACGACAGGAACACGACAGGAACACGACAGGAACACGACAGAACACGACAGAACACGACAGGAACACGACAGAACACGACAGAACACGACAGGAACACGACAGGAACACGACAGAAACACGACAGGAACACGACAGGAACACGACAGGAACACGACAGAACACGACAGAACACGACAGGAACACGACAGGAACACGACAGGAACGACAGAACCAGGAACACGACAGAAACACGACAGGAACACGACAGGAACACGACAGAAACACGACAAGAACACGACAGGAACACGACAGGAACACGACAGGAAACACGACAGGAACACGACAGGAACACGACAGAACACGACAGAAACACGAACAGGAACACGACAGAACACGACAGGAACACGACAGAAACACGACAGGAACACGACAGGAACACGACAGGAACACGACAGAACACGACAGGAACACGACAGAAACACGACAGGAACACGACAGACAGAACACGACAGGAACACGACAGGAACACGACAGGAACACGACAGAAACACGACAGGAACACGACAGGAACACGACAGGAACACCAGAACACGACAGAACACGACAGAACACGACAGAAACACGACAGAAACACGACAGAACACGACAGAAACACGACAGAACACGACAGAACACGACAAAACACGACAGAACACGACAGGAAACACAGAACAGACGAACACGACAGGAACACGACAAGAACACGACAGAACACGACACAGAACACGACAAGAACACGACAGGAACACGACAGAAACACGACAAGAACACGACAGAAACACGACAGGAACACGACAGGAACACGACAGGAACACGACAAGAACACGACAGAAACACGACAGGAACACGACAAGAACACGACAGGAACACGACAGAAACACGACAGGAACACGACAGGAACACGACAAGAACACGACAGGAACACGACAAGAACACGACAGGAACACGACAAGAACACGACAGGAACACGACAGAAACACGACAAAAACACGAACACGACAGAACACGACAGGAACACGACAGAAACACGACAGGAACACGACAGAAACACGACAGAAACACGACAGGAACACGACAGGAACACGACAGGAACACGCCAGGAACACGACAGAAACACGACAAGAACACGACAGAAACACGACAGAAACACGACAAGAACATGACAAGAACACGACAAGAACACGACAGAGAACACGACAAAACACGACAGGAACACGACAGAACACGACAGGAACACGACAGGAACACGACAAGAACACGACAAGAACACGACAAGAACACGACAGGAACACGACAGGAACACGACAGAAACACGACAAGAACACGACAGAAACACGACAGGAACACGACAGGAACACGACAGGAACACGACAAGAACACGACAGAAACACGACAGGAACACGACAAGAACACGACAGGAACACGACAGAAACACGACAGGAACACGACAGGAACACGACAAGAACACGACAGGAACACGACAAGAACACGACAGGAACACGACAAGAACACGACAGGAACACGACAGGAACACGACAGAAACACGACAAAACACGACAGAAACACGACAGAACACGACAGAAACACGACAGGAACACGACAAGAACATGACAGAACACGACAAGAACACGACAGAAACACGACAAAACACGACAGAAACACGACAAGAACACGACAGAAACACGACAGGAACACGACAAGAACATGACAAGAACACGACAAGAACACGACAGAAACACGACAAAAACAGAACACGACAGAACACGACAGAAACACGACAGAAAACACGACAGGAACACGACAAGAACACGACAAGAACACGACAGAACACGACAAGAAACACGACAGAACACGACAGGAACACGACAAGAACACGACAGAACACGACAAGAACACGACAGAACACGACAGGAACACGACAGAACACGACAGAACACGACAGAAACACGACAGAACACGACAGAAACACGACAGAAACACGACAGAACACGACAAGAACACGACAAGAACACGACAGAACACGACAGAACACGACAGAACACGACAGAAACACGACAGGAACACGACAGAACAGACAAGAACACGACAAGAACACGACAGGAACACGACAGAAACACGACAGAACACGACAAAAACACGACAAAAAAGAAAACACGACAAGAACACGACAAAACACGACAGAACACGACAAAAAAAAACACGACAGAAACACGACAGAACACGACAGAACACGACAGGAACACGACAGAAACACGACAGGAACACGACAGAACACGACAGAACACGACAGGAACACGACAGAACACGAAAAAAAACACGAAGAACACGACAGGAACACGACAGAACACGACACGACAGGAACACGACAGAAAAAAACACGACAGGAACACGACAGGAACACGACAAGAACACGACAGGAACACGACAGAACACGACAGGAACACGACAGAACACGACAGGAAACACGACAGGAACACGACAGAACACGACAGGAACACGACAGGAACAGACAGAACACGACAGGAACACGACAGAAACACGACAGGAACACGACAGGAACACGACAGAGAA
Organism: Neogobius melanostomus; assembly: GCA_007210695.1. NCBI lineage: Eukaryota > Metazoa > Chordata > Actinopteri > Gobiiformes > Gobiidae > Neogobius > Neogobius melanostomus. The sequence goes on along the minus strand of VHKM01000922.1, from coordinate 645,886 downwards.
CACGACAGGAACACGACAGAAACACGACAGGAACACGACAGGAACACGACAGAACACGACAGAAACACGACAGAAACACGACAGGAACACGACAGGAACACGACAAGAAACACGACAGAAACACGACAGGAACACGACAGGAACACGACAGGAACACGACAGAAACACGACAGAACACGACAGGAACACGACAGGAACACGACAAGAAACACGACAGAAACACGACAGGAACACGACAGGAACACGACAAGAACACGACAGAAACACGACAGAACACGACAGGAACACGACAGGAACACGACAGAAACACGACCAAGAACACGACAGGAACACGACAAGACACGACAGAACACGACAGAACACGACAGGAACACGACAGAAATACGACAGGACACGACAGAACACGCCAGGAACACGACAAGAACACGACAGAACACGACAGGAACACGACAGGAACACGACAGAACACGACAGAACGCAGAACACGACAAGAACACGACAAGAACACGACAAGAACACGACAGGAACACGACAAGAACACGCCAGGAAACGACAGGAACACGACAGAAATACGACAGAACACGACAGGAACACGACAGGAACACGACAGAACACGACAGGAAACAACAGGAACACGACAGAAATACGACAAGAACACGACAAGAACACGACAGGAACACGACAGAACACGCCAGGAACACGCCAGGAACACGAGAAGAACACGACAAGAACACAACAAGAACACGACAGGAACACGACAGGAACATGACAAGAACGCGGCAACGACGTTCACACAAGCCCAAGCTCAACAATACTGCATATGGAAGTAGTACTCAATTCTAGGGGTGTTGAAAAATATCGATTCGCCGATATATCGCGATATTACGTCGCGCGATTCTCGTATCGATACAAAAAGCGCCCGTATCGATATTTAAACATCTATTTTTGAGGAAATATTCATTGCAGCATCTCTCTTTGGTCCTGCACTTTTACTCCCGCCCGCTAGATGGCAGCGCACCGCGCAGCCCGCTTGAGTAACACTAGAATTTAGTGAGAGTTAGAGAAACACAGGGAGAGTTTAGCATGGAAAAGAATGAGCTATGAGACGCTACGGGGCTCTTTTAAAACTCTACATTTGGCTTTGGCTTTTACAGCAAGACAGAGACCTGGATTATTACGAGAGCCACAGCTGTGTGCATATTGCTGAGTGCGTCGCCGCTGCGTTTGGAGAGGATTTATCTTCGTAGCATGGATTTCTTCGTAGCATTTTATTACGGAATTAAACGAAGCCAAGGGGAAACTAAATACAGCAGGCTCATGTTAAACCTGTCTCGCCACTGCAGTACTACGACACAAATTTAAAAAGAGCCTGCTGTATGTAGTTTCCCCTCTGCTTCAGTTGTGTGTTACTGCTGCGCGTGATGCCCGTGTCATTATGTCCCTGATCTACGAGTGACACCCGTTGTGGAGTAGACACGATTTTAAATGCCCCGTCTGAGTTATTGTATATTTTAATGGATAAAACCCATAATAGTTACTGATCGCCAAGGACTCCCAACTATAGAAATACTAGAAAACGTGCATCCCCAGTAATTGGTTTCATTACTAGGTTTCCAAGAAATCTGTTTTCCGTTCAAAGGTACATATTCACCATAAACACCACAGTCACAAGCACATTAGTGAAAAGCATTTATATCATAAGATGGATAGATCAAATGTATTTGATACAAATCTAATGAAGGTGGACTAGTTTACTGAATAGTTGTTTCCAAAGTAGTAAAAAATAATCGCAATAATCGTCTAATTCTTCAATATCGGGATATATCGTATCGTATCGTGACCCTTGTATCGGGATACGTATCATATCGCCTGAGACTAGGCGATACACACCCCTACTCAATTCGAGTACAAATACTGGAGCAGTAATTATAAAGTGTGTGCGGCACGGTGGCACAGCGGTTAGCGCTCGTACTTCACAGCTAGAAGGTCCTGGGTTTGATCCCCATCCAGGTGGGGCCTTTCTGTGGAGTTTGCATGTTCTCCCTTTGCAGCCATAAGTTTTACCTATACCACTAAAACATGCCCCACTGGGACAAGGACTGCCCTAAAAAGAGATTCAGAAATGTCAGTGGGACACGGGGAGAACATGCAAACTCCACAGAAAGGCCCGAACCCGGGACCTTCTGGCATGACCACCACCACACTCATAACAAACAATGAAAGAGGAAGCCACTAAATTAAAATCTGTGTTATGTCCAAACTCATTCCTAACTTTCCTTACAGATTTGTATTATCCAAATTCTTGACAGAGATGAACCTAGGACAAAACTAATATTGTTCCACTAAGAAAAAAAACATCTGGTATAGGGCTTTTAAAGGAACAGGCCAGCGATTTTTCCATACTGAGATATGTTCTTACCTGAGCTTAGACGAGTTGATACGTACCTGTCTGGACTTTGTGTGTGCCCTCAGTCTGGCAAAACGGCCAAAGATGTTGTTAGCATTTGGCCTCTCCCAGCATATTCCTATAGCTCCGAACGGGGTGAAGTTGGAAACTACCCGCTCTTCCACGGGCACAAAGACTGGACAGGTACGTATCATCTCGTCTAAGCTCAGGTTAGAACATATCTCTGTATGGAAAAAACTGTGGCCTGATCTGTGAAATTTGAAATGTCACCTTGACTTTGGGAAGCATATATTACAAATCCCTGGCGGGGAAAAACGCAGATGTAACGGGATGCGACGGAATGTGGCAAGTCCATGAAAGCAAAAGTTGTTAAAAGTCATAGAATAAACATAGGTCTTTTATTTGGTTCATAAACTCATCGACACAGATGCGTGGAAAATCTGTATCGGAACAACTCTACCCTTTGCTTGATGGCATATTGTGGATAAAATGCTATTGTGTGCTATTTATGCCCCTGAATGATGTTTTTAGCTTCGCAATGAGACACAATTTACTTCAGAAAACCGTTATAAGTCTTACAAAAAACGGTACAATTTTGAATAGCGTAACAGTAACTCGTCACGACAGAACAGCTCTTCGTCTCTGACATTTCCTGGATTTGACCGACCTGTCGTGCAGTGGGCGGAGCCAGTCGACAGGTCCCACAGAGACCCATGAATAACAAGCACCCCCCTCGGTCAGACTCCCATCAGGCTTTGCAGCAGGTCTTTATGTAAACAGAGCCTAACCTTGACTTCAGTTTAAACATACATACTAAGCATTTTGTGTTTTCTATGTCATACTGTACGTCATATTTTACAACCCATTAGAAGTCTGCTGTTTTCAATGTTGTCCGCTTGACATCTGCACTTAAAACTAGAGCTGAGCCTCACCAGATGAGCCTGTCATACCGCCACACTTTCCTTTGCCCCAAAAACTGGACTAGAATCACGTTCCATCCGCCGCATCTGCAGCTGGACTCCTAAATATTCACAGGGGCCCTCACATTGGAGCGTGGGGAGTCTCCCGCAGTCCTCATCACGTCCTGCGTGTTGGAGCTTCTCGCATGGAAGGCAGAAAGCGTGATTCGTATTCATGAAAAGAGAAACATGCAGAGAACGCACGACGGGAACTGGGCTGATTTAAACTGAGAGAGGGGGCAGTGAAAGGGGAGAGAAAACTCAGGATTAACATTCAGAGGTGAGGATCTATGCAACCAGGATTAAAATGTGAGTATGTTCAAACTAAAAAGTAATGATGCGTTGTATAAGGCCGTTGACTGCCTCCAAATGACTGCAAAATCAACTTCAGCACCCGCTCTGTCTCAAAGTTGCTGTTCATTTGGCACTCATTAACTACAGGATGACGCCGAGAAACAAGTCTGTGGCTACACACTAAGAAACATAAATAACATGTTTGAGAGCTCATCCTTTTTCCATTTGCTTGCAAACAAGATGTTACAGATCAATAATTAATTATATCTAATAAACTGTAATGGAAAACCATTACACAGGATCACCGGACTTTTCTACACTAAATATCCTTGGCTATATGTATTGTTTACAAGCAGCGTCACTCACGGGACGCGGAAGTTCCTCAATAACAATCTACGAACAACGCACGAGAGAGAGAAAGAGCGTGTCTACAATCGACGGTAAATGACCAAAAACACATCGACAGTAGGTGGGTTTCGTGATTCATAATCTTGCGCGAATATTAACGCAGAACTGCTAATAACAGGAACACGACAGGAATGACACCGCATCAACGGCAGACAGTTTGTTTGCGTATCTACCACTGTAGGAAATGGAATCAATGCAGCGGTGACCAGACTCTCTCGATGGCACGCCGATGACAGAGATGGTTCACATTTGTCTCCGCTCTTTGGCCGATGCTTCGTGAAACAACTAACTTCCTTGTTTACAAAATCCGCCACATGCCGTTCACGCCATTTCCTGCTTTAGTCTGATTGGCTTGTCAATCACGCCCATCGGGCGTGATAAAGCCAAACAGTTGGACAAATGTTCTTTTCATAAGAGTCTGGCCCTCCTTCTCCAAACAGACCATTGCTGTATTCAGATATGTATTTGTAAATGTATGTATGACAGATATTAGTTGAAGGCCTGAGCGTTTAGCCTCAGCGAACATCCACTCGGCGGATTCTAAACTCTGCATTTCGCCCAAATCCATGAAAACTCCATGAATAAAAACGACCACAGCCTCGCGCGGTGAGTGACAGCCGTCTCTGGTCGATCTAATGAGCCGCTGCAGAGGGTCATTACAGAACTACAGCTCCCAGCATGCCCCGGGGCCAGCCGTGGCGTCGCCATGGAAACAGCTGGGCCCCGTCATCACCTGGAAGCACCTGTCAGCGCCAGAGCAGGAGAAGCCTTCAGAGACGGGCGAAGGACAGAAGGATCTGAGGCGAGGAGAGAAAAAGCACGAGGAGTTCAAGGTCATCGCGGTGGAGCGAGAGGTTCAGGGACCACACGTCAACGCCAACGCATCTGCCGTAATGAATCTGACAATCTAATGTTTCCATGACGAAAAGGAGAACTTCCACAAGCTTCTCTTGGTTTAGTTACACTGCTTTGAGCTACTTCAGTCCGGATCAAATGTTCTTCATTTCAATGTTGTAAATCTCTGTGTTATATTTTTTTTATTGGCTCCTGTCACCATCCTGCACCGTAATTAAAGGATCTGTATCATGCTATTTTAGCCATTCCAAAGTAAAGTATAGGCATATATATGATATATTGTACCTCTATCACTATGGAGTACTCATTTTTGAGAGAAATATAAGTATTTTTGGGGGGTATTTTCCCTACCCGGAAGATAAGACGCTTCGATTCAGTTAACTCCGCCCCTCTCTCTGCTCATTCCACATTTGCAGTATTATAAATATAAATATCGCTGCAAAAGTGAAGTTACTTCACATAATGCAGTTATAAGGAGTTGACATGTGCAAAGCAGTTTCATAAATGGCTAACACACATGCTAACACACACGCTAACATGCGTTTTGATTGACTCACCGCTCAGTTTGGACTCCCATGAGATCGCGTTGGTTATAAAAGTTATAAAAGTTAATCCACTTTGATTCTGGCCAAGGTTCACCAAGCATCCATCAGGTTGGTTGATATAGTAGCTAGCTTAATCCCGGAAAGAAATTCCAACTTCTGGCGAGTGCACTCTTCTTTAGGAAGGTTGAATAATCCTGTTCCTCTCGTAGCCAAACGCGCATCCGTGGCATTATCGGTAAGAAAAAAGAACAGGCGGTGTCCAGAGTAGGTTAGAAAGAGCTCAGTCTTCAAAAACAACACTTATGCTCGGATCCATGGCTCCTCCAGCCGTGGGTGCGCTTGATTAGCGTCGTGGGACAGCACAGACGCTTCGGAGGGTTGCTGTTTGTGTCGCTGTGACGACACAACTGAACAGCTCAGTCGTTTACCAGGAGAGGGTGGAGCAGCTGCTCAGAGAGCAGGATTCAGGAGGATTACTTAGAACTGCGTGAATGAAGCCAAAAACCGCTCTGGGGGTGTTTTTGATAAGGAAATAGCATAACAACATGGCTAAAAGCTCCAAAAAGTCGATTTTGCATGATATAGGACCTTTAATAAAACTGTCCGTCCATCATCAGTAATTTAGGCTTAAAGTTGCATTCCATTCTGCCGGACCGGAATTGTTGCATTCCCACACTGCATCGCACAAACACGTGTAGGGATCGTAAGGATAGAGTTTACCAAGGGCGTCTTATTGAGATTCATTTAAATAAATGTCCCGTGAAAAACTAAGTGGAGGTGATGTCATTTGCACCAAATGTCTGGAATGAGGTCTCTGTGTGTGGATAATCTTGTGACCTTTTATCAGTTTAAATCCTTTGTAAAGGAGTATCCTCCATGTGACTGCTGTTGTTTTTAACTTTTATGTCTTACCGTTGACTGTGTAGAAGGTCTCTCTTGCAAATGAGACATTGAGTCTCAAGAGACCACCTGTATAAACAAATAATACAAATAATAATCATTTCCTGTGGAGGTGTGGAGCTCCACTGATCACGTGACTTTCCATCGACTGCATTCAGACCCTCTTGGCAGAAGCTACGAGCCGTCACTGACCCCACACGGTTTAAAGGTATGTTAAAACCTGTTTAGATCTGCTTTTATGCTAATGTGTCATTTATATGTATTTTATACAGTATGTTGTGTTGTTTTTAGTACACTCTTGTTAAACGCTATATGCAAAAGGTTGATTGATGCAGCTGAAATGTCCTTGTCATGTCACACCAGTTCTTTTCATGTTTCACTTTTTCACAGTTCGCGAGGACCCAATCACCCCATGACCCAAACACAATGAAACATCAAAACACAACCTGGACGTGTGTTTCAAGAGGACCGTGGTTAAAAAGAGAATCACAGTTCAGTCTGAGTCCACTTCCTCCTCCGCCTTCTCTCGTATCATTTATTCCACTTCACAGATATATTTTGAAACTCATAAACCATCTGTGAGCGATCCCGCACTCGCTCCGCTCCAGGAGAGGCTACTTTTAAAAACTCATCTTTACTTTTTTTTATACGATTTTCCTCCAGTAAAAGTCAGGAAGGAGCTGCAGCCGCGGGACGTCCCATCGAGGAGGAGGTTTATGGAGGAAAAGTTCATCCAGTCCGTCCAGACGTCTGCCGGGTTATGTTCCAAATATCACTCGCAATGAAGTCCATTTTCAAGGAGATATTTTGAGCCATAAATGACTCACATGTGGAGGATCTAGAGGATCAGCTTGGGCCAAAATTGTTCATTTTGTGATACAACAACTTCAATTAGTATGAGCTCTCCCACTCTCTCAGAAAAGCCCATTAACTGCAGGAAAATTCAATATGTCAAAAACGCTGCAGGTGAATAGGGAAAATAATTACATTTAGAGATATCATTTTGAAACTTTCGCTGAACATTACTGACATAAATATGAGGAAAATGTGTTGAAATGTTTCTGTCATTTTGTGTTTTCATATAAAAAATAAGGTGTTTTCTGCCTAAAAACGACCAAAACTGATGATATGTTCTCTTTGTAACAATTCCTAATATCGTATTTGCCCTTTAGATTTTAGATAAATGTTTTTGAAAGACGAGATGCTGCAGGTGAACAGGGAAACAAATCAAATGTAGAGATATCAATTTGAAACTTTTGCTGAATATCACTGATGTGATAAACATATTTAAATGTGTGGTTTCATTTTTGTTGAAATATTTATCACAAATATAGTTTTTGAATTAACTTCTTATTAGCTGAAAAAGTCTGTAAAAGCTCGGCTCAAAGCTCAATAAATCAGGCTGGAATTCGACACTAAAAAATCCCTCAGTGAAAACTTTGTAAATGTAGTTGAGTCTGTCTCCCACAAAGGAAATGACCATATTTGGATTACAGCGTCCTCTCGGTCACAGTCTTTCGTGCTACACGTTTGTGAATGAGTAAGTGTCTGGGAGCGGGGATGTCACATAATGGAAATATGAAAAAATATGATTCATTCATTCATAAATGTCCATGTCTTTTCATTAGGGGGCTCATGCACATGGCTTTATTTTAATGCCACACAAACAAAACTGTGCATAGTTAATTTCATACGATTTGCAAACATTACAGCAAACAGAAGTATAAAGAAACAAATAAGATATTTCAGCATTTTGGATGTTATTCAGTGAAATAGTCACTCAGTGTCATTCTTCATATATGAAGATATGTAGATATAATGTCCGTTTGAATCCTTGCCTCTCCAGGCCTTGATCTTTCATTGTAATGACTGTTGTATTTTTTCCCTTTGCTCCTGATGCCCTGCCTGACAGAGCGCTGTATTTATGGCACTCATCATGAATTATTACTGGCCGCTCGGAGCTCTCTCCACTCTCTCCGCTCTCTCCTCGGCCAATCGCGGCGCTCCACCGGCGCACGGCCAATCAGAACGCAGCACCGGCAGCTGTAACCGGGCGAATGTCTGACGCTCGTCTCCCGGGGCCCATTGTTTACAGGAGGCTCCGCGGATCGTGTTTACTTTAATGATGTTTTCCAGAAACAAAATAATGTCTTTTCAATTTCACATTTTTTACAGATTTTTTTCATGTTTAAAATCCTGCTAAAACATTCGTAAGGTCATAAAATGTACTGCAGGACAATACACGTATACAACTGTCAACTGTAATCACTGTCCAAAATGCCAAATATGCTACATTTGGAAAGGGCTTGTAATGGTTTCCTTTGAAGTGACACAAAACACTTTCCACACTACTACTCCCCACTGTGTTCACTACCAGAGTACTTCAGTTCATAACATTTTACTGGAGAAATCTGGACAAAATTCAAGTTTAACATGCAGTCAGTGGCGACTCGGGTGAAGTGCCTTATGTAGCTAATATGCAACATTTGGAAAGAGTTTTCACACACAAAGCTCAGAGCTGTTCCTTTAGCAGTGGATTTAAATGACATGAGGCTCCTTCAGACTGTCATTGGAAGTTTGGATGATTTTAGTCTCTTCATTTTCATTTAGTCATATTTTAGTCGATGAAGAAATCTGGACATTTCGTTTTAGTCTCATAAATAACTTTCAATTTAGTCAGCGAAAATATTACTTGGACTAAAATTATGACAAATATTTGAGTCGACAAAGTTAACGCTGCTTCACTAAACCACCAATATAAAGCAGTCTGATTGAATGTTTTACATCAAATCTATGTTGCCTGAAAAAAACAAGTTGTCAATTTTAGTTTTTAATTGTGATGAATTTTCAACTCGTACCTTCTCCGGCGATGTGTGAAAATTGAACAAGAAGCCTAAGGCCCACCAAAACTTGACGTGAGGGCCGCATTTGGCCGCCGGGCCGCATTTTGGGAACCCTTGTCACATGATATTGTCATTCCTTGTTATGTCGTTAGTTAACCTCAACCAATTTTACTGTAGAAAAATAAAGTTAAATATGCCTTGAATAGTGGCTGTAAAGATAATCAAAGTGAGCTATTATGCTACTTTTGGAAAAGGCTTGTGTGAATTCTTCTGACGTGACATCAAATTCTCACTGGATTGTTATTCCTCATTATGTCCACTATTTTTGTACTTAATCTAAACCATTTTTACTGTAGAAGTCCTGAGTAAAATGATAAAGAAACGGCTAACATTTGTCACTGTGATCATTATGAATGGTGTCATGTAGGGATGTCACGCTATGACAATTTTACCTCACGGTTATTGTGACCAAAATTATCACGGTTTTCGGTATTATCACTGTATTTTTTTAATGTGTGTTAAAGGTTCAGAAAGCATTGATAGTCCTACACAAACTGAAATACTGTAGTTTCAAAAACGTGTAACAGTTTGTTATATTCAAAAATACAGACAAAGCCATATCAAAAATGCAACTTTTCACATCAAAGTAAATGAACTATAACTATGAAATGGTGATCGTTTGGAGGTTATTACACGCCAGAACCATGTTAGAATATTTTTAACTAGATAAACCCTCTATATCAGGAATATTGTTCTCAGTTTGTGTCCTTCCAGTTGCTTTCGCTCTGCAGATTTGGGAAAATGCCATCAGACAGTAATCATTGTTAAATTCATAATAATGCGGCGAGAGTGAATCTATTGCATTGGCGACCAACTTTAATCTGCCCTCCAGGAGCCCTGTAACGTATTGTGCCAAGGTATCCGGACACGGCTTATACACTGGCGGTGGCGCCGGTGCAGCTGCACTATGGGATGACTCGTTACCTTCTCCCGCAACCCAAAGTCCTCCCATCATGCATGTCGAAGTATCGCTGCCTTTAACAGACACTTTTTTCCTGCACGTTCCGCAAACAGGATAACTGTCTTCTATAAACTGTCCTTCGGCTTTCTTAAAATACCCAAAAGTCTGAAGTCTGGGTATATTATACCCAGACTTCAGACTTGGTCCTGTTTGAAGGCTTATAGATGTCCTGAGCGCTGTCGTCTCGGACATGATTCCAGCTCCGAGAAAGTTTTGTTTTGGTTGTAAGCTAGGGAGTGCGCCTTCAGCAGATGAGACGGCGGCCGGTGAGGCTCACTTTGCCTACACCGCGGGCGCGGTAATCCACTGAGATAATATAGTTTTTCAAAAACAAGACGGTAATTATTACCGTCAACATTTTTACCGGGGTTTACCGCTACACTGGTAACCGTGACATCCCTAGTGTCATGTATGCTACTTTTGGATACTTAAAGTGCATATGACACATTCAACTACATTTTTGCTAAAACATAGTTAACACAATTATATTTAAGATTTTGCGACGAACTGTATCCAGCTTTATTTAGTTGATCATTTTAGTGTTGTTTATAGTTTCACTTCCTTATTGGACACAGACAGGAAGTGACATAGATAGAGGCAAACAAATTAAACTGTTGCCGTGCCGACCATGTTACGTCAATGGGATGAGTCACACTGCTCTGGAACTTCACCTCGATCTATGTCACTTCCTGTCAGTCTAAAGTCTGGCACTAAAGTCAAAGCTAAACGTACTAAAGTCAAAGCTAAACGCACTAAAGTCAAAGTTAAATGCACTAAAGTCAAAGCTATGTCACTTCCTGTCAGCAGCTTAAAATTCTAATTCACTGAAATAAAAGTATAATTATTACTTACAACAGATGTATCCATCTAAATACTGTAAGTTAAACGCACTAAAGTCAAAGCTAAACGTACTAAAGTCAAAGCTAAACGCACTAAAGTCAAAGTTAAACGCACTAAAGTCAAAGCTAAACGCACTGAAGTCAAAGCTAAACGCATGAAAGTCAAAGCTAAACGCACTAAAGTCAAAGCTAAACACACTAAAGTCAAAGCTAAACGCACTAAAGTCAAAGCTAAACGCACTAAAGTCAAAGCTAAATGCACTAAAGTCAAAGCTAAACACACTAAAGTCAAAGCTAAATGCACTAAAGTCAAAGCTAAACGCATGAAAGTCAAAGCTAAACGCACTAAAGTCAAAGCTAAACGCACTGAAGTCAAAGCTAAACGCACTAAAGTCAAAGCTAAACGCACTGAAGTCAAAGCTAAACGCATGAAAGTCAAAGCAAACGCACTAAAGTCAAAGCTAAACGCACTAAAGTCAAAGCTAAACGCACTAAAGTCAAAGCTAAACGCACTAAAGTCAAAGCTAAACGCACTAAAGTCAAAGCTAAACGCACTAAAGTCAAAAAGCAAAGCAAGCTAAACGTACTAAAGTCAAAGCTAAACGCACTAAAGTCAAAGTTAAATGCACTAAAGTCAAAGCTATGTCACTTCCTGTCAGCAGCTTAAAAATTCTAATTCACTGAAATAAAAGTATAATTATTACTTACAACAGATGTATCCACTGAAGTCAAAGCTAAACGCACTAAAGTCAAAGCTAAACGCACTGAAGTCAAAGCTAAACGCATGAAAGTCAAAGCTAAACGCACTAAAGTCAAGCTAACACACTAAGTCAAAGCTAAACGCACTAAAGTCAAAGCTAAACGCACTAAAGTCAAAGCTAAATGCACTAAAGTCAAAGCTAAACACACTAAAGTCAAAGCTAAACGCATGAAAGTCAAAGCTAAACGCACTAAAGTCAAAGCTAAACGCACTAAAGTCAAAGCTAAACGCACTAAAGTCAAAGCTAAACGCACTGAAGTCAAAGCTAAACGCATGAAAGTCAAAGCAAACGCACTAAAGTCAAAGCTAAACGCACTAAAGTCAAGTAACGACTAAAGTCAAAGCTAAACGCACTAAAGTCAAAGCTAAACGCACTAAAGTCAAAGTTAAACGCACTAAAGTCAAAGCTAAACGTACTAAAGTCAAAGCTAAACGCACTAAAGTCAAAGTTAAATGCACTAAAGTCAAAGCTATGTCACTTCCTGTCAGCAGCTTAAAAATTCTAATTCACTGAAATAAAAGTATAATTATTACTTACAACAGATGTATCCATCTAAATACTGTAAGTCATATGCACTTTACATTGTCGTTCCTCGTTATGTCCACTACCTGTGTAGTTGATCTCAACCCATTTTATTGTAGAAATTCCGAGAAAAATAAAGTTGAATATGCCTTGAACAGATAATCAAAGTGCTGTATATGCCACATTTGGAAAAGAGCTTGTATGAATTCTTTCTGTCGTGTCGTAAAACTCTCACTGGATTATTCTTCCTCATCATTTCTACTAACTTAAACTCATCAAATTCTACTGTAGATTTTTTTTTATATAACAGTACTTTGTGTGTAAAGCTCTATACTGTTGACTCCTATTTCTCTGCACTTGAATGTGACTTCCACTGTTAGTTTGTCCGGACTAAGGGACAAAGCAACCCCTTCACCATACACTTTCACAAAATCACCTCCTAGCATTCAAATGTGCTATTTTCAGTCCAAAGCGTCCAGTAATTTCAAGACCTTTGGGGGAAACGGCCTTGAAAAGTTCATTTCCCTGACGTCGAATCACAGATCTTTGTTCCAGAACTCCTCTCTGTTTATCCGAGTGGAGAAATATTAGCTTTGATTATTAGGACAAACGTGCAGAGAAAATAAACGCTGAGGCGCGAGTCGATCCAAGCGCTGATTAAATGATGAGAGAGAGGAATGTAAGCAGAGGAGTCGTTTGTCACACCAGAGAAAAGAGAAAAATCAAACTGAACTCTCCAACAAGGCCTAACTAAAGTTAAGACTCGATTTACAGAAATCTACATGAAACCTTTACTGTCGATTAACGACATATTTATGAGGGAAAAACACAGATGGACCCTTCGAAAACAACATGGAGCATCTCAAGGGGGAACTCCATTAATTAACGAATAAACTAAAAGAACCAGAACAGAACAAAGTCAACTCTCAGACAGAGTGGAACGCCAAAGAGAAAAGGCGAGTTTTCTAATGGTGTGACATTTCTGACTGAGCGGTTCTTTTGAACGGCTCTTTAAGGTGAGCGGTTCGAACCGGATCTCAATTGTGAAAAGAGACAGATCTTTTTTCAGTCACTTTTACCCAGAGCTCCCCCGAACAAACACAAGAATCAGCCCATCAATGGAGCAGGCCACACAAGTGTAAGCTAAACACACTAAAGTCAAAGCTAAACGCACTAAAGTCAAAGCAAAACGCACGAAAGTCAAAGTTAAATGCACTAAAGTCAAAGCTAAACGCACTAAAGTCAAAGTAAACGCACTAAAGTCAAAGCTAAACGCACTAAAGCAAAGCTAACGCACTAAAGTCAAAGCTAAATGCACTGAAGTCAAAGCTAAACGCACTAAAGTCAAAGCTAAATGCACTAAAGTCAAAATAAATGCACTAAAGTCAAAGCTAAACGCACTAAAGTCAAAGCTAAACGCACTGAAGTCAAGCTAAACGCACTAAAGTCAAAGCTAAACGCACTGAAGTCAAAGCTAAACGCACTAAAGTCAAAGCTAAATGCACTAAAGTCAAAGCTAAACGCACTAAAGTCAAAGCTAAACACACTAAAGTCAAAGCTAAACGCACTAAAGTCAAAGCTAAATGCACTAAAATCAAAGCTAAACACACTGAAGTCAAAGCTAAACGCATGAAAGTCAAAGCTAAACGCACTAAAGTCAAAGCTAAACGCACTAAAGTCAAAGCTAAACGCACGAAAGTCAAAGTTAAATGCAGTAAAGTCAAAGCTAAACGTACTAAAGTCAAAGCTAAACACACTAAAGTCAAAGCTAAACACACTAAAGTCAAATAAATGCACTAAAGCTAAACGCACTAAAGTCAAAGCTAAATGCACTGAAGTCAAAGCTAAATGCACTAAAGTCAAAGCTAAACGCACTAAAGTCAAAGCTAAACGCACTAAAGTCAAAGCTAAATGCACTAAAGTCAAAGCTAAACGCACTAAAGTCAAAGCTAAATGCACTGAAGTCAAAGCTAAACGCATGAAAGTCAAAGCTAAACGCACTAAAGTCAAAGCTAAATGCACTGAAGTCAAAGCTAAACGCATGAAAGTCAAAGCTAAATGCACTAAAGTCAAAGCTAAACACTGAAGTCAGAGCTAAACGCATGAAAGTCAAAGCTAAACGCACTAAAGTCAAAGCTAAACGCACTGAAGTCAAAGCTAAACGCACTAAAGTCAAAGCTACATGCACTAAAGTCAAAGCTAAATGCACTAAGTCAAAGCTAAACGCACTGAAGTCAAAGCTAAACACACTAAAGTCAAACTTAAATGCACTAAAGTCAAAGCTAAACGCACTACACTAAAGTCAAAGCTAAACGCACTAAAGTCAAAGCTAAACGCACTGAAGTCAAAGCTAAACGCATGAAAGTCAAAGCAAACGCACTAAAGTCAAAGCTAAACGCACTAAGTCAAAGCTAAACGCACTAAAGTCAAAGCTAAACGCACTAAAGTCAAAGCTAAACGCACTGAAGTCAAAGCTAAACGCATGAAAGTCAAAGCTAAACGCACTAAATCAAAGCTAAACACACTAGAGTCAAAGCTAAACGCACTAAAGTCAAAGCTAAACGCACTAAAGTCAAAGCTAAATGCATGAAAGTCAAAGCTAAACACACTAAAGTCAAAGCTAAACGCATGAAAGTCAAAGCTAAACGCACTAAAGTCAAAGCTAAACGCACGAAAGTCAAAGCTAAATGCACTAAAGTCAAAGCTAAACACACTAAAGTCAAAGCTAAATGCATGAAAGTCAAAGCTAAACGCACTAAAGTCAAAGCTAAACGCACTAAGTCAAAGCTAAACGCACTAAAGTCAAAGCTAAACGCACTGAAGTCAAAGCTAAACGCATGAAGTCAAAGCAAACGCACTAAAGTCAAAGCTAAACGCACTAAAGTCAAAGCTAAACGCACTAAAGTCAAAGCTAAACGCACTAAAGTCAAAGCTAAACGCACTAAAGTCAAAGCTAAACGTACTAAAGTCAAAGCTAAACGCACTAAAGTCAAAGTTAAATGCACTAAAGTCAAAACTAAACGTACTAACTAAAGTCAAAGCTAAACGCACTAAAGTCAAAGCTAAATGCACTAAAGTCAAAGCTAAACACACTGAAGTCAAAGCTAAACGCACTAAAGTCAAAGTTAAATGCACTAAAGTCAAAGCTAAACGCACTAAAGTCAAAGCTAAATGCACTAAAGTCAAAGTTAAACGCACTAAAGTCAAAGCTAAATGCACTAAAGTCAAAGTTAAATGCACTAAAGTCAAAGCTAAATGCACTAAAGTCAAAGCTAAACGCACTAAAGTCAAAGCTAAATGCACTAAAGTCAAAGTTAAATGCACTAAAGTCAAAGCTAAACGTACTAAAGTCAAAGCTAAACGCACTAAAGTCAAAGCTAAACGCACTGAAGTCAAAGCTAAACGCACTAAAGTCAAAGCTAAACGCACTGAAGTCAAAGCTAAACGCATGAAAGTCAAAGCTAAACGCACTAAAGTCAAAGCTAAACGCACGAAAGTCAAAGTTAAATGCAGTAAAGTCAAAGCTAAACGTACTAAAGTCAAAGCTAAACACACTAAAGTCAAAATTAAATGCACTAAAGTCAAAGCTAAACGCACTAAAGTCAAAGCTAAACGCACTAAAGTCAAAGCTAAACGCACTAAAGTCAAAGCTAAATGCACTAAAGTCAAAGCTAAATGCACTAAAGTCAAAGCTAAACGCACTAAAGTCAAAGTTAAACGCACTAAAGTCAAAGCTAAACGCACTAAAGTCAAAGCTAAATGAACTAAAGTCAAAGTTAAATGCACTAAAGTCAAAGCTAAACGTACTAAAGTCAAAGCTAAACGCACTAAAGTCAAAGCTAAACGCACTAAAGTCAAAGCTAAACGCACTGAGTCAAAGCTAAACGCACTAAAGTCAAAGCTAAACGCAGTGAAGTCAAAGCTAAACGCATGAAAGTCAAAGCTAAACGCACTAAAGTCAAAGCTAAACGCACGAAAGTCAAAGTTAAATGCAGTAAAGTCAAAGCTAAACGTACTAAAGTCAAAGCTAAACACACTAAAGTCAAAATTAAATGCACTAAAGTCAAAGCTAAATGCACTAAAGTCAAAGCTAAATGCACTAAAGTCAAAGTTAAATGCACTAAAGTCAAAGCTAAATGCACTAAAGTCAAAGCTAAACGCACTAAAGTCAAAGCTAAATGCACTAAAGTCAAAGTTAAATGCACTAAAGTCAAAGCTAAACGTACTAAAGTCAAAGCTAAACGCACTAAAGTCAAAGCTAAACGCACTGAAGTCAAAGCTAAACGCACTAAAGTCAAAGCTAAACGCACTGAAGTCAAAGCTAAACGCATGAAAGTCAAAGCTAAACGCACTAAAGTCAAAGCTAAACGCACGAAAGTCAAAGTTAAATGCAGTAAAGTCAAAGCTAAACGTACTAAAGTCAAAGCTAAACACACTAAAGTCAAAATTAAATGCACTAAAGTCAAAGCTAAACGCACTAAAGTCAAAGCTAAACGCACTAAAGTCAAAGCTAAACGCACTAAAGTCAAAGCTAAATGCACTAAAGTCAAAGCTAAATGCACTAAAGTCAAAGCTAAACGCACTAAAGTCAAGTTAAACGCACTAAAGTCAAAGCTAAACGCACTAAAGTCAAAGCTAAATGAACTAAAGTCAAAGTTAAATGCACTAAAGTCAAAGCTAAACGTACTAAAGTCAAAGCTAAACGCACTAAAGTCAAAGCTAAACGCACTGAAGTCAAAGCTAAACGCACTAAAGTCAAAGCTAAACGCAGTGAAGTCAAAGCTAAACGCATGAAAGTCAAAGCTAAACGCACTAAAGTCAAAGCTAAACGCACGAAAGTCAAAGTTAAATGCAGTAAAGTCAAAGCTAAACGTACTAAAGTCAAAGCTAAACACACTAAAGTCAAAATTAAATGCACTAAAGTCAAAGCTAAATGCACTAAAGTCAAAGCTAAACGCACTAAAGTCAAAGCTAAACGCACTAAAGTCAAAGCTAAACGCACTAAAGTCAAAGCTAAACGCACTAAAGTCAAAGCTAAACGCACTAAAGTCAAAGTTAAATGCACTAAAGTCAAAGCTAAACGTACTAAAGTCAAAGCTAAACGCACTAAAGTCAAAGTTAAATGCACTAAAGTCAAAGCTAAACGTACTAAAGTCAAAGCTAAACGCATTAAAGTCAAAGCTAAATGCACTAAAGTCAAAGCTAACGCACTGAAGTCAAAGCTAAACGCACTAAAGTCAAAGTTAAATGCACTAAAGTCAAAGCTAAACGCACTAAAGTCAAAGCTAAATGCACTAAAGTCAAAGTTAAACGCATGAAAGTCAAAGCAAACGCACTAAAGTCAAAGCTAAACGCACTAAAGTCAAAGCTAAACGCACTAAAGTCAAAGCTAAACGCACTAAAGTCAAAGTTAAATGCACTAAAGTCAAAGCTAAACGTACTAAAGTCAAAGCTAAACGCACTAAAGTCAAAGTTAAATGCACTAAAGTCAAAGCTAAACGTACTAAAGTCAAAGCTAAACGCATTAAAGTCAAAGCTAAATGCACTAAAGTCAAAGCTAAACGCACTGAAGTCAAAGCTAAACGCACTAAAGTCAAAGTTAAATGCACTGAAGTCAAAGCTAAACGCACTAAAGTCAAAGCTAAATGCACTAAAGTCAAAGCTAAACGCACTAAAGTCAAAGCTAAATGCACTAAAGTCAAAGTTAAATGCACTAAAGTCAAAGCTAAATGCACTAAAGTCAAAGCTAAACGCACTAAAGTCAAAGCTAAATGCACTAAAGTCAAAGTTAAAGCACTAAAGTCAAAGCTAAACGTACTAAAGTCAAAGCTAAACGCACTAAAGTCAAAGCTAAACGCACTGAAGTCAAAGCTAAACACACTAAAGTCAAAGCTAAACGCACTAAAGTCAAAGCTAAATGCACTAAAGTCAAAGCTAAACGCATGAAAGTCAAAGCTAAACGCACTAAAATGATTTGTCAGACAGTTGCAGCCTCTTTTTATTAATTGTGGCACAACATTTATTTATAAACACGTTTTTAAAGTGTAAATATCAGTCCCATTGTCATTTTAGATGATTTAAATAAAAAAGAGTGCCTTTTGCGTCTTAAATATTGTGAGTTATCTGGCTCTTTATTTTAAAAAGAGCCAGTCTTTTGAACGGCTCTTTGAAATGAACGGATCCTAAAGACTCAGCTCCAAGAGCAGTAAATCCATCACTAGAGTTGTCCGTAAAGATTTAAAAACAGGAAGTCAATTGGCCGGTCTGATAAACCGAAGCTTTTTCCACGTATGTTGAAGCAGCCACTGAAAAGGCTCGATCTCTTCAGCTTCATTTTTTGTTTTCAGAACAACAAGCTGAGCCTGATCTGCAGACCTCAGTGAGTGAGAGGGAGCGCAGGGCATAAGCAGATCCCATCAGTACTGAGGGACCAGACCATGAAGACATTACACACAGGTAAAATCATTTTTAAATCAATTCGAAGGTGCACCGGGAGCCAATGAAGGGATTAGAGAATGGGAGATCTATGGTTAAACTAGCAAGATCCAGTTCAAAGGCGAGCGGCGGCATTTTGAACCAACTCGTGAAAGTGAAGTTTTGCTTTAATCACAACCTGTGAGACTCGTCATTGCATTGTAATGTCTTAACAAAAGAACAATAAATCTGACTTTAGTGGATAATTGGCTGCACCTTAGAGTTTTGGGTACTTTGAGTAGAAATGAAAGACTAAAGGGGAACCACTGACCTACAGCCAAATCTCTCCATTTCATTTGTTTTCCCTGTTCACCTGCAGTGTCTCATTTTAAACTTTCAATATCCTTCCTCTAAAATCGAAAATACAAATCCGCCCAAAATCGTTCCTAAAACCCCCCGAATCGGCGTGGCACTGGTTTGATTTCCTGCTGCGTCGGACGGCCGCTCGCTTTGGCTGATTTGTCCAAACACTCGGCGGTAACAGGGCCCTCTGACCCGGCGTTGCTTTGTGCGTCTGAAAGGCTGACGTGAGGAGCTGTCAGCGCTGCCGCCGTGCCTTTGAGCCAGGCGTCACCGAGCCGTCAATCAGCCCCGCCCCCTCCGCTCTTTGCTCTTTTCTTCAGAGCATTTCCATAAGCCGCGGGGTCGCGCTCAGACTCCACTTTACATAATCCGGTTAGCGCCAAGGGGGCGGGGCTACAGCGGTGGTGAATGAATGAAAGGGCCGCGTCGACCGACGGGACCAGAAGAAAAGGGGGATTTCACCGAGACGCGACAAACCAAAGTGTGAAAAGGCTAAGAATATTGGGGCTAGCTAAGTTTTTACATCTTTGGAGAATAACGTTTGTTCTAATATCAACTTAAAAGTAGTGTCTGTCAGTCTTTTAGAAAAACCAGAGCAGAGGCCAAAGTACACTTGAGTAAAAGCACAGATCCTCCTGGTGAAATACTCTGGTACAGCCTTCTCAGCATGACCCAATATGACGGTGATTTCCTGTCACGCAAATATTTCAACAGTTCTGGCTCATTTACACTGATGTTTGACTGACCTACCACGTATTTCAGCACATATTTATCGTGCTGAAACGGGGAAGACTCCTGAACAAACTCAGGGTGAAACTATAGACTCTCCTCATGAACATACTTTAATGCAACTAGAACTGAGGGATCTGAAACTAAATGGTCTCAACTTATGTAGTGTCTTTCTACCTTCATTAGGCCCACACACAGCACCCATTCACTCTCTCATTCATACACCAATGTTCGCATTAGAAGTGAGGTGTCAGTGTGCATCTTCAGGAGGTGGGATTCGAACCCCCAACCTTCCGATCATGAGATGGCCCATAAAATAATGAACACACTTTCCCCATGCAGAACCAGGCCTGGGCCAGTGCTGAGAAAACAATAGTGCTTGCAGATACAGTATACAGTATCTTTCATGGCAAGAAAGAATTGGAAAGGCTGCAGTGTGTTAGCCTGGAAAAATCCAGACTCACCGCTGTACCAGCGAGTGAGTCAGGTCACCGCTGTACCAGCGAATGAGTCAGGTCACCGCTGTACCAGCGAGTGAGTCTGGTCACCGCTGTACCAGCGAGTGAGTCTGGTCACCGCTGTACCAGCGAGTGAGTCTGGTCACCGCTGTACCAGCGAGTGAGTCTGGTCACCGCTGTACCAGCGAATGAGTCAGGTCACCGCTGTACCAGCGAATGAGTCAGGTCACCGCTGTACCAGCGAGTGAGTCTGGTCACCGCTGTACCAGCGAGTGAGTCAGGTCACCGCTGTACCAGCGAGTGAGTCAGGTCACCGCTGTACCAGCGAGTGAGTCTGGTCACCGCTGTACCAGCGAATGAGTCAGGTCACCGCTGTACCAGCGAGTGAGTCAGGTCACCGCTGTACCAGCGAGTGAGTCAGGTCACCGCTGTACCAGCGAGTGAGTCATTCCATTTCCCATAGCGGCACATACTCAAGATCATAGATGAGGGGATTCTCGCGTCCCGTGAGTGACGCTGCTCGTGAACAACACATGACGCAAATAAATGAATTTGATTTTGCGGATATGGCGGGGGGTCCAGACTGATTCCCCGATGTATAAAAAAATACTGAGGGGAATCATTCTGGTCTCACCAAGCTAGCAGTGTGTAGCACTCATGCTTCAGAGCTAAAAGGTTCAGTCCTGTGTTGGACGGGACATTTCTGTGGAGTTTGCATGTTCTCCTCGTGCCTTTCTCCAGGTACTTAGGTTTCCCCGAACACTAAAACATGTACAATAGGCCAGGATGAATCGTGTGTGGGAATGGATGGTGGTGGTCAGAGAGTCCGTTGGCGCAGATGTGTTCAGCTCCAAAGGGCTGCTGTGGCTACATACGTAGCTTGCCACCACAATGTGTGCAATGTTTCATTTGTTTGTTTATTTGGTCGGGACAGTGCATGTTAAGGAACATACATGGATACATGTATGTCCGGCGTGGCGTGTAGATTGTAGCCTTGGCTCATTTCCATCCATTGTCCCACACTCGCTCTCTCAAACACACTCTCATTCATCCTGGCCTATTGTACATGTTTTGTCCCATATAATAATGCTTTGAGATCATTTCTGTGAAAGTAAAAGTCAATGTAAAGTCCTTTTTCCTTCTTGTGGTGAATACATCCCCACAGTGCCACCTGCTGTCCTGGAGTGTGTTTAACAATTCGACAAAATACAAGTCGAGCCTTGAAATGTCGTGGAATCAAACATTTATCTTTCAAATGTGGAGGAGTAAAAGACATTCGTTTAACTGCTCCTGAACCAATGTGTTTATCAAGTCGAACAGGTTTTCTCTCTTAAACAAACAGACGGCTACAATGAAAACACAGAGTGTCAGAGAGACAGCAGAGCTCCAGTCTCAGAGCTGGGAAAGAGTCTGATGTTTATTTTGGGCTAAAAGCTTCACACTCAGAGTTCCCTCTCAGTCTGGGGACTTCCACCCGAACCACCTCCCCCTCTGCCCCCCTCTCTCTCTCCCCTCTCCCCCTCTCTCTCTCTCTCTCCGCCTCCCTCTCTCGTCTTCAATAAAAACTAGGTCAGATTTAAATTCCTTGGACTCCTGGGGTTTTGAGGCTGACGTTTGCAAAATACAGAAGACTCTGAATGCAACAGCAGCCACGAGCGGCAGAGCGGGCCACAGAAACACCAGCTGATCAACCAGGGAAACACTATTATAGCCATTTTAGAATTATTTGACCATTGTCAGCAAATTAATTTTACAGCGTCATTCTTCGTTTGCATTGAGCCACGCGCCTCGACCAGACAACGAGAGTGAAGTGTCTGCACTGGTTTAGAATATCCACGTTTGCCTTTTGTTGTGATTGTAGGTTTAAATATTGTCGACCGGACTGGATTGATCGCTTCTATCTTCAGAAGCTTCTTGCACTTCCTCAAGACTCAAACAGCCTTTACATTTTCACAATTGTAACATCTTAAGTACAGCATTGTGTATGTTGGTACTTGATTTCATCACTTGAGCAAAAGTACAGATACTACAGGTCACAATATTACTCCAATAAAAGTAAACCCGACAGTCTCAGCAGCGTCTCCTCAGACTGATAGCGCGCATACAAAGGGCCTATCTCACCGGCCTGGAGACTAGCTGGAGACTAGAGTTGCCGCTGGTCACAGAGATGTCTCCACAACATCCCCTGGCAATAAGGAGAGTCTCCAGGTAGTATCGGTGAAAACAACCAGGTCCCATGTGGTCTCCGGGAGAACTCCGAGAGGTCTACGCTGTCTCAAGCAGCTGTGGCAATGTTGCAAACATTATCTGTCTCAGATACATTGCAGGGACGTCTCACAGGTTGAGGAGAACAAATAGTGTTTGCGACACAACTGCTTAAAGGGACTCTACATAAGTTTAACCACAAATAAATGTATACAAATTTAAAATTTCTTTCTCATACATGCTCCAGCAATGCCCTGGTGAGTAGAATGAGCCCTGGCCTTTTCACCGCGATTGCCTCTATATGCCTGTAAAGTCACTTAAATAGTTTATGCTCGGGTCGAACAAGAGAACAGCGTAATAACGTCATGCGCGTTCACACTCAGCTGTAGCGTTAGCTGTAGCGTTAGCTGTAGCGTTAGCTGTAGCGTTAGCTGTAGCGTTAGCTGTATCTCCTCTATACTGACGCTGCAGAGTGAGTGGTAACTTCGGAGGGATGGATTTAGCGGAGAATAAGAGGAGACCGGCTTCAAGCACCATCGAAACTCCAGCCCAGACCCCAAATAACGAAAAGAAACGAAGAGTTTATTCGAGTGTGACAGAAAAGGCGAAAGTCGAGTCTGATCGGCGTAGGCAAAGAACCAGAGTAAACATCGGAAAATGTTGAGAGAATCTCTCAAAAGACCCGCAGCTTATTTTTGCTTGAAAGGTAAGAAATTATGACTAAATACGTGGAGGAAAAGTGTTGTTGATGCTTCAAAACAACGGTGTCCGACTGTCTGTGCATGTTGTACAAACTTCACTGAAACAAGCCATAAAATAATCATATTTGGAAGTTACCAAAATAGTTGATCTAATAGTTTTATACCCACAGAGAAGTTGTGTAGTATTAGTAGCAGACTAGTAGTGTCAGTAATAACAGTAATTGTGCTGTACCTACAAAACATTTGAGTAGTAACAGTGGTAATGGTGCTGTATTTACAATGGCAAAAATAATGTTACTAATGTTAGCTTTTCTTGGCCGCAAAATAAGCATGACTGTTCATGGATTTATAAGTAGTGAAACGACTACAAAAAGTGAACATGTGCCGTTTACAATATAGTTTACGAGTTAGCTACGCTGACTTTGGGCCAGGGAATTGAAGAGACGATTTTGGCTTTTCCTAGTAGCATTTCTACCAGTGGAAATATTGTATTATTTCAATTAGGCCTATGTTTATGCATACAAAGTATACGAGTTTCGTTTTTTTCTCCTTCAAACGTCATTCATTCGTTTATCTGTATTATTTGGCTTCTTTCCTCGATTCACTTTGCTGCATTTGCTCAAGTATCACATCTAGGAAAATATTCACTCAAATTGATTTGGTCTAAATATCTTACAAAACAGTAACGTTTCTTACCTCAGTTAAACTCCACAGAGCCCCTTTAAGACCATGTAGACCTCTCGGACACCATGCGGAGACCATGCGGAGACTGCATAGAGTCTCCGTGCAGTCTCCACTGAAATCTAACCTGTTCATTTTGAGCAATACTACCTGGAGACTCGCCTTATCTCCAGAGACATCTCTGTGACCAGTGGCAACTCGAGTCTCCAACTAGTGTCGATGAGATAGGCCGTTTAGTCAAATCCGTTTCATGAATAACTCTGCGGCTTCAAAAACATGTAAATGTGTACGGCAACACGACGGTGACAAAGCTTCCTCTTTGTCAGTGACATCTGCACAGCGCCACCTACTGTTCGGGAGTGTGCTTTACTAGGCTTTTTTACATGAACCAAACACATGGGCTATTCCCTATAGTGACTATATAGTGGTCACGCCATGTTGTAGTGGTGCCCGAATGTCCAGAAAGAAAAAAGTAGCACACGCAACATTTCCCACAATGCATTCTGAAAAGTAGTGAGCAGCGACGGTCACTAGACTGGTCAATATAGACCACAATGCATTGCGAGAGTCGAAGGAGAACGGCTGACAGGTCTTTGAACTAAACATGACTGAATGAAATCAGTTGTTTCAATTGCATGTGGCGTTTTTCTCATGTTGTTAAATTAGCTGTTAAATGACCGTTAGCTTTCTCTCTCAGACAAAAAGGCAATAATCCAGGCCGTTTTCTTCATTCATGAGTTTGGTCGGTTTGGTTTTTATCGCAGAAATACATTATTCCCAGAGTTTAGCAAACTTATAGTAGACATAGTCACTCATTCTACTGGCGTTCGGACACCGGGCTGACCTACATTCTGTACGCCTTTAAACTAATGAGTGATTTTATTTATTTATTTGTGAACTAAATTTCAAATAAAACGTCTGTAAAAGTGCCCAAACTGTCGATCTGTTTCATAAAATAAACGTTTGTAACAATAAATTAATTCAGATTGTTAAAAATTAAAAACATTCTGCACGCTGCATGCAGTGAGGAGAAAGTAGAGGCTTCTGTCCGAAACGCAAACAGAATCAGTGCACTAATAGTCTTCTATAGTGCGGGCCTATGTAGTGAATGAGGGGTTAGGGACAAATGGACTTTTTACTTTGGCGCCTTGTAGTGGAGTAGAAAGTATTCTATTTATCTTTCAAATGTAATGGAGTAAAAATAGAACGTTCTCAATAAAAATGCTACTTGAGTAAATTATTTGCCTGCTGAAACACGACAGAGGCAAAAATATGGTGGAGAATTGTTTCACGTTGGTCATTAAATCCAGCTTTGATGCAAAACCAAAAGGAAATTGCAGAAATGAGGCCAAACATTAAAAAGTCTGAATAAACCCACAGGAAATGAAACATCAGACGAACCTGATCCAAAAGTGCAGATAATTCAGCCTTTGGGATTTTAGATACATTTTAACTCATCAGGAAAAACAATGAAATCCAACAAGACAAAAGACTTCAACCTGGATTTGATTATTTTGCAATCCGTTTAAAACTCCAGACTGACGGAGTAATGTGTTTTTGAAAGTACTTTTACGCTTATACAAAGCTGGAAGCTGGAACTTTGGAAAACTGCATGTTCCCACATCTGCGCGTGACTTATTTATCACCGTGTCGTGCACAAGCGTGTCCAAAACAAACTCCAGCAGAGACGACGCGGCGTCTCCGAGCGAATAAAAGAGCTGAAGCTGTCAGACTCTTCACCACAACTTCCACAACTCCCACCAAAGTATACCAGAAAGTACGTGTGGATGTGCTGAAGGTCTCGCCAAACTAACTGTGGACACAGACTCGGCAGGAGGGAGTTTTATTTATCCCTTGTACAGTCAGGTGCGGGAAAGCTGGTATTCCCCCTCGTCCCGGTTCACAGTCTCGGGATTCAAACGTCCGTGGTTCAGAGTAGAAATTAGACTGCAGATGGCGCTGCTGTCAAGAGTCAAATTAGTGGCATTGCTGTTGCTGTAACTAGAACTTTTTTAGCCACGTCATGATGTGTCTGTGGAACATTTGTGTTTTTATTTGTACTGTTTATAATTGATATGAAGGTCAAGTTTTTTTATAGAGCACATTTAAAACAACACTGCTGCCTAAAAAAATATATGTATATAAAATGCAATGTACATTTAAAGTATACAAAAATAAAGATGCAAAAACAAAATACAACACAAATACCAACAACAATGTCCAGCTCAGTTTTGGTTAAAATCCCAAACAAGTGGGTCTTCAACAAAGTTTTAAAAATTGTCTAAAGACTGGATATTTAAGGGAAGGCTATTCCCTTAAACCGGCAAAAGCCCGATCTCCTCTGGTCGACAGTCGTGACCTCGGTATGTCTGACAGAAATGTGTTAGCTGACCTCAATGATTGGAGTATGAACGGACAGGAGCTCAGAAAGGTACAGAGGAGCTGTCCCATTCAAACACCACCAACAACATTTTAAAATTAATTCTGTGTTTTACAGGGAGCCAATGTAAAGAGGTCAACACAGGGGTTATGCGTTTGCTTTGGTCCAGGCCACAATACAAAGGGTTACAATAATCCAAGCGGCGCGTTATAAAGGCATGGATCACACGCTCCAGATCTGTGTGTGCTAAATACGGCTTGATTTTACTCAAAAGGCGCAGTTGGTAAAAACTTGACTTTACGACTGAACCTATTTGCTTGCCCAACTTAGAAGATCCATCTAGGACCACACCAAGGTTCCTGGCTGACAGGTAACAGGAGCCTTTTAGTGGGCCAAGAACAGAACGATCAACGAAAAACAAACACATTTCCAAAAAGGACATTTTCCGTTTTAGATTCACTCAGTTTTAAAACATTTTGGGCCATCCTGTCCTTTACATCCTGAACCTGGTTTCAATGGCAGATAGACTTGCAGGTCGTCTGCATAACAATGGAAAGACATCTTTTGTTTTTTGAAAATCGATCCAAGGGCCAGTAGGTACAATGAAAACGATAAAGGACCTAAGACTGAGCCCTGTGGCACTCCGATATATATTATATTCCTCCAATACCAACATGGCTTTCAAGACGGGACAGCAGTATTTGATGGTCCACTGTATCAAACGCTGAAGTTAAATCTAAAAGCACTAAAATAGTGGGGTGACCTAAATCAACACTTAAAAGAAGGTCATTAAAAACTCTTAAGAGTTTCAGTGCATGACACTGTTTATGACGCAGCCCGAGATCATGAGCAATTAATCATTATCATTATGTATGGCCCAATCACATTAAAGGAGTCTTAAGTGGACAGTCAGAGGGTTTTAACTGGCCCACAACAGTAGACAGCTCATCAAGTGACACAAGTTCAAAATGTTGAACCACAGAACAAACAGAATTCATAGAAGGGACTACAGCAGCACAAGGTAATGTAGAGTCCCGAATAGCAGATATTTTATCCACAAAAAATATTGATTTAAAACAGTAGAGAACCTGGGGTTTATGACCATTTGTACATATCAGGTTTGACATGTACTCAGTCTTTGCACATCTCACTGCTCTTTGATAATTGGACAAACAGTCTCTTAAGATGCCCAGGGAAACATGAAGTCTGTCCTTCTTCCAACGCCTTTCTGCACATCGGCACTCGCGCCTGAGCGCGCGCATGGTGCCATTTAGCCAGGGCTGGGGCGTACTCTCTGGCTTACGTACATGTATTATAGTGAGCAACTGAATCAAGAATTTCAGTGCACGTAGAGGTGAACATAGTTCATAGCTCATCAGTGTCAGAGTCGCATGACACTGAAGGTGCAGAAGAAACAAAGGCATTAGAGAATTCCTCTGCTGTAGACGAAGTGAGTACGCGTCGCCTGCGCGTCATGACGCACGACTGAGCCAAAGGTCAGGGAAGATTATGAAGATATGTTTGAAACAGGTCTCTCTTGCAAATGACATTTTGAGTCTCAAGGGACAAATCTGTACAAATAAAGGATAAGTAAAATATAAAAAAAGTGAACTTACATAATCAAATAATTAAAAGTGCCTATATCGCTTTCATAAACTGTAACCAACACTCTATACACACGACTAATGTTATTGTTTACTGTCAGTGATCCCGCACATGCGCACTACACTGGAGGGCAAAAGGCTCACCTCCACAATCAACACAGCCCACTCAAACCTCGTTAATATCTCAAACATAATTTTAAGACATCCACCGGCAATACAGTCACTTACAGACCACCTAACAAACTGAAAGAGTCAACTATTTGGAGCATCTTTGTGCCGAGAATCACAAACTACTGCACTAATCATAAAACAACCTCTGTGCACCTAACATTAAACTATAGTCTAGTTATTCTCAATACTTAAGTTTACTTTTTCACCTAAACCAGTGGAACAATTACATTTAAGCTATTAATGTATTATCATAATCAGCACTTAAATATTATTAAAATCACCAAGGTTCACCAAAAGAAGATAAAGCATCCCCATAATTTGTAAAGTGCTTGTTTCTAAAGCCTGATGTGACGGGACTGTCCTCACTTGTACAGCATGAACATTTACTGCCAGGCTTTAGCAGACACATGTACTGTAGGCACTTGATGGGAGTAACTTGTTTGTGTCTGTGCATGTGGAGTAGGTTTTTATTTTCTTACCTCCTAATAACGTGAAGTGAGTAAATTCACTCATGGGACGGACGCTGATTCAGTCTCCTCCTAATCACTGTGAGCTGTTCAATGTTCAATCTTAAATCATTGATATTTCACACTCCTCTCCTTCCTTTGTTTGTGTAGCCTACAGGGCCATGTGTGTTCACTACATTGATTTGATTATATTTAGCACAATCTTTTGTCCGAAGTTTTCAGCTAATTTATTATGGTCTACGAAGGCCTGCGCTTTCCTTTTGTCCTCCAGGCGGCGCTGCGGGTCAGAACCACAGGCACGTGACGTCACTCATCAAAGTGCGTATATGTGGAAGACGGGAGACAGAAAGATAATACACTTGGAGGGGTAAAACCTTGACCTGATTTATGGCTTCAGCACAAACATTGTCCTATATCAGGACGCTGTGTAATTATATGATCAATGGCAATGATAATATGTTGCCGTACAGGTTGATCTTCATGTTTTTGAACTTATTTAAAGTTATTTAAACCTACTTTTACTTTTTACTTTGAATAAGTTATTTATTTTCTTCAGTGATACTTCCGTGCTTTCACTTAAGTCAATGATTTGAGTAAATGACAAAATGAAGTCGACCGTCCACCAGCAGACCCACTCTTGGTTTTAGACGGGGCTTTTCTGTGATGAGTTAGACGGAGGAGAATGTGGAAAGTCCGAGTCCTGGGTCTGTGTCTGGAGTCGCTTTGGTGCTGGTTTATATTAAAGAGTGAAACACCTCATCAGAGACACAGAGTTACTATAGACTGAGGTGATGTCAGGTCAGAACACCCACCAGGAAAACACTATGCACTACAGTTACTACTACAGCCCGACCGACGAGCTTCTAATGAACTCAAGAGAGCGATCAGGATGTGCGGGAGGGTCGGTGAGATAAAATGCAAAACACTATGTTTGGCGTAAAAGTAACACTGCACATGTGTAAAAGTAACACTGCACATGTGTAAAAGTAACACTGCACATGTGTAAAAGTAACACTGCACATGTGTAAAAGTAACACTGCACAACACTGCACATGTGTAAAAGTAACACTGCACATGTGTAAAAGTAACACTGCACATGTGTAAAAGTAACACTGCACATGTGTAAAAGTAACACTGCACATGTGTAAAAGTAACACTGCACATCACTGTGTTTGATTCAGGTGAAGCAGCTTTGATGTTTATCGTATTGACTTATATTGATGTGGTTTATTCATGAGAAATACACAAAAACCTGTTTCCTCGGACTCTCAGTGCAGTGCATTATGGTCTATAATCACCCGTCTATGACCATCGCTGCTCACGCCTTTTTTGTTTTAAGGCTTATTCAGCTCTGTCTAATCCATTATAACTTCCAAAATCTTTCAGTCCCAAAGTTCTAGAGAATATACTGTATATAAAAACCCCTTCAACTTCACACACGCACTCACACGTCAGACGGGCACAGTAATATAATCATAAACATACAAACTAACAGGAGCGAGGAAGAAACATCCCGATGAAGGCTCTTGAGTCATCGTCTGTACACTGTAGCTGCTGAAAAGTAAACCCATGTTGTGTTTTTATATGAGAGACATTCTGCAATAGTCTGAGGCAAAACCTGCGCTGGAACGAAGGCTGTGATAATGATTTGTTTTTACTTAAAATGTGTATGTTTTGTGAGTAAAAATGCCATTGCGGCTTTGAGACTTTCTTTTGATTTAAAACTGACCTCAGTGGCTTTTTTGATGTGTAAGGCTGCAGACCCCTGGCCTAGATAGATCAATAATGGTCCCCAGACCTGTTCTCACTCGTCCACAAAGTCATTCCCATAACACTATTTTTCTAAATGTATTACCGACATGAGCTCCTTGAGCCATATTTGGTGCTGAAGATGATTCCCGTTTTTGGAGTATTCTTTTTTTTTTTGCAACGATGCTACGGCATGAGCATGGAATTCTGAAAGTGCAAAGTCTGAAGCAGTTTGTGATGCACCAAACAAGGCAAAGTCTCTGTCTAAATGTCCTTGAGTAACGGTCCAGCTATCTCACGGTTTGGTGCATCAAGAACAATAGAAAAAAAAAATCATATGTTTTGAAATAAAATGTTCATCATTATTTATTAAGTATTTATAATCTCTGAATAAAATTGGCAATGCTTGTATTTTTTTAAAGCTGCTTTACAATAAAATGTGCCCCTGGGCTCACAATGCAAAACAAAATAGAAAACAAAACAGCAGAGTGTAGGCCATGTGCTTGTTCAGTGAAAGTTTCAGTTTCGCTTTCACAGCAGCTAAAACACACACAGAGCATGCGTTTGATTTGAGGCTCGTATTTGGGCTGGTCAACATTCTGCTTGGACTCTTTTGGAAACAAAGCTTTTGAGGCGGATTATGACCCGGATCCTACACATTTGTCTGGTGCACTGGATCTATCACTCACCGCAGCCTGGTCCTCTGCAGGGGAAACCTTCACAAAGACACACAGATTCATGTGTGGATGTAGCTTTGCAGATGTGGAGTGTCTACAGCCTGCAGTTTAGTGGTTAGTGATGATGACACACATGCGCTCTGTTTGGATGCACACACACACACACACACACACACACACACACACACACACGACACACGCCACGGAGCTTAAATATTAAGAGATATAGACTAAAACTTGAACCGTCACTTTAGTACGATGCATATGGTCAGATTTTTGCACCGGGGCACAGTGCATTGATTCAAACAAATGACAAAAAGTGCTTTCACTGCTTCATCGGACACAGCAACTAATAAAATGTATTCAGCATGACTTTAGAACAGTGGGACAAATGAATCACCTTAAACTGAATCAATCTGTGTGATGTGAACACACTTACTGATGGTGGACTACTCTTCAGAATGCATAGTGGGACATTTGAGTGTGCTATTGTCTCTCTGGACATTCAGACACCGCTACATCATGGCGTGACCAGTGTATAGCCTAGAGCCCTATAGGGAATAGTGTCAACAGAGGACAAGACCAAGTACAAACTTTCATTTTCCCATAAAGGAATGACATCACCTCCTCTGTGCACTCTGATTGGCTGACGCCGTCTCTGTTTTCTCTCTCCGTCACGTGTCAGTTGGAGCGCTGGTCTCTGTCCTGAACTTGGACTTTACGAGGCGGCGGAGGTTTCACCGAATCTGGCCTTTGTGGTTTGGAAATGTGTTCTACACAACTCGGACAAACGGGAAACGAGCCGCTTTCAATAAAGACTTGACTGTCGCTCCGACGATAGAAGCCAGGGCTGAGTGACGGAGGATTAGGTGTTATAATGAAACTGTACAAGTGGAAACACAGGTCCATTTTGGAATCGCAGACAGAAGCATGTGGGCAGGAGACTTTTCTACAAATGTCAAAAGGAAAAAGTTTTCATTCATTTGTCATTTTCATTTGTTCATTTGTCATTGCAAAACAAAACTGCACAGATCAGCGACTTTTCTGCCCTGCCCTTCTTCAGTGGACACGGTTGAAATCACATAAACTGTCATTTCCGGACTATAAGAAAAAGAAAAGAAAAAGGCCAGGCATAAAGTCATAGTCTACGGTAATTAAATATAATATAAATGGTCGGTGGTTTTGTAGCTCTTCACAGGATCAAAGTTGAAAATGTCGACTCTTAGTCTCTGCCTAGTCAGCCCCCCTGCTTTAGGACGAGGTGCAAACCCTATCGCTGTCTTCCTCTGTGGCTTCAGGGGCAAAATAAATGCATTTAATTCTCTCGCTGAAATATTACAGAGGGACAAAGACAAGCACGTGTTTAATTCATCAAAAGTCAGCCTTGAGCGATTTATACAGTACTTTAAAACATTACTTGAAAGTTAAAGTATATACTTCTGGTCAAATATTTCTCTGCTAAAAGTAAACGTTGCTCAACTATTACTTGCAAGTGAAAGTGCTGAAGTATTCCCTGTAGATAATATCGAAGCATAATAATTACGGCTTGAAAAATGCACAAAATGCACCCAAATGTACCCTCTGTACGGCAACACGACGGGGACACGTGAGTCAGTGGCGTTGACAGCACAGCGCCACCTGCTGTGCAGATGAAGGAAGTAGGACGTGTTATATTTATCTTTCAAATGTACTGGAGTCAAAGTATTACAGTGAGTTGAAAAAGTATCCGTACCCCTTTAACTTTTAACATTTTGCCAGGCTATGGTCCACAAACATAATACAATTGAAATGTTATGTGAACACACTGACACACAATCGTGAAGTGAAATGTATACATGATTTTGAACTTTTTTTTTATAAATAATTGTTAAAAATTACTTAATAGTTACTTAATAGTTTATTAGGATATGGTCAACGTTTCGGTCCTGAGACCTTCATCAGGCAAATAAATAAAAAACTGAAAAGTGGGGTGTGCAAAAGTATCTGTACCCCCGAGTTAATACTTTGTGGAACGCCTTTTGCTGCATTTGGAGCTGTAAGGCTGTTGGCGTCTGTCTCTACCAGTCCTGCACATACTGAGGCTGGATTTTTTACCCATTCTTCTTTTCAAAACAGCTGAAGCTCAGTTAGATTAGATGGAGAGTGCTTGTAAACCGCAGTTTTCAGATCTTTCCACAGATTCTCCATAGGATTTAGGTCTGGACTTTGACTTGGCCTTTCTAACACATGGATATTTTTTGTTTTCAACCATTCCATTGCCCTGGCTTTATGTTTAGGGTCGTTGTCTTACTGGAAGGTGAACCTCCGTCCCAGTTTCAAGTCTTTTGCAGACTCCATGTTTTCGTAAAAGATTGCCCTGTATTTGGCTCCATCCATCTTCCCATCAACTCGAACCATCTTCCCTGTCCCTGCTGAAGAAAAGCACCTCCAGAGCATGTTGCTACCTCCACCATGTTTGTGAGTGGGGATGGTGTTTTCAGGGTGATGTGCAGTGTTACGTTTAGCCAAATATAGTATTTTGCATTTAGGCCAAAAAGTTCCATTTTGGTCTCATCTGACCAAAGCACCTTCTTCCTCATGTTTGCTGTATCCGTTAGTGACCACCTCTGGTCCTGCTTCTACATGTCGCTACATTATTTTTGTGAAATGGTTCCAGCCTAAAGCCATGGTGCGATTAAAGCCTAGGCCGCAGATACATTTAGAGTAGTAAACAGGCCAAAACCTTGAGAGAAGTTTATGGATAATAACACACTTTTAAAAACACAATGAAATAATATGAGCGCCATTTTAACACACCAAACTAAGTATTCCTCATACCCCCACCTTAACCCCGTGTGTTTTCTCCAGTTCGGCATTACATTTCCCCACTTGTCCAACAGTACCCAGCCTTATGTATCTATTTATTTCATTCTGTGTGTGTGTGTGTGTGTGTGTGTGTGTGTGTGTGTGTGTGTGTGTGTGTGTGTGTGTGTGTGTGTGTGTGTGTGTGTGTGTGTGTGTGTGTGTGTGTGAGAGAGTTAGTGAGTGAGGGCGTGTGTGCGTAGACAGTGGGGTAAAGGTTTGAGTGTGTGTAATTTGTATACAGTGCCTCTCGAAAGTACTAATACACCTTGAACTTTTGCACATTTTGTCATATTTACAACCCTAAACATAAAGATTTTATTTTGATTTTTTTACTGAAAGTTCACACACAAGTAACAGACAACAGTGAAGTGAAAGCAAAATGATACATGATTCTGTTATTTTTCAAAAAACAGAAAAGTGAAAAGTGGGGCGTGCATAAGTATTCATACAGCATTTTCGGAGTGCATTAAATTGCCTTTATAACATTCCTAATGACTGCAGAATGTTCACACCTTGCCCTAACCATTAAATAGAGGCCACCTGTGTGTAATCTACTCTCAGTATAATTCCAGCTGTTCTGTGAGGGCCTCAGAGCTATGGTCAGAGTGTATTGGTCACTAAACAACATCATGAAGGCCAAGGAGCTCACCAGAGAGGTCAGGGATAAAGCTGTGGAGAAGTTTAAAGCAGCGTTAAGTTATTCATCCTGGCCTATTGTACATGTTTTTAGTGGTAGGGGAAACCGGAGTACCCGGAGGAAACATACGCAGACACGGGGAGAACATGCAAACTTTAAGGCCCCGTCCTGGTGGGAATCGAACCCAGGACCTTCTAGCTGTGAAGCACGAGTGCTAACCGCTGTACTACCGTGCCACCCGACGTTTTTTTTTTTGGTCATTTTTTTGCTTGTTTTGTTTAGAGCCTATAGACCAGTGCATTGCCTCATTTGAAAGCTAAGACCTTGCAGCTTCTGAAAATAATGTGTAAGATCTGCATGAGTAAAACACAACTTACATGTGGTGGATGGCAGGTTGTGCTACAATAAACTTGCCGGTTTGAATTTGAATGAAGGAGCATGACCTGAATTTGCTAAATATTTTAGGGATGATATATTAGGAAGACAGATTTGTGATGTATTTGTCCCCGTTTTCTCTCCTCGTTTATGCTAATTTCGACATTAATTCTGGAGTTTACGTTCGTTTGAGGCGATAATCATCCAATCAGTCCCAAATCCGAGCGTTCCCCGAGTCGAAAACTTCACAGTTAATTATTCAGTGAGACAAACATGATTTCAGTACGGATTTTTAGACGAACAACCAGGAAACGCTGTGGGACCAGACAAAATAAACGTCTGTATGAATATGCATTTATGAGAGTCACTTCATGTCCTACGCTGCTGCGTTTGGTTTGAAGAGTTACCAAAAGGCTTTTACAGCCGGCCCAGGACAGTTTCAAGTTAAACCAGGAGGTGCAGATCGAAGCAAGAAGAACAAGAGGAGGAAGGGGAAGAAGAAGAAGCGCAAGAAGAAGAAGAAGAAGAAAAGAAGAGAAGAAGAAGGGAAAAAGAAGAAAAGGAATAGGAAGAAGTAGAAAAAGAAAAGGAGGAAGGGGAAGAAGAAGCACAAAAAGAAGAAGAAGAAGAAATGACCAAAGTGAACAGGATCAGCACGAAATCCAAAATTCCCCGCTGAACTCCCCTTTGAAATGCCTGATTTTTCCATATGAGAACATGAAATGAAAGAAATGAAATAAAAGTCCATACTGACTGTCCAAACTGTCCCTGGTCAGGATGAATAGCGCAGAGAGCTGGTTTAGGAAGGCCCCGTGCGTAACGCTGCAGTAATCTCCTCACGTCAGCCATGTTTTATTAACCAGCTCATCTGCAATGCTAATGCTAATGCTAATATTGTATCTTATCTTCACTCGCATTCACAATTTACACCACGGCAAGGCATGACCACATCAACCACAAAACAGAAACCCAGAGACGAGAGACGAGAGACGAGCCGCCGTGGGTAAAACTGAAGTCCAGGATCCACCGGAGCAAAGAGGAACACTCGCTTTTCATTTAACCTTCATTTAACCAGGACAGTCAACCAGAATTTCACAGTAACCACTGTCCCACCAGGCCACCGCTGTTACACCATGTTTGTGTTGTCAAAGGAAATATGCATAACCATGGAGATGGTTCGATCAGCAAAGAAAACCTACCAGAAACCCTAAAAACACCTTGATGGCAAGTAAGCATATTAACCAATCAGAGAAAAGCTGGATATGACACAATACTTGTAAACAAGGAAGTTAGTGGTTTTACAAATGTGAACGATCTATGTCGGTTTTGGCACAAAAACTTAAGAAACAAAAAGATTGGCAACTGTTTAACAGCTTATTCAATCACATACGTTTGGAGCGCGACGAAATACATGCGATAGACGGCAACAAGAAGAGAATCCTCTAAGAGATGAAGCAGGTACTTCCTTGTTCAGTCCATTTCTGAAAATATTTGACACATGGTTCATTCAGATCCTGTCGTGACACTGCGCTCTGGGATTTGATCGATATCAAACTTTCTTAGATTGAATGGGCTGCTCAGAGTGTCCTGACCCTGGTGTAAAGGACCTGGAGATGTTTTTACATCTCTACTACGAGTGTAAAGATAAGCTCAACTCCCAGTAACGCAAAGGTCTCAAGTTCAAATTCAGCTTTGTGGTGTGTGTGAACGCACCGCCTCGGTCTCCACCCGCCCGGAGCAGCTGACGCGCCCACAAACACACCTTTTGTTTCGACGGCAGATAAAAGGATTATTCTGTAATCCTGTTAGAGATGACACCTGAACGCAGCGCGGTAATCCCCCTGTTACACGCAGCACCTGAACGCATCGCAGCAGCCCCTCTGTCAGAGGCCGAGCACCGGGCCAAGTATATGAACTCTAATCTCCAACAGTCTGTGAACGCATCGCAGCAGCCCCTCTGTCAGAGGCCGAGCACCGGGCCAAGTATATGAACTCTAATCTCCAACAGTCTGTGAACGCATCGCAGCAGCCCCTCTGTCAGAGGCCGAACACCGGGCCAAGTATATGAACTCTAATCTCCAACAGTCTGTGAACGCATCGCAGCAGCCCCTCTGTCAGAGGCCGAGCACCGGGCCAAGTATATGAACTCTAATCTCCAACAGTCTGTGAACGCATCGCAGCAGCCCCTCTGTCAGAGGCCGAACACCGGGCCAAGTATATGAACTCTAATCTCCAACAGTCTGTGAACGCATCGCAGCAGCCCCTCTGTCAGAGGCCGAACACCGGGCCAAGTATATGAACTCTAATCTCCAACAGTCTGTGAACGCATCGCAGCAGCCCCTCTGTCAGAGGCCGAACACCGGGCCAAGTATATGAACTCTAATCTCCAACAGTCTGTGAACGCATCGCGCTGCTGTGGATCTGTCCTGCTTCACTGAACTTTTCCCCATTATTTTTTTATATTTTCATCATTCCCTTATACAGGCTACATAGAGAAGACAACATCCACAAACGGTACATGCCTACTACACTTTGTAACTTTATTTAGTAGATTATAAATCTAACCACACAGTTTTAAGATTCTTTAATTAGGGCCATATTTTTTTTTACCAGCTTTGTCTCTTATATTCTTTGTTTCATTGTTATTAAAATGTATGACTTGACACTGGAACACTGAAACTCAGGGAAAATAACGGCTTCTCCAGCTCCGAGGACACATTTATTCCCTCAGTATCTGCGATACGATAAGAGCACCTGGCTGCATAGGTTTTTACACTTCTCTGACCCTGTGAAGTGTGTTCTCTTTGCATAGGTTATAGCGAGTTCCTTGTCCAAATCTGCTCAAAATCACCTTTAAGTCTTTTAAGACGAGCAATTTGAAGTCATTTTCTTTTCCGGGACACGTATTTTTCCCCCCAGTAAAAGCGGTTCAATGGCATGCTAAACATAACGTTACCTTCATGCTACGCTGACGCTAGCTTTGAGTGCTGGTTTTTGGCTTCTACTGGACAAGTTTTTGTGTCAAAACATTGGTATGGTATGGTATGGTATGATTTTATTTAGACAGGGACAGAGCACAATTTAACATTGACCAAAAGGAAAGATGCATTGTTCCAGGTTATAGCAAAAATGCTAATTTCCACCTGTAGTCCCTGGGCAGGTTGATGTACAGTACAAAAACTGATTTTAAATGTAGATGGATACGTGACCATGGATTTATACATTTCAACATCATCAGAACATACATTTAATTTAAATACGTTTAAAACATTATAACTTTTCCTACCAATCCTTTTTTCTAGGTGAACGGTCGCTCCCTCATGGCGTCATTACAGATCATGAGTGCAAGTTTGATTTTCTAGAAGCCATTTTTTAGTTAAATGCGCAAATCTTTTGAATGTAGTACATGCAATAATCTCTGTTGGCAGTGTGTTCCACTGACCCATTGCGATTACAGAGAAGGCAGATTTAGCGAAGGCAGTTTTACATTTTGGGATGCTGCATTCTCCTCTAGAAGTAGATCGAGTTGTTCGAGTCATTTTATCAGTACATAAAGTTATACATTTTCTCAGAGGAGGTGCAGTGACCCCATGAATAATTTTAAAAAGTAAGCAAACATTTGTGTAGATTATAAGGTTTTTAAAATTCAGAATTCCATACTTATTTAGTATTTGACAATGGTGATAGCGCCTGGGTTTCTTATCATGGATCTTGAGTGCATATTTATATAATGATTCAAGAGGCCACAGAACCGTTTTACAGCCCTGTGACCAACTCGATATGCAATACACAAAATGTGACAAGATCATAGAGTTCAGGTACAAATGGGAAGCCTCCGTGGTAAGAGACCCCCGTATGTATCTAAAGTTGGACAAGTTAAATTTTAAAGAGTTTTGAAGTTTTTTTACGTGATTTTTGAAAGTCAGAGTTGGGTCCAGGGTTACACCTAAGTAGGTGAATTCGTTAACATTTTTTATTTTTTTGCCATCAATAAAAATATTTGGATAATTTATGCGTTTACCTCTATTTGTAAAGTACATTGCGACTGTTTTGTCAGTATTTAATGTCAGACAGTTTTGACTCAGCCAGTCAGATATTTTTTGCATTTGGTCAGTTAATTTTATTGCCACATCACTTTCATTTTTTCCATGTACATACAGTACTGTATCGTCTGCGTACATGATGACATTAGCAGTGCAGACAGAGGGGAGGTCGTTGATGTAAACACTAAAAAGCAAAGGTCCCAAGATGGAGCCTTGCGGCACTCCCATGGTGTAATCTTTAGGTGGAGAGAGGGCGTTTTTTATTCTCACACACTGTTGTCTGCCACTGAGATATGACTTGATCCAGTTTATTGTCTGATTAGAGAGTTGATAGTGTCTCATTTTGTTAAGGAGAACATCGTGGCTGACTGTGTCAAAAGCCTTACGGAGGTCAAGGAACACCGCACCCACCACACCTCCTAGGTCGAGGCTGGATTTCAGTTCCTCAATAAAGTAGCAGCAGGCAGCTTCTGTAGAGTATTTACTCCATTCATCAGAGCCTTGACTTTATTGTGTGAGCTAAATACAGGTGACACTCGGGAAATTAGAATATCGTTCAAAAGTTCATGTATTTCTGTAATTCGACTTAAAATGTGAAACTAATATATGATAGACTCATTACATGCACAGTGACATATGTCAAGCCTTTATTTGTTATAATTTGAATGATTATGGCTTATAGTCTATTTTCAAAATATTCTAATTTTATGAGATTTTTAATTTGGGTTTTTTACAAGCTGAGCCATAATCATCAAAATTATAATAAATAAAGTCTATACATATCTCACTTTGCATGTAATGAGTCTATCATATATTAGTTTCACAGTTTCATTTGAATAACGGAAGTGAATGCACTTTTTAACCCTATTTGAATTTTCCAACTTTCACCTGTATGTTTATCATCCGCCAGAGTGAATAAATAATAATAATAATAATAATAATAATAATAATAATAATCGCTAGGCCACTAGTAACTTGCTAAAAGTATTACAGTTTTTGCCCGTTGCTTGAGCACATTTTGCAAAACTTCGCTCATTGTGCCAAAACATGACACTGTGAAATATAACATTCACATCTGTGTCAAACTGAAACTCTACTATCAAAACCTAACACTCCTTTGTCAAAATGTAACTCTGATGACAAAATGACACATACTTGCATCATATGCATGTATGTTTTAATGTAATTTTTCTTACAGTAAAAATGTTTTTTTTAAAGAAAAATTCCTGTGACATACTGTAATATCTCGTTCCCCCCGAGATAATACGTTGTAAAAAAAATAATTATAATTATAATTTAAAAAAAAATATTTCATCCAAAAACATGTATTTATATTTTCACCCCTCAAATTGTTTTTGTCTGATGTCACTTCCAGGGCTCCGTAGCCTCTCGCTCTCCCTCCATCCATGCTGCAAAGTTGTTGAAATGGCTAAACTGAGGCTTTTTGTAGCTGGCGGTTTGGTGTTCAGTCAGTGCCTTCAGGTGTGTATTTGAGTATTTTACCTGATGTGTTTTGTATTTTGGATACATGTGTTTCCCTAATGGCTCCCTGAGATTTCATTTTTTTTTTTTTTTACGAAGTGTCTTATGTATGAAATAGAGTGTAGTATGCAGGACCAAGTGTGTTGCATAAAGGAGTAAGTGTGTTACAGAATTGTAACAAGAGTGCAAAGCAGCGCTTTTGTTTAAGGTATGGGTACATGTGTTTAAGGTATGGGTACATGTGTTTGAGGTATGGGTACATGTGTTTAAGGTATGGGTACATGTGTTTAAGGTATGGGTACATGTGTTTGAGGTATGGGTACATGTGTTTAAGGTATGGGTACATGTGTTTGAGGTATGGGTACATGTGTTTAAGGTATGGGTACATGTGTTTAGGTATGGGTACATGTGTTTGAGGTATGGGTACATGTGTTTGAGGTATGGGTACATGTGTTTGAGGTATGGGTACATGTGTTTGAGGTATGGGTACATGTGTTTAAGGTATGGGTACATGTGTTTAAGGTATGGGTACATGTGTTTGAGGTATGGGTACATGTGTTTGAGGTATGGGTACATGTGTTTAAGGTATGGGTACATGTGTTTAAGGTATGGGTACATGTGTTTGAGGTATGGGTACATGTGTTTGAGGTATGGGTACATGTGTTTAAGGTATGGGTACATGTGTTTGAGGTATGGGTACATGTGTTTGAGGTATGGGTACATGTGTTTGAGGTATGGGTACATGTGTTTGAGGTATGGTAACAAAAGCTTCAAGTTGTGTTACTTTAGTCTAAGCATGGGTCTATAGTGTTCAAGCAACGGGCAACAACTGTAAGAAACCGACCATTTCCATTCATTTTGCAAATTTACTTTGCTCTTTAGTTTAGTTTAGTTTATTTATTTGTTTGAGCAGTTAACCTGCTCAAAGGGAGTGGGCTGAAGCCAAAGGCTTATAAGCGCCCACCCCAAAACTTTTGTTCTTTCCTCTCTGTTTCACATTGCCCTGGACTTTTCTAACCACAGACGAGTGCTGGAGGCGTTTTAATTTCTTTAATGAGATTGAGGGCGGTTTGTAATCTGTGGCGCAGTAACTGACCACAAACGTAATTCCCAATAAAAACCAGTGTGCGTTTCACATCTGTTTCTTTAATAATTCAATGTAATTCAGTTTCTTTTCATTAAAGTCGGGGGAAACAGCAGTGAATGAGACGTTTCCTGTCGCTTTCTGCTTCAGTGAGTCAGAGAGTTCTTCATTTAAGACTTTTGGAGGATTCACCAGAGAGAAATGATAATCCAGACGCCAATAACATCGATCTGTGAGAGAAGAACGGGCTCAAACCAGGGCTGAAGTGTGGACTGAAGCAGGTCAGTAGAGCAGGTGTCCTCACTGTTGTGTGCTGAATGTGGGTCACCATTAAATGCATGGGTTTGACGGAGCGGCGTGTTACAGCAGAGGAGGAGGCTGTGGACGTGAGAGCAGGACTGGAGCGCCGGTCTGAGGGAAACCGGTTCAAATAGACGAACTGGGAAAGAACAATGCAGCACCTTGTCCTTATATGCCCCTCTGACACACATTTACTTTACCTCACGGGCTTACGCTGAAAACAAGAAGCCACTGACTCGTTTTTGTCCCTGGGGAGAAGTGTGTCCTCTGTATGTGACCCATCCTCCAATAAAAGGTCATGTGATAGTGTGAGCGAGCGGAGGCCGATACAAGTCTGAGGGACAGACACAGTTTTGGAAAGAAATGTCCAAATGTTTTCCCTGATCATTGATGGAAGGGATTGGATTCACAAACCTGCTACATTCATCTTATGGCTCAAAGTCCGTTCATCATTTTGAATTTGTCTCTATCAGACAGTCATGTGACCTTAGTTTATACAGTCCTGATCGAAAGTTTAAGACCAGCTGAAAAAATTCAGATTTTGGATGTATGGATGGATCTTAAAAAGTAAAACTTCAGTATGCAAAAGAAGAAATGGGAGTGACAAAAAAACAGAGTAAAGCTTTTATTGAAAACAACAAATAAACTGTAAATATTCTGCTTTAGCAGCTGATCAAAGTTTAGGACCACATGCCTTTAAAAGGGTAAATCTGTGCAAAAATGTGGATTCAGTGTCATTTTCTATCAGGTTTTCACTCTGTCAGGACGTCCTGATGGCAAAAGGATCGTGGTCGGTAGCAGAGCCTCTCACAGAGCGCCATCACTGCTGAGGACGGACGCAGTAACACAGTGAATTTCCTAACAGATCCTGAGGGTTATGAATATGAAAGAAAAAAGTTAAGTAGACTCGGCTCTGAGCAGGAGGATCTGACTGGCTGGAGGATCCTCGACCCAGATGAAGGCCGTTACTGGAGCCGACTGCACATAACCCTGAACTGTGTTACTGAGAGAGAGGCTCTGCTTATGCAGCTCAACCCAAACACCATCCTTTTGCCATCAGGACGTCCTGACAGACTGAATACCTGACACAACATGACACTGAATCCACATTTTTGGCCACACTTCCTCTCATTACAAAGACGGGACGCTTCAATCTGACGGCCTTTCAGTTTCACACAGTTTAGAGTTTGAAAATGTGAAGAATGAAATAACAATATGGTCAAAAAGATTTTCAATATATTTCAAATATAAAAAGAAAGACGTGCGTATGGCTGTCCAGGTTATAAAATTGCACCAAAATGACATTAAAAGTCTTTAATGAGACTAAAACTGCGACTAAATCTCCAGATATTTTTGTCGACTCCTAAAATGGAATAAATAGAAAAGAAGTGACTATAAACAGTGACATTTAATCATTGAAATCCACTGCCAAAGGAACAGGTCTGTGCTTTGTCCATGTGCGAGAACAAACAGGAATGATCTCTTTAAATGTGTTTGGATATAATAATACGAAGGTCCCGGATCTGTCCTGAAACTAATATCAGCGGTTTGTTCATTTCCCGTGTTGTTTACCGCGTGTGTTTTGTCCCCGTTTGTTGCCGTAGTGACCGCTTTAACCACATGAAGCGTTTCTATCCACATATTTTCTTGGATTGGATTAAACTCCGCTCCACAGAAACATGTTTGTGTCTAATGAGTAAACACGCTCGCATTCCTCACAGCGGCGTCACCACAGAGAGCGCTTTGTGCGACACATTTCTGAGGTCTGTAAGCCTGTGTTTGTGCCAGATGCCCTTCCATCCCCCTGTGAAAAGAACGCATTACGCTTTTTACACCTGCTCTTGCACAGTTCAGCTCTGATGTTTCACACTTAATAAAACCCCAGGGAAGAAAACGAGACTTAATCACCATTATTTGTGTCGGTTTGCGTCTCAAAGTTTGATTGGAGCGCCCTCTGCTGGCCGCAAAAGGAATTAAACATGCTCAAAACATTATATGAACCGCAATTTTTATCCAACACGATTTTATCATATTTTAATCCCTTCTGTTAAGAAACCCATGATGCCCTGATATAGGCAGGTTTAGTTTCTACACAACAAAATCAAGTAAATACGGATCAAAATGCTGCTATAGCAGAAGAAGAGGATTACTCAAAACAAGGGATGCACCGATACTGGTACCGGATACCCGAAAAAATCGGGTATCGGCTCCGATACCAGTTTTGGCTCTTACCACTTTAAAAACACAACTTTCACCGACTAAATGGAAGTGAATGTGGACCTCATTCTGAAGCTCAGAGCCTGGAGAATTCAATGGCTGAGTTAGTTTTAACCTCTGCAGCTTGGCACCTTTGCTTTCCCTCACAGTGGACTTTATGACGCTCCAGGATCAATTGTTTTCAGAGGTTCGTACCAGAAACTTGCCAGAAACCCAAAAACAATTGATTCTGGAGCATCACAGAGGCCACTGTGAGGGAAAGCAAAGGTTTCCAAGCTGCACCCATAAAGCCTCTGAGTCACTAGAAGGTAGAATAGAC
Source organism: Neogobius melanostomus (assembly GCA_007210695.1). Lineage (NCBI taxonomy): Eukaryota > Metazoa > Chordata > Actinopteri > Gobiiformes > Gobiidae > Neogobius > Neogobius melanostomus. The sequence goes on along the minus strand of VHKM01000922.1, from coordinate 601,632 downwards.
ACAAATATTAAGATTTTATTTTGCCCTTAAAAAGTTGCATAGTGCACCTTTAATAGAATTGCATGAACTAAAATACAAACACTTGGCTTTCCAGCAGTGACCGATTTTATTTTATGAGGCTACTTTAGGTGATCCAGTCATAGCTTTGATTAGTTTCATTAGCATACTGTTGCTACCCGCGGTATTTTTACCGCTCCTGGAGCCTCCACCTTAACGTGGTGGAGGGTTTGAGCCTGAATGATCCTGGAGCTCTGTTGTCGGGGGCTTGGTGCCCCTGGTAGGGTCTCCCATGGCAAACAGGTCCTAGGTGACGGGTCAGACAAAGAGCGGTTCAGAAGCCCCTTATGAGAGACCAACAGGCCCGGTTAGAACCATGAGGCCGTCCTTCTGTGGACCCACCACCTGCAGGAGGAGCCATAGGGGCTGGTGCAGCTCCAACAGCTGCCCCCACGACCCGGCAACGGACAAGTGGAAGAAGATGTATGTATGGATGGATGTCTCATTTTAACTGGGGGCTAATGTATTTACATGTACAGGTTTTTTGGCCAAACAATGGTCTAATCTACACAATCATTTGTTCAAAATAATCCAGTCCGGTCTTGTTTTTCAGAAGGAGTGGTTGATATCTCTGTCCTGGCCTGATTTAATCAGGCTGGAAACTCCCGAAACAAGGAGGAACTGGAATTATTACTTCTTTTTTATTCAAGTAAAAGCTCAAAAGCGTAAATAACATATCAAAAGTTATGTCTCTTATATGTCAACGGCCCAAATCTAGCCCAAATGTTTCGACTTATAAATTGCTTTGATTTTGAGTAGAATTAGACTGAAATCACTTACTTAAAGATGAATTAACTCAGAGCTAAAATAAGACCAAACATAAGCGGAAGCCGAGAAAAAAACAGCTTGTTCCATTTAAAAATACTCCAAATCAGCATAAATGCACTTCATTCTACACTGATAAGTCCTTTTCTCATCTAAACCAATACTGCTTAGTGAAAATATTGACTTCAATACTCTTTTTTCTTATTTTTCTGTCAGTACAAAGATGGAAAGGCCAGTGACGTGTAAAAAGCTCTGTGCCTCAGTAAAACCACATGTGCACCAGCCACGGCCTTGTAATTACGCCACACTTTTAATGCAAAACCACCGTAATCTCATTAAAAGGTTCACCTCAAAAACTCCGGCTGAAAACCTCAAAAAGTCAAAAAGAAACTCCCTCCCAAAGATGAAGCGGAAACGGTGATGCAGAGAGAGCAGAGACAGGAGCGCAGAGGACTTTATTCTGACTTTTTAGCTCGATGTTTTTGTGCAGAAACGACAAAAGATAAACCCAGAAAACTATGCTGGGTCAAGGGCGGACGCTTCAGCTAAAGGACGAAGAATGAATAGAATAGAATAACTAGAATAAGAGTATCAATGTCGGCACAGATGAATCTTTGTCATTCACATTTTTACATATTCTATACTAAAAACACAGGAGAGCTATATAGACTGGTATAGTATATAGTATATCAGGAAATCACTCCAACAAGGCTGTGGCGCTCCCTGGTCTTTCCCACGCTTATTCATGCACAAATACTGACATGTTCGGTATCCACGTGTAGCACGAACCTTATTGAATTATCCATATATGGTCGTGTTCAAAGCAGCCTGACGGGGAAACAAAGATTTGAAAAAGAAAAAAAAACATTCTCCACATTCTCCGTGTGCGCCCCGGCCTCCGCAGCAAACACGTTTCTATTTTAACTGTTAAGAAACATCATCCTCTCCACTTCGAGGGGACTCCGCTGCCGCCCGCCTTTCTGTTCCTCCCCGACAAAAATACGGACCATCTCTGTTTTTTCTGACTGGATCAAGCTCCACCTCAGATCGACCACAGCAAAGGGAACTGTACAACATCCAGATTTTCAAAGTTAATACGTCTTACTTACTTTATTTGAACGAAAATGTCACTATTCCACACAAAATCAATATTTCCCTCTGTAGGAGTTTGTTATCACAAAAACAATCACACGACCCGATTAAGCTTCTGTTGCTCTCATTGGCCCTCATTTATCAAACTTGGGTACAGTGAAATCGGAGCGTATGTGGGGTGTACGAAAAATTACCGCCTGTTTTCGCGGTAATTACACTCTGATTTCACCGTACGCAAGTTTGATAAATGAGGGCCATGGAGAGGAGCAAAGAGGTTCAACAGTCCATAAATACTTAAACGGACAATGCTAACCAGGAAGCTAACGTTAGCTTCATGTTCATGCTAACCACTAAGTCCTGAACCCACTGCTCAGTAAAAACATTCATAAAGACATTTGACTTGACTTTGTTTGTGTGATAAAAGTCCGCCAGAAAATGTCTAAAAAGATAATAAAGATTTCCATAACGTACTTCCACGCCCCACGACACCTTGTCGTCTGTATCTATGACGCTGTACTCCAAATATGGTCATTTCCTTTGTGGGACACAGCAGCGGCTATAAAGACAGGATGTGCAGACAAAGGGACTAAACTTTAGGGCCGTTTTCATTCCACTCTTTAACAACATCTGCACTTTAGTCGCTCCAGAAGACTTTACAGACTCCACTCTAATACATTTGGAAATTGGAGCTTTGAATCCCCAAAACAAGGCAACATTTGAATTATTACAAGAACCGAAATCCCTCTGAGTGAATCTTAGTCCTGATAGAAATGTCCCGGGCCGTGACTGAGTGAGGATTCTCACTGTCTCTCACTCATACACAGCCACATTTCAGTTCAGTTTGTTGGATTTATCCAAAGCAGACGTTTCCTATCAGACACTGCGGCGACATGGAGGGACAAACCCAGGAGAGATCCCAGGCTTTCACCTTTCAGTGTGGCGGTTCAGTACAAGTAATGGTGAATTCAACCTGGATAGACTCACACAGACAAAAGCAGTGATTAGGGAGATTTATTGGCATGTATATTAGTTTTGGCGATCAGACCCCGGCGGTAGACATCGATATATAAGTCAGTGTAGATGAACAGCTTGGAGTTAGGGATGTCTTCCCCGGAGCCTGGACACTGGTGGTGGTATGGAGGACCGTGAAGGATGGCTGAGGAGGAGGTGTGGCCCTCTCGGGAGTGATCATTGGCTGGAGGTTGGTGATGCTGAAGTTAGTCTACCATGTTGAATTAACGCCTAGGCTTCATTAAGTAGGTGGCGCAGTGGTAGAAGGTCCCGGGCCATGTTCTCCCTATGTCTGCATAGGTTTCCTCCGGTTTCCCCTACCACTAAAAACATGTACAATAGGTCAGGTTGAGTTCAAGTGTGTTTGAGAGTGTGAGTGTGGGACGACAGATGGAAATTAGTCTATGGCTATAATCTGGTGTGGTGTATTTACATGCATGAGTCCTATGTGTGTTCAATAACATGCACTGTCCCGACCAAATAAGTCATATATATTTATTTCTTCATCAGCGTGTGGAGCCTTCATCAGGGTCGGTCCATTTCAAACAGAGGGGTCTCACATGACCATGATCATGTCTCGTTCCAGATGACCACAGTGAACCTTTTCAAAACATCCAAACTGCGACATAAGCAGTCAAACACCATCAGAATAATTCCAGTACATCGCTGCAATAATATACAGATACAAGAATGAACAGGAGGAGCACAGTTACCTACAGAGTGGAGCATGTCCAAAATAACAGTCACGCTGCATCAACATAGTGACAATACATCATGAAGAAACAAAACCACATTAGAGTCACAACACTGACGGACCAGGTAATGCTGGCCCTTTAGATCCACTCCTCTTTATTCTGAGACAGGGCTAACCACTCTGCCACAGCAGTGCGGGGAGAAAACTCTGATTTATTTTCTGCTCCTCGAAAAGACTTTAATTTTTAAAAATGTCCCGTTCCGTTTCCTAAACGTCGCTAATCCAGATGAAACTCACAGAGAGAAGCATAAATCCATGTTTCAAACACGCCGCAGAGAAATCGATGCCAGACGGGAAACGAGGAATTATACAGCCACGTCACGGTGGGATAAAAGCTTTGTTATTGTGTCAGATGCCCTAACGCTGCAATTAGCAAAACCAGGCTTTACACGGGCAGTAGGGAAGCATTAATACCCACATCTAAAAGCTCCTGGACCTGCACTTACCTAGGCCAGGGTAACGCCTCATTTGAAAGCTAAGGCCTTGAAAAAACTCATCTAAGTTTCTTCCTCGTCATGACTGTCACGTTCCATCCTGTTTGGTCAGGTTTTCATCACGTTTTAGTTGCTTGTTTGCAGAGTATTGTGCATGCTGCTGAGAAGGTGATCGGCTGTAGGTTTCCATCTCTCTAGCACCTGTTCACCTCCAGAACCTGGATCACAGCTGACCCTTCTCACCCTGGACACGGACTATTCACCCCTCTCCCCTCAGGCAGGAGGCTACGGTCTATCCAGACCCACTCCTCCCAACAAAAACAAGTCCCAATAACTCTATATCAGACTCATGAACAGAATAACCTGTTCCAGCCATTTGCACAGCTCTACTGCACTATGTGGTCTGTCCACACTTATCCACTGCTATTACTTACTACACCTGCACATCTGTCAACACAATCCAGTTGTTGTTCTATGTCAAATTGTTGTCGTCTCATCATATTTTACTTTTTTACTTTTTATTTATTTTAATATTCCTTGTGCATGCCCCTATATTTTAAAGTTTTATAGCTTATTTTTATCTCAGTCCTGTGTTATATGTTTTATGTTGCACCAGTGCACCGAGAAAGATTTTAGTTTGTGAACCTGTTCTCAAACAATGGCAATAAACACTATTCTGAGAGAGAAGTTGTGAGCGCTCGCTAGATCACCTTTGTAAGTGGAAAAACAGGTGCTCTTCAAGATCCGAGGGCCAGGATATACTTAAATGAAAACAGGATCGAGGCACTCCGTATTTGTTGAGTAGTTTATTTCATAACGCCAACGCGTTTCGACTCTACTGAGTCTTCAACTACTCAACGAATACGGAGTGCCTCGATCCTGTTTTCATTTAAACACGATTCTGATTCTGATTCTGATTTTCGTGACTTGATCACAGTTACATTATATTAAATAAATAAATATATATATATATATATATATAACGTGGCCAAAACGCTACAAAAGAGCAATAAAAACATGATACAAAAACCAAGAACAAAAACCAAGGAAGGAGCTTAGATGAGTTTTGCAGGTCTTAGCTTTCAAATGGGGCGTTACACTGGCCTATCAGCTGTAAGCTCTAGTCGAGTGGCTTTTAGATTTGGGTAAAACTGGAGAGAAGGTGAGGGTTAAGGGGTTAAAACATAAATCTAATCTAATTGCACGACTTAAATGAGATGTGTGACATACAGTATGTTGGTGGTAAAACAGCAGCTGATACTAAAGCTCCTCAGTACATCCACTCTGATGAAGAACCCAGCGTCGGTGAATCCATTATTGAACGCGCTGCACTACAGGTCACGTCAGGACACGCTCAGCACAAACGCATTTGACAACCGAGATGAACCTTTAACAAATCCACTCAAATATCCCGCACACCTGAAGACGTTTTGTTTCAGAAGCAGATCCGGTTTATCATCCTCTAAACCGAGCTGCTCTTTGAGAGTCTTCCTCCGTCTGCGGCGCCCGCTGTGACGAGGCGCACATTCAGAAGCAACGCCAGCCTTTTGTGTCGACGTTTGTGGATTTTCTGGAAAACCTACATTTCGCACAATTTCCCCCAAAACACTTGTACCATCCGAGTTTTGCCAAATACCGAACAATCAACACGAATAAACGGAGTGAAGGCCGACATGAGACAGAAACATCCAGGCCAGACGCTGCAGGAGAACAGGGAAACTTTGAACCTTCTGCTGTAGATTACTGACAGCAATATGAGGAACGTTTCTGTCATTTCATATGTTCATATAACAATAAGACATTTGATCAAAAATGGCCGTATTTTCAGTGATGAAATCTGAATAATAGATGGAGCCAGGTTTAAATGATGGTTTATTCGGAGACATATGAGTTCTTTCTTTCTTGAAATTCTGAACTCAATAAATCCTGCACACTCCACAAAATGAATATCTGGATTAGCTTAAATGTCTCAAATTGAGCATAATTATTCAAATTTGAGTTCTAATTTAGTTTTGACCGAGATTATTTCACTTGTTCTGAGAGGTGACTCGTTTCAATACATTTTTCATCGCGTTTTCCCCCGATTGCCTTTTGTAAAGACAAACTGGAGAAAATGTGCTCAGTTCAGGTGGGGGTTAAGAGGTTAAACCCACGCGTCATATTCCAAGGCTGACGTGGAGATATTGTTACACATGTGAGAAAATGTCCCAGATGAAAGTATGGAGAAACATGGAGTCATAATGAAACATGTTATTGTGTTTTGTTTACAGAAGAGAATCCTTTGAAAATGGTAGTGTCTCCCCTGAACACACTCGGCACTTACAGCAATTCCAATACAAATGATGAATGGACAATCGACATGAAACAAAACCGGTCTCAAAGTCCAGCGTCGTCTGTCTCAGCACAGATGGACTAAGGTCACATGACTGTCTCATAACGAACTTTCAGCGTCAGACGAATGTGTCAGGTTTGTGAATCCAGTCACTTCCAAATAACGATCAGGGAAAAAATTCACTACTACAATAGGATAAGGGTGTGTGTGTGTGTGTGTGTGTGTGTGTGTGTGTGTGTGTGTGTGTGTGTGTGTGTGTGTGTGTGTGTGTGTGTGTGTGTGTGTGTGTGTGTGTGTGTGTGTGTGTGCTGCAGGGGTCGGTGCCTTATGTAGCTTTATTGTTTGGTCTTTGTGAATGTATACAGTACATGTTTCAGTCATAATGACTTATGGATATATAATCCATTTTTTATATGTGTATTTTTGCTGTTATGTTACTATGTTCCTTTGTATTATTTTATTGTATGGATTTTGGGGGTGGGGCTTATAAGCTCTTGCTTTGGCCCACTCCTTTTGACCCACTCTGCTCAAATAAACAAATAAAGTAATTCAGACATTTCTCTACGCAACTGTGTCTCTCTTTTGTCACATCACTAAAAGTGTTTTTTTGTTTTTTTGTAAGGTCAGTGTTTCCCAAATGTACATTATATTTGTATTGCACAAAATCCAAAGCAACAATAAAAAGAGCTAATACTTAATGGGTTTGACGCCTGTCTGACATGAAAAAGAGCAATAAAAGCTATGGAGCAACTCCACACCATTCAGCAGCATTCAGCCTTAGCCAAAGCCTTTGGTATTCATTCATTCATTCATTCATTTTTTTTTTCATTCATTCATTATTATTATTATTATTATTTATAAAATATCTTACAAAGCATTCTTCATCACATTTATCACACACAACCCAAAACTAAAAACACAATGTGCAAACGTTGAGTTGTAGTTTCAGGATGGACCTCATTTTGAGTCTGTTTTTTGTCACCAACATCCTCAACTCAATCGACCCGGTCCAGTCGACGATGTTTGAAAAAACCTCTACTGCGATTGATCATCCCTGGACGACTGAGAGCCCACGCAAACTACTTTCATACATTTATATTTTAGCGATTTGTCAAAGTCACTGCATGAAAAATCAAACAAAAATCGTACAGAAAAACTCTCCTGTCTCCACACGGGGTCACGTCAGGACACGGCGCTCCAAAGTATGAATGGATAAATAAATAAGTCCAGGTTTGGCTCGCAGTCACACACACACACACACACACACACACACACACACACACACACACACACACACACACACACAACCGCTATACCCGACGCACAACACACACGCTGCACATGCACTCCAAATCCACCTGTCAACACACACACACACACACACACACACACACACACACACACACACACATGTATGAAGTACATGGGGATAATCCTCCGCTCAGGTGGAAAAACTGCACACATTCAAATCTAAAAAGGAAATAATCCCAGTTTTTTATGTCATGTTGAGCTCAGAAACACACTGCTCTCCACACAGCCACGGCAAAAACACTTTCTTATAATGAGTTCATTTGATTTTGGAACTGGAATAAGGCTTTAAAACATCGGATTACACTGGGAATGAGAGGAAATATATGATCATGCTGGAGAATGAGGGAAAACAGCAGAAAAATGACTTTGTGCTGATTTTGAGTATGATGATCTTAATAGATCTTAGACCTATTTTTACCATTTTGTCAGATTTTGACTGGAAGGATCATTTGTTGAAAAACCTTTTTAGTAGGACTGTCAAAGTCACAGCTCTAACCCACCATTAACCTCTTAAGCCCCGCCTTAACCAAGTGCATCTTCTCCAGTTCAGCTTTACCCAAATCCATGAGGTCCATAAGTCCATAGGCCAGAGTATGGTAGCGCAGCGGTTAGTGCTCTCGCTTAGATGTGCATGTTCTCCCCGTGTCTGCGTAGGTTTCCTCCGGGTACTCCGGTTTCCCCTACCACCAAAAACATGTACAATAGGCCAGGATGAATGATGTGTGTGTGTGAATGCATGGAGGTGGTCAGAGGGACCGTTGGTGCAGATGTGTCAGTCTCCCCCAGGGGAAACTGAAGCTACACCGAGTGTGGACTGAATGTAAAACGCTCTCATGTAAAGCGCTTTGTGACCATGTCTGCGAAAGGCGCTATATAAATAAATAAAAGTTCTCTTCTCATTTGAAAGCTAAGACCTACAAAGCTTTTTAACAGCTTCTTATCATTTTATCAAACTTTCGTGTTTCGTCAGGTGTTCGTCTCCTTTTTGTTGTATCATTGTTGCTTTTCTGGCACGTCTTTGTCGCCATTTTGTTGCTTTTTCCATCTTCGTTTCCGTTGCCATTTTGACTTTTTTAAGAGGTTTTTTGGATTTGGGTAAAGCCAAACTGGAGAAAATGTGGCCGGTTCAGCTGGGGGTTAAAAGGTTCAGTGTACCAGTGAATTTCTCTTATTTGAAGCACATTTATTCTCCAGCAGAAACTTAAGCTCTTATCAAGCCTTTTACACTTTATCTGAAAAACAAACGAAAGGAACAGGAGGAAGTTCCAGATTTGAAAGCAGAAACGTTGAGAGTCAGCGCTCATATTCGAGCAGCCTTTACTTTTCTTTGCATACGTGCTGCAGCCCTAAACCACTGGGCCACACGGCAGACGGTG